>JANAVB010016197.1:28536156-28650665 GCA_029216955.1 Iris pallida | reverse complement strand
GTGATACATAGTATGAACTAATCATTTAAGCCGAGTAACTAGTCATGCTAGATAAAAGAATTAATAAAAAATTAACTAAGCATGCTAGTATTGTATCTCATTGATTTATATAGAAGGAAACTGAAGGATATCAATGTGAGCTAGTAGCAAGACATCAAGAGAAACATGCTAGATTCTACAAATATAAACAATTTAAAGAGAAACGATTAGCATGTTACCAAAGTGGCTCTAGTGGCCGCGCTTGTGTTGGTGCAATTGCTTGGAAGATGACTTTTGAGCTTTGCAACCACCAACACGCTCCTCGGTGCTATGTCCCGATACAAGAAGCTTCACCTACAACATTAGATGAAGACTTTGGTATCCAAATAAACTTGGATCCACATTTATTAGCTTTAGGGACCATATAGCACTTACTCACTATGCTAAAATGGCAAATTTTGGGACGCTGTGTGTGTTGTCCAACAATGACGGAGTAAAGCTGTCGTTGACGTTTTAACGATTAAAACCGTCGTTTAACATCATATCTCTTTTACTTAAATAATATATTTGGCTTTGACGGAGTGAAACCGTCGTTTGCATTGAAAATTATGTTAAAAAATTAGCTCCTAAATTTTTTCATACTTGCTCCTTTTCAAAACCGCAAAACTCCTCCCCCAAAGCCCGCGCCCATGAAATTTTTTCTTCTTCCCTCCTATCGTGGAACTTTTCGATTTTTCTTCTCACCCTCAAAATCCTCTCAGCCTCAAAACCAGGAACCCTCCTCCCAAACTAGGAGCGCGCGGGAGACCCTTCCCAAACCAGGCGCACGCAGAGACCCTTCCCAAACCTACGAACCGCCGCCGAACCCTCCCAAATCATAAGGTAATCCTCTCAATGTTCTGGTTTATTTGTTTTCTACCATTTGTTTTCTAGGGTTTATTTGCTAGGGTTGTTCTGGTTTATTATCTAGGGTTTATTTTCTTTATGTAGCAAATCCTCCAATTTTAGGATTTACTAGGGTTTAACCTTTTTGTAGAGATTTGTAGTTTCTCAATCCTCTGTTACCTCTAAAATTAGCCACAATTTCTGAGTTTTGTCTCTAGGAATCAAAGGAATCTCCTTGACAACAACAAATTGCTTTAACCCAAATATCTATTTGAATCATTTTCTTTCATTCAACTGTGTCAAGAGTCATTTCCTAGACTACAAGAGGGAAAAAACAAACTCTAAGGGGAAATGGATATGCATTCATACTTCTCTGAGAGTCTGAGGGTCACAATATGAGCCAAAGGTCTATATTGGAATCCCAAATATTAAATGTTTGTAGCTAAAAAAAGGGCGGCCCATGCCATGAGGTTCCCTCTTATGCAAGGTCCGGGGAGGGTCAAGATGACTCGAACCGCATCCTCCAGGATTTAGTTTTTGTATCTCCATATAATTGTTTTGCATATTATTTGTATAGCACAAGTACTAGAATCTGTTCCAAGTTTTGATTGAAAATCTTGGTTGGTATTGTGCCTTAGATGTAAACTATTCCCTATAAGCAGACATCTTTCCCATTGGTCTAAAATCTTACCCATATTGGAGAAATTTTAGAGGATTCTCTTGGGTTGCGTGCTTTTGAATTGTGTAACTAGGTAGGTGTTCCTTCCTAATATCCAACTAGCCTTTCACACTATTGTAACTTCAAAGGCTTCTGAAAGCATTTTTTGCCTTATCAGTGCTTGCTCTTGATTTCTAAGATTTTGGGCAATCCCTCCATTGCATATAATTTTATCGGGTAATGAAGTCAGCAGTAGCACAAACAAGGTGGCGTTTGATATCTATTTGACATTTGATCATTAGTTTATAAAGGCCGTTCAATCATTCCATGGAGCTTGCTCAATTCAGAGTCATGTCCTATAACTGGTGATTTGGGGACGCTTGCATGATGAATGATGCTGATGCTATAGATATGAATATAAAAACATTAACTACATGGTCGTGACTGCTGTCATGGAATGCCATGTACTACTACAAGGACACTAAATTTTAATGAGCTTTATATCTTATTAGTAACTTTATGAGTTGCTGGCTAAGTTTTGCCAAAGCTCCAAGCTAAACAGTTTGTCATAGGGAGTATATGTTTGAGAAAGTTACTAAAACCTGCAAAGTTTTCCTTCTTCTTAATGTTACAGATAAACTAATAGTAGCATATTGGATCTGTGCAGGGCATGTATGACACCCTGTAATCAAGAAACTTTTCCATATTATACCATGTATAGAAAAGTGAGTCCTTTCTTTATGTTACCAAACAAAATGACAGACATGTTTTATACTTAGTTTTTACTAATGTGCAACACATTCAACTTGATTATCTGTTTGTGGTAAAATTTTACATTACTTATAGCTACTTTATGTAAGTATGCATGCTAACTAGAAAAGTGTCCTACATGTGATGTACGATGCATCTTGTGTCAGATTGCACACTGGTAGGCAAGCTGAGATAAACCCTGTTGCAAATTCACATTTCAGTTGATAAACGCTCGCAGGCAAGCTAAGGTAAACCCTGCTGCAGTTACACATTTCAGTTGATAAACCAAATGTTCCACTGGAACCTTGGTAATTTTTCACCGAAAACTTGGTAATTTATATAGCTTGAAAGGTTTGATATTTAACTACAAAATTGCTAATTGCATTCAATTCAAGTACTAAATCCTTCTATATTATTAATCTATCACTGATATTTATGCACATTTGTTGACTAATTGGATATATGTAGATGTCTTGTGCACACCCAAGTAAGGATTGGATGGATGCACCTAAATTGTCAGTCGAATATCTCAAAGTTGTCGCATCATTCATTAAGTTCACAAAAGATACTCTGGAAGGAAATGATTGGTATCTTTGTCCGTGCGATAAATGTCGTAATTATAATAGAGGTAAAAAAAGTCTAAAGGTTATAGCTGAGCATTTGGTTTGTAATAGAGTTGACAAGTCATACAGAACTTGGGTTAATCATGGAGAACAACTTCCTGGAAGTGTTGTCAACGTTCAGGTTCTTAGTTCATCATCAGCTAATGACTGTGCTGAAGACGCATTCTCGAGAATGGCGGACATGTTCATGACACATTCGGACGAGTTCCAAACAACATCAAAGAAGACATATGGAAAAGTATTAAAGTGAGTAAATTTGGTTTGAGTTAAGATATTTGGTTGTTTTCAAGCATAAATTTTCTATAGAGGTCTCTTTTTCATTTTAATCCTATTGTTTCATCTACTTTTACTTTGTTATACTTTTTCTTTACTTGTTCATTTGCTTTGTTAACTATGTTACATTGGTTGTTTTTGTTTTTGTATCTTTATGTCGTGCGGTAATCAATAAAAAAGGAAGCTATTAAAATGGTCATGATATCTGCGCTTTACAACTGTGGGTAGGATGAGTATGTGCTAACTGTGAGTAGATGACATAATCAACCATATAGAATCGCCCATGTGTGCCAAGTAACTTAATCTTAATAGTTAAGATCTATAGATATCCTTTGGTAGGAGAAAGATCAAGTTAACAACTACATAAACAGTTTGAGCGCATATTTTTGGGACAAGCTACTCCTTTTTATTTTGGTTTCAGACCAAAAGGTCATCTGATTTTAGATATTAGTTCTTGCCTGTAAAATTCATATTGATGTTAAGATGTTTGGTGATTTTTGTAATTTCTTGACTTTGACCTAACCATTGTGTTGGAGAGGTGCCAAATTTGGTTCCGATACTCAGAGAGTTGTCTCCAAATTCATTGCAATTTAAGCCTTTTACGTCGATCAAGTGCCCACAAGCTACTTGTTAGGGAAAGTTATTCTCAAGTTCTTAATTGAAGATATCATGTGCTATGTCGTATGACCCACCTATCTTTTCGTACCAAGACATGTCTGAGTGACCCATTGACCATGAATTCTGTTACAGATGCCAATGTTCCTTCAGCTCCATCTGGAACCACTCCACAGAAAGCACTACATTTGGATGGTGCAGCTTCGAGAGTATTGTGCCTCCCTCCAGAAATCTTTGGTCTGCAGAAATAACCATATGATTAAAATATATCTGTTATCGAATTACGTCATGTATGTATAGTATTTTGATATAAATGTTGAGGCATATGATCATGGCTATTGAAAATTGATCAAGATGGTGCAATCAGGTAATCGGGTAATATTTAAAGAAAGAACATGGGCAAGGCAAATTGGTACTAGTCTAGACAGAGTGACTCCAATCGTGAAACATTTTGCAAGTCTAGTTTCCTTTACGGGCTTAAAAAGATGTTCCAATGACATATGATCCAAGATGGTGCAATCAGGTAAATCGGCCCTTACATTTTATTCCAAAAGCATCATTGCCGTAAAGGACCTCAGACCTTGTAAAAGTTTCTGATGCATATTAGTGGTCTTTAACATTAACCTTGAGTATATTAGGTTTTGTGGTACTCAGAATATTTTCATGCCAGTAAAGGAATCACACTGATAGCAGAAATGAATGAAACGTCCAAATCCCCTTGAAGTGTCAGACATTGAAAAATTTCCTAGTTCTAAAGTATATTAGAGGCCCTACAAGAATGCTTGTAGAGAAGACTACTAATCCATACTCCTAACAGAGAAACTCTATCCAATCTTGAAGCAAATTTCACTTAATTTAGTAGTCTGGAAGAGATCAGCTCAAAATAATCGCAACCTACATAACAAGGACAATGGCATGGTCAAAGTATTTCATCATGTTAGTCATGCTAATATCATACCTGCAGAAGAAAGACAAAGACGAAGCTAATTCCTCTACCAACAGTCGAGAGGTCAAACTATTTTGTTCGTCATACTCCTATGCTACTTTCAATTTCTATGTGAATCACAATGTACAATCATTCCCTAAAATTTATCATATACGAGATAAAACATATAGTACATTATACAACTATATTTTAGTTTTTAAGTTTTTAATAGCTAAATTGTACTACCTAATCATATCATGCCTCAATATTTGCTTACTTCCAGACTGATTTTTGTTTAAGTATCTTTAATAGCTACTGTTTCTATTGGCAAAAAACTTACTAGTAAAAAATTGTACAGGTTCTTACCTTTGTACAATCTTTTACAACATTTTAGCATTTTGTACAGGTTCTTAGCTACTGTTACAACACTTTAGCATTTTTTGTTACAAATAAAAATTACTACAACAAACTTACAATGATTTTCTAAATAGTACAATCGTTTTGCTTCTAGCCATGTCAAAGGGTAAGCCTCGAACGAAATGGATAGGCTTGCCAAATGATAGCCTCCTATCTTGTACAGGTTCTTAGCCTTTGTACAGCAGTGTTGTTCTCTGGATTTTTTATGGGAAATTCATGGGAAAATGACACTTTTTTTCTTTCTTTTTTTTCTTTATTTGGTATTGACTATGAATGCTGCGGAGTTCGAAATATAGGTACCGAACGGCTGAAATGTTCTATTTTCGGGAATTTATGGTTCTTGAGAATGTAGGCTTTTTTGAGTTGCTATATTTTTTGGGAGAATGCTGCAATTTTATGTATCCTGAAAGTAGTTTATTTGCTTACTTCATTATGATGATGATTCATATATTGGTAGCTGGCTTACAATATAAAGGTTAAATCAAACTTGTAAATTAAGTCATTTTCTTCATGAATGCTTATTTCAAGGTTAAATCAAACTTGTTATGCATGTGTTCTTTACTTAGTAGTGATATATCCAGGTCATGTTAACCTGTCTTCAAGTTAAACTGTGCTGTAAGGAAATGATACTGCACTCAGTTTTGATGAATTTTTTTGCTTCTCTATAAATTGAAGGTTTGATTATTTTGTAAAGCCTTCTATCACATTCTCGGAATGAAATAATTTGGTATGTCTATTGATTTTATATTAATTTTAAATTTCCTTACAATATTAGAAGTCCATCTTTAGCTAGTTTCTCTTCTCTTTCCACATTGATTTGACTATCAATCAGTAAAATATGAACACAGTGGTGTACACTAGAGGCATAGGCTTGCAAGATATTAAAATCTCGTATTCATGTTTATCGTGTCTTATTCATGTCCATTTAATATAACCAATTATAGGAAGCACCGGCACAATTATTGACATAAATCACTAAAAATAGTAAACTGGAGTAATACTCAATACAAACAATACATACTGCAAATAATTCATGCCAAGGAGAAAAGCTATACATTTGAGAAGTTATTTTCTATGATAAGAAAACCAATCAATTGATTGTGACCACCATATTATAGTGATATTATGTACTTCCGAACTTTTTACTTGGCAGCCCACCCTCACCTCATAAATGGATCAAAATGTTATGAAAATGTCAGCTTTGTCTGCCCTTCTATGACTTGTTGCCAAATTTTGAGCCAAGCCATGTGTTGCAGATAATGAAGTTTGCCTTGAAACCTGAGGCTGATTGGTAGTTTAGGCCGCTTACTTAATATTGTACAATTCAGGTACCGTAACAACATAATCTGAGCCTTTATCCCAAGTTTTGCGAGTCAGCTACATGAACCTTTTCTACCATTCAGCTCTATTGAGGGTCATCTCGTCTCTAACATTAGTAATATCTACCTTAAATTGTTAAAGTCAAGTACCACAACAATATAAGGCAAGCCCTTAGAATCACTTATGTATGGAGAGTTGTTCTCGAGACCCGGATCCGTATCCGTCACACCAAGTGATACACACGATGATGGAATTTCATTGATAAACCAAATTCTTAGAATCACTTATCCTTTTTTTATGTTTTTTCAACACATTAAGCTAGCAGGGAACTGGAATATCGTTTGTAACCTTCCTTTGCCCATTGTTGAACCATAACAACACCTATATATGGTTGGAGTTAGCATTGCTTAAAATTTCAGCCACTGATACTTTTCATCAGAAGTATTAAGAAATGTTTATTTTGAAATAAACGTTTCAGTCAAAATGTTGAACATGAATTTTCTGCTTCCATTTCTATTTAATCCTCCTTTTGGTTGGAAAATTTTGAAATGATGAACTTGTACTGTGTAGACATTCAAGTTGTTCAATGGATGAGGAAAAGTTGCCATCTCTTAGGAGAAAGCAAGCGACTATACGATATGCAGAATCTCCAGGTGTGAAATGCTTTGTTCTCTTAGAAATTGTGATAAAGTATTTGCTTGTTTGACATGCTTCTTTTATATTTACGATGTTTAAATGTTTTTTCTAGTTTATTGTTTTCATTGACTGGACTGTGTTTGAATTTCAAAAGTATAAATATAAAGTCCTTTTTTGCAGCTTCTCCACTGAATTGCTTGAGATGCATTCTGAAGAACCCTCATTGCATATTATTTTTATCCCTGGCAATCCTGGTAGGGTTAAGATTTCTAAGATTTTCCTTTTTAATATAGTTGTATTATGTCCTGACACGAATTGAGATATTTGGTTACTGTTACAGGCATTGTTTCATTCTACAAAGATTTTGTTGAAGCGGTCTATGAGATACTAGAAGGGAATACATCTATAATAGGCAGGGAGTATGTTCTTTGGATGAATGTCTGATGATTGCTGTACATCTGGCTAATTGTTTTTGTCTTTATTTCAACACTCAGCAATTGGCCACATTTCCCAGACAAGAAAGGTTAGATTGCTTGTTAATCAGTACATACACTTTAGGGCCAGATACAAATTCTTAGTCATTGTTTGAATCATAGGCTAACTTTGTCAAGTTAATGTTTAATTTATAATTTATATCAGGTTTCACCAGACTTGTACTAGATGCCACACATGCTAAAGTATATGCTTTCAAAAATTCTTATGTAGTTCACAAGGTGATATGTACTAACAATAGATAAATAAGTTGAAGATGTCTCCTAATGAACATGACGTGGCTGATGGGAACTCTTCCTCCAAAGAAGCTAAACTTGTATTGAAATAAAGAAAAGGCATTATGATAGGGACCTTGATAACCCTAAGCTATCTAACTTCCAAAAACCTGCTGATGAATTTTCATTTCTATCCTATAAATATAGTACATAATCATTTTGTAGCAAGGATGACCTTCTAACAGACAGTTATGTGGGACGTGATCGTCCATTCATGTCCTTGCAAGATTATGAATTGAGTTTGTGTCTTGATTCACGTGATGTTATTCTTCTTGACAGGTTAATTGATGCTTATATGAAAATTTAGGTTCTCTAATTTGAAATGACTTGGTTAAACTGCATATTAACAGTTTTTTTTGCTGATTTTACCAATTATAGCCATATTTGACAGTCACTTTTTGTTATTAATTCAGAAAGAATAATGCAATTGCCACCTCGGCACAGATACTGTTGTCTAATTTTAGAAGACCGTATTCAAGGGGAAATGAAGAAGATGAGTTTGACAACAATTTATTTGTACATGTTCTGCAAAATATATACGCAACGTTGAAACATCTAAGCCACCATATGGTATCACAGGCAACCTTAATTTCAATGACCTATGTGAAAGTTATCTTCGTTTGTTCAAGGAAACATGCAATTCCAGTGTCGTGACTATAGGGACCCTACGGTTTGGTGTTTTCAGGCACACATCTGTCCTTATGAAGGTGAACTTTTATGTCCTATACACACATGTTTTCAACTCATGATAGTAGGACCTGTAGCATCATGTATAAATTTTTATTATTTTTGTACATGAGGCCTGATTTTTATTTTCGTCTTAAACCTTAAAGTTATGATTTGTGTCTGATACTCTTGGAGGTGTTGAAACTATACACTTGTATATTAAGGAGATGTCCTCCGTACCATGAAGAATACATGTGCTTTTTTGTTTCAAATTATACCATATTACAAACATTCAATTCAGTGCTAATTCCAGTCTAATATCTACAGTTGTCAGTTCAGTTTTGATTAAAAAAATGTTAATGATGTTTCCATACCCTTGATACCGATAATTGATCCTTATCGTGTACTGAAATGAAGTTGCAAATGGAGCTGCATTCAATTCAATCTGGTTGAAAGTGTGACTTATCATCAGACTAGGGTTCAATTCAACTATTATTGTTAAGGTTACCTTCATTTTCCTTCTATATTTTTGTTGAAGTCTTCTTGTTGCTGGGTGTATTAAGAGCCCAATTAATTTCAGCAGTTTGGGGTTGGAATCACTTCCAAGTTTCTCGCTTCGGAGAAGTACAAACTTTAGCAGAGTACTTTCAGCACATGTGCATAGTAGAGGATGATCTTAGAAGACACAAGACACAATTTCTATGTAATATCCATTATTCTTCTGTTATCAGTTATGCACATTGGGGTTCTTAAAATGATGTCCCGACGAAAGAATGATGTCAAAAAGCATCAGGTAACAAGTTTCTAGAGAGAAAAAACATGAAGTACATAAGGTTTTATTTGTTTTATCTCTTGCATATTTATATTTCTTGGAGACATAAGTACTTAAGGTTTTTTCAACAGTGGGCAAGGGTCAAGTGAGGGGTCACCCCAAGTTTCTTCATTCAAAATCTACTAGTCATAAGTGGGCCCTTGGAGGTAAGCTCCTGGAATATTCTTTTAGTAGTGTTATAGTTTTCTATTCACTACTTGATTATTGTACTCCTAGTGAAATTGATGTTTGATTGTGAAATTTGATCTAATTGTCTTATTTGTTTTCACTTTTAGCTTTTGCCGAGCTTTTGGACAATTCTCTGGATGAGGTATTTACCCTTAGTGTACTTCAAATTGCACAATACATAAATAATCTTGACCCGTAGTGTTATAAGGGACAAATTTTTTTTCAGGTTTGCCATGGAGCTATATTTGTAAATATTGATATGATACATAACAAGAAAGATGGAACCAAAATGTTGATAAAAGGTATTTTGCTTCACCCCTTGAGCTGCATTTTTGAACTTCAGACATGGTATATGCTATCAATTCTATGTGCTACTGGTGGTTGATACTAAGAACTAGTACAAAATATAGGATGTGTATGTCATGAGATCTTTAATCTTTACATGTTATCAGTAATATTTCTTGACATCATGAATTTTAAACATGTTATCAATAAGATGTATACATGGGAAACCTAGAAGAATTTGTGATGATTTTAAAATTTCAAATGAAAAAAAAACTCTCTTTATTTTGTGTTCCTTGATATGCTTCTCTAAACAGAAGTAGCCTAATGATATATGTGAATCCTTTGAATGCAGCCTTGTGCAGAAGCTTTACCTCCCAGATATCTTAGGTGTGATTTCCTTTCATCAATGTTTTTTTATTTTTCCAACTGTTTGATGCAATGTTAGTAGATATATACGTACAAATGGATTTTGTATATGAATACATGAGCTGTACAACATGGTATTGAATAAGTGTGTCCATGTCTGGCTACTTTACCCTGAAAGCAAATGGGTTCACTCATCACTACAAAACATGTTTATCAAATCAGTTACTGGATAAAAATTTAACTCGATACATGCGACAACTTTGATCAGTTGACTTTTATAATCCATAATATTTATTTATTATCTTATTGGAGAGAGTGATAGTATACAGTACATTTTGTTTTCTTATATATGTATGATTTCCATCTCGAATGATCATTACGGCTTAAAATTTATATGATGAAAATGATTTAGGTGTTTGGGCTGATTCTTATAAGGAAAATGCTTCATTCCCAAGAATTGGATGGACATGCTTGGTGACACAAATTCACTATATCATTATCAACAGTCATCATTCGATACTATTGGAGGAACAAATATTAATGTATCTCCGCAATCACAAGTTATCAATGATTTGGTTCAAGGTCAGTGCAGTTCTTCACAGTACATGACTTCTTTTGTTCATTATTTCTATTTTGTTTGAACTTTCTGATCTCTATATTTGTCTAGTTTTGGTTGTCACCCATGGTTGGTGCGAGCATTATTTGTTCAGTCTGTGCTTTGTATTGGTTATCATTACCAAAAAAAAATGGTTTTAATTGAGAAGAAAAGGAAATAATTAAATCAAAATATAAATTTGTCTGATTCTGTGGCATGTCTATATGGAAATGACAAATTTATTTGGATTCCTGATCAAATGCTCGACGGATTGAAGGGTTTTGTGAGATTGAAGTAGTTCCACATTCAATAATCCTAGGACATTCCTATTGGGTTCATGTAGTTGTGAGAAATATGCTTGTTTATTGTACTTGGCCCAAATTGTCTAATTATTGAACTTTTTTGTTTTCTTGACCAAGTTAATAGAAGTTATATTAATATTTGTACGATATCATAAATAATATTCTTGTTGATACAGAACTCTAGAAAATTAGGTTATTCACCACATTTAGCAAACTTCACATGTAATATGTGACAAAATTAATACTACTTTATACTCATTTTGAGCTGACATTTAATATACTCTTAGAGACATGTCTACGGTTATACTTATTTTTTTTATCATCTATTTCTATCATTTATTATATAGTATACAACTTTGTAGAATTTTTTTGAATATTTATGGGAAATCAAGAACTATTCTATACTTATT
Source organism: Iris pallida (assembly GCA_029216955.1). NCBI lineage: Eukaryota > Viridiplantae > Streptophyta > Magnoliopsida > Asparagales > Iridaceae > Iris > Iris pallida. The sequence continues at coordinate 28,639,193 of JANAVB010016197.1, read as the reverse complement.
ATTTTTTTGTATATAGGACATGATCTGTCTACCTTGCCCATAAAGACTTACCTTTTGAAGATGCTGTTTGATAGAGACGAAAAGTTTGATGATATTACTGTTGGGGAAATGATTCATTCGCCAAAATATTCAGTTCAGTTTGTGAGGTTTTGAAGTTCTCTTTTTCTGTACTACACTTGAGATTGTAAGCTAGCAATAACATTATCTTTTTGTTCATCACGTGAATGAAATTGTTGTAAGCTAGAAACGTTGGAGTTAATTTTTGTTTTTTGATGTAATATTGCTATGTTAAACTCGATACATTTAGTAGTTAATGCAAATTTTATTGAGTTTTTCCATTGTTGATGTTTATAAGAAATTTTATTCAGAGGTATTTCAGTTTTATATAGAGGATAAAATGTTTAAATATATTTGATATGGATGAATTGAGATTTTTTTTTTAAATTTTGTTTCCAAAAAACGACAGACCTTACCTGTTGAAAAAGTAAAAATAGTTGCAGACCAATTTACAGATTATTTGACAGTTTTAGTCTCGTTTTTTTTGACGGATAATAACTGTCATTTTATTCAGCTCTAAAACGACAGTCCAAAACTGTCGTTTAAATTTTGGGACGCGCTATTAACGACGGATGTTCTGACAAGCCAAAATTGTCGTTTAATGTGATTTACGACAGTTTTGGTCTGTCGAAAAATACATATTTTGGCGTAGTGACTCTAGCATTGGTAGTGAAGGTCCTACGAATAGGGCATGTAAAGCTGATGTGTCCAATGCGAAAGCAATAGAAGCATCTAATGCTAGTGTGTGCACTTGTATCAGAATGAGCATGGTTATGAACATGTGACATACTAGAATGATGAATGTATCTAGAGTGAGCATGGAAAGATTTGGTTTTAAGATTATTATGTTCTAATAGCAAATCATCATGTAAAAAGTAGAGAATCAAATTTAGCATTTAAGACATAATTCTCTTTTTCAAATAAAGCAATTATAGAGATAAAAGCATCATTTTGTTTCTTTAAAGCATCAATAGAAGAATCATGCAAATAAGATAACTCATGTGATTGAGTCTTGAGATCTTCTATTGATGAGGAAAGAGATTTAATTTTCAAAATTAAAACCTCATTCAAACTCTTTAAAGAAACACAAGATGAGTTTTGAGAATCAAGTCTAGATAATAAATCATTGTTTTTATTTCTCAAAAACTCATTGGATTCTTCTAAATGAATAACCTTTTCTGAAAGTTCTTCATTTGTAGAATGAAGGTTGTCAAGAATCTCTAAGGATTGTTTAGCCATGGCTTTCCACTTAGAGCATTTCTTGCATTTAGAAGAAACAAGTTTGTCTATGCTACTAGAAATAAAACCCTCTTTATCGGAGGAGGAATAAGATGCCATAGAAAAATTAACAAGGATCTACTCTAAGGATTTTAAGCCTAACAATAGAGTCCTTGCTATGATACCAATTGTAGGAACTGTCACCCCCAGTTTTCAGAAACAGGGGTATTTTTGTCATTTTCCACTTTAGAATTATTTTGAAATTATTTTATTATTTATTATATTATTTTAGGGTTATTTGAGTCGGGTTCAAATTTCAGCTCAATCCGACATGTAACGGGGACCCGAGGTAGTATTGACTCTAGTGGGACCCACACACTAGTTAGCCATGGCCCACATGCTAATTATTTTAGTTAGTGGTTAGGCTAATTATTATAGATAGGGTTAGTGTGATTAGGGACATTAGAATGACTAATTTAGCCCCAACCAATTAGCCCTTTCCTAATACTAATAGAATAGATTAGTGGGGGCATTTTGGACCTTAACATAATAGGACACATAGCCCCATTATGGCTGGCCACTTGGGATAGGATAGACCCAAAACTTTTCATCATTATCTCTTCTACTTTCTCTCTCTTGTTCTTTCCTAAATTTTAGAGAGGTTCCTATAGCTTTTTCTCTACCAAATCAATCCATTCCTCCACCCAATCTTCTTCATTCCTTCTCTACTCAAGCTAAGGAGGAAGCTAGCCAAGTTTGGGAGGATTCGGAGCTCGTTCGTGTCCATTTGGGATTCTTACGTGTCGGGGTCGCATCGGAAGGGGTTTTTCTTAGATTCGACCTACCGAGAGGTATAAATCCCTTCTCCTTTTCATTTCTTCATGCATGTAGGATGATTTTAGACCAATAGGAATGACCCCCATAGTTGTGTCTCCATTTGTGTCCATTTCATGTCCATTTGGAGACTTCTAGGTGTGTCCTATGTGTGGGATTGTGTCCTAGTGGAAAATCTCTATTTGGACACATGTATTTTTAGTTATATTGTTTTAAATGAGTTTGGATTTAAATCTCAGATTTCTATTTGTTTGGAGATGTGATCTTCAAGTATCATATTTATTTACCTATATATTGTTTATATATTTGGTTATATATATGTTATATATTTATATATATATATATATATATATATATATATATATATATATATATATATATATATATATATATATATATATATATATATATATATATATTTGTGGCCTATATATATTTGTATATATATGTGATATAATGTGTTTTCATTGTGTTCATGAGTGGGAGAAATCGGCCAAGGAATGGAGGGGAGGATTAGAATGGTAGTTGAATGTGTATTGATATGTGTTGTATAAAGGGTGTTTGAGAGATTGTTTGTGAGAGATTTGAGAGGAGTTTGATGGAGAGATTGGGGGTAAATATGAGTGTGATGGGGGATACATGCTGTTAGCAGCAGGTAACAGCCGCAGTAGCAGGGCATATTTGGCAGCCCCCATAGCACCCATAGCAGTCCCTAAAAACCCCCTCCAATCCAGCCTTACACAACCACCTATAAGCAGTCCCCATATCAGTTTTTGGCAGCTACAAATCACCCCCAAACAGTCCTTAACAGTCCACCTATGTTCAGCCCTCTTTTGCCTTATGTTCAGCCCATGTTCAGGGCTTATAAGACCCTCAAAAACAGTCCTTGTAACCCCCATTGACAGTCCTCAAATGACAGCCTCCTAACCACCTTGGCAGACCCCAAAATTAGTCCCCAAAACCTGCCCCTTAACAGCCTTAAATGGCACCCCATGTTTCACCCTCAAGCAGTCCCTAAACCATACCATTCCAGCCCCATATTAACCTATAAATCAGTCCACCATTAGCCTATGTATTGGCCCCAATGACAGCCCCCTATATGACAGCCAATAGCACTTCCAATCCACCCCATTGGAAGCCTAAAGCAGCCCCTAACCAGTCCATATATGGACAGCCAAGTAGCCCATTTACCTGTCCTAAACAGCCCTTGTTTAGCCCATGTTTCAGTCCATGTATCAGTCCAAATTCCTGTCCTATAATAGCCCTTCAAACCAATATCAAAACCTGTCCTATAGGCCTATTGTGTGTGTGTGTGAGAGCCATTAGGAAGTCCCAAACCAGTCCTAGAACACCATATTAGCTGTCCTAAAATCAGCCCTTTATGCCCATGTGTGTGTGTGTGTGTGAGCTTAGAGTGTGTGTGTGTGTGAGTATATATGTATAGCTAGTAGCCTATAGGTGTTAGCCTATATGTGAACCTATAGGTAAGAGCCTATATGTGACCATAGTGAGTGAGTGAGTTTGTGTATGTGAGTTTTTAGTAGATATGAAGAGGGTATAGGATAAGGTAATGGTTAGAGGACCAACATATAATCTAAGATAGATTAGATATCTAGGAAACCTATGTATCTTGGTAGGTAACCCTTAGATAGGATAGTATCTAACTACCCTAGGGAACCTAGGCTAGTATCTTGAGAATTAGCGGGGTTTCTTTTGTATTGGGCAAGGTATCGAGATTACCTTGGTAAGGGTAATATAGGTATTTGAATTTAGAGACTTAAATATGGTTAGAACTTGGTTCCCTTGGTTGGTAATGATCAAATATATTGCTCCTAGACTAGTTTTGACTTCGGTTGACCATTTTGACCAAAAGTCAATAAAAGTCAACCGAGAGTCAACCTTAGCCTATAAGTGACTAGATTTGACCGAAACCAAACCAGAGTTGACCAGTTGATTGAAAGTCAATAGTTGGTCAACATTAGACTAGTTTGACCTAGGGTTGACCTAGAGTTGACCAGGGTTGACCAGTTGACCAAAAGTCAACTGTAAGTCAACCTTTGACCCCGTTTGACCTAGTTTGACTTGGATTGACTCCCAGTGACCTGGTATGAACCAGTGTGACCTAGTATGACTCAGTTTGACCTAGATTGACCTAGTTTGACTTAGACTTGCATTCATGACTTAAATTAGTTTCCTTTTTTAGTATAAAACCCTGTTTGACTCATAGTATCTTATTTTAGGTCTGTGATTACTCTGAGCGCCTGTTCACCTTATCAGCTCAGGACCACAGGCGAGTACATTCACTGATAGTTTTATTGTCTTGATATCTACTATATCTGATTCAGTTGTAGTGTCTTACATGATTCCTGACACGACGGTTCACGGACTAGTATAAGTCAGATCCTGTCATGATATGTTATTCCCGATTTTCATTGGTATATTGGTGTGCGATATCCATGTTTCATGTACTTATATAGACATCGATTTGGGAGTGGACTGGCCCCCTGCTTTTGAATCCCGTGTCATAACGTGCTATGTCCGGATCTATGATACTATTCGGGGATGGAGAAATTATTAGGGGTTATGTGATCAAAGCCCCATGTCACTATTTTGCTTGTGCCACTCTCACCTCACGTAGGGTGTAGCAGATACCTCCATGTCCATGATATCCAGGTTGGCCGGCATGACTTTCCGTTGAGGTTACCGCGGATTGCCGGGCCAAGTGGATAATCCTACCATGATTCCCTAGCCGATCACATAGCGATCTAATAATTCAAGTCACATTTTTATATTTATTTATCATAGGAGGCTAAGTTCTGTTCGGGAGAAAAGTTATAACCCCGGTCCTTGTTTGGTTTAAGGGTTGTAACTCGGCTTCCGAATAGTTCCTAAGTCATCCTATATATATATTGTCGTCTTATTCAGTACTCACATCTATTATACATTTTTTGCTGATTTTACCCTGTATTTCACATATCTTTGTCTTGTATTTCATTATACTATCTCTTATAGTATTTGTCAATTCACATGGAACTTCTGTTGGTGTTTGTACTTGCTCATTTTCCTGACAGGATACCGTTGATATATTACAGATGATTCTGAGGCAGATTGCCCGATCTATTATGGGATCGAGTCTGACGGAGTAGACCTGGACTGTGGCTTGTTAGTAGAGCCACTAGACTTTTCTCACCCTGAGTAGTGTAGTTTAGTTAGGTTTGCCTGGCCTGCGAGCCAGCTAGTACCTTCAGTTTGTAGCATTTTATACTATATTTCTATGACTCTGTGTAGTTGTGTATAGCTCTGGACTTGTGTGGATCTTGAACTTATTTTCTGTTTTCATCTATCATATTTCCTTTCGTGCTATCTATCCTAGTTTATTTTTGTGATTGAGACTGTATTGCTATGTCACCTCCATTCGGAGTGTATATACTGTACAGGTACCTTTATACTATTTAGTGTAGTTTTGTAGACAACCTAGACAGCGTTCTACTGCCGATGCTGCGGCGTAGGCTGGATGTAACCACGTACTCGTGCCCCTAATCAGGGTGCGGGTCGTGACAGGAACCCTAGAGGGGGTGAATAGGGTCAAGCTAACTAATCAAGCACTTAGCACAAGCTAATTGGCAATTTATAAATATAAGTGCAAGAGAAGAAGCAATAACAATACCGACACCCGATGTATCCTGGTATCCTCCCTAGAGGCAATCCAATCTCGAAACTCTCTCCGGATTTAATCCACTATTTGAGCAAATAGTTACACACGAGTTTGGATCCGAAGAACTCGCCAACTTCTTACACGAGAGCTTTAATCCGAAGGCCTCTCCGACTTCAACCGAGAGTTTGGATACAAAGACTCTCCAACTTCAACCGAGAGTTTGGATACGAAGACTCTCCAACTTCAACCTTTCATAATAGGTTTTGATCTCCTTATACAATAAGATGAAGATCTCACTTTTTAACTCAAATAACTCTAACACAATTTATGGATGGCAAATAAAAACTTTGTAGAGTTGTTTGTGGATAAGCTTTGGTGGTTTAGAAATTTTTAGGCTCAAAGCATCGACCTTGAATGAAGGGGTTCAAGGCTATTTATAACCAAAGCAAAGAAAAGTGCAATAATGCAACTTTCACAGGCTGACGGATCATCCGTCGGATTTCTACGAAAATCCGCCGGATCATCCGCCTGTATAGTCCAACAACTATAAATAGAGCCGTTGGGATCAATCGTTCGTAAAATCCGACCGTTGGAATACAAACAGTCATATGGCAAAAAATCCGTCGGAATTCTGCGGTTTTCCGCCGGATAATCCGAACACTCACAGAAGGTATTCTGTGAGACCATTCGGATCTTCCGTAGGATTTTCGCGAAGATCCGCCGGATGATCCGCCAGGATTCCGAAGATTGTCCTGGGTTATTTTCTACCCTAGCTTTCAATTTTGCCATCTATTTCTTGTGTTTACAATGATTCCTAAGACTCATTACAGACTCCAAATATACTGTAGTAGGAGCAGGGCTTCTGCAGAGTCTTAAAATTATGATGGCTTGGCTTGGCTTCTTTCTTTGATAGATGTTTGCTTCTTCCTTGATTGCAGCTTCTTCCTTGACGGTCAGCGGAACCCCTGAGTGCGTGGCTCCGGAGATTTCGTCAGGTGGTTCAGAAAAATCTTGTGGGAGACCATCGTCTTTGGCCCATCTTGATTTCTTCTTGCATATGTCCATGTTTGATCTTGTTTATTGCTTTTTCTGTTAGTACATGTTAGACGAACAAAGCAATATATAATGTATCAAGTTTAAGGCATATTAGGACAATGCTTACAATAGTGATAGCATAAGTATTAGTGATACCATAATAAAGACTAGTAACACTAATATGTAAAACAATAGGCACATATCACCACATATATAAGTAGAAGTAGAAATGCTATAGTGATGGTATGAAGATTAGTGATAATGAAATGTTAAACTTAACATATTAACCATATTCAAAAACATGATACAATCATTGGGCCAACAATATCTTGTAGCTATATTTTAGAAAACTAACAAGGATATTCGAGGTCAAATTATTTTAAGAACCAGAATATTTTAGATTACTGATTCTTGAGATATCTCATATTTGAATTAAGACTATGATACCAAAACTAGGAATTTAAATAGTGGAGAAGGGATTTTAACCATATGTTGTGATGATACGATATTGAACAATGATTGGTAAAAGAATGACTAGGAACAGGAAGAACACAACTCAAGTTAAAGGAAACACTTAGAGATTTTGTGAGGATTCTAAATTTAATAAAGATAATGTATGAAGATGTAAGTTGAAGAAAATGTGAAGGTTTATTTTATAATGGAAACTAAGTTTCTGTATAGCATAGTGGTTTTAGATTTGAGTAATACGAGGAGTGTGATTTGAACTAGTTCAAGGATTTCATAAAAATCTGATTTAGAGGTTTCAAATCCAATTTAGAACAAGATGGAGGAATATGGATTTAAAGATGATTAAATTGATAATGTAGTACAAAGTCAAAAAAAGGATTGAATTTTAACAAAGAATATACTTCATGAGTTAGTAACCTTGGAATAAAGGCCAAGCCTATAGTATTATAACATGGTTCAATCTTCATGACTGAAGGTTAGTCATATAAGGGTTTGATTTTCATATTTGGACTTGTGAGATAAATGTATGATTGTCAAATGATTATCAGATAAACTTGGTAGTAGCAAAGTGGGATGATTATCTTGACTTCCCAATGAAATCTTGCCTTTTGATTTCCCTATCATAGTAAAAAAGAATTTAAATTATTCCATGTCCTCGAATCATCCTTTAAGTTTTCAATATCGCTGAATTCTAATTCCCTTGATCGCGACCATTCGATTTTGGTCATCTCCTTTATCATACCAATATTTTTTATCGTACTCGATTGATTTAAATTCAATCGTGATCTGAATCTCTATCACTATGTTGCTCGTGCTCTATGAAACCCGTAATTTTAATTAATTATTTCAGTGATTATTATTATTATTATTATTATTATTATTATTATTATTATTATTATTATTATAAATCATTTATTTAGGAAATGGTATTTCTGGAATTTTAGTGTTTGATCAAAACCCGTAAAAGATTTTATTTTATTATTTAATTGTATAATTAGTTGCTAAATTAATTATTACCATTTTTATGAAAAATCATATTTTAGAAAAAATTATTTTTCCTGGAATTTTGAGTTGGACCAGACACGTCCCGAACCCATCTCGAACCAAAATTCGATTTTACAAAAAAATAAATCATTAAGTCCATCAATAAATTATTATTATATTTTTTTTATTTATTTAAAGGAAAGATATCTATTTCATTTCATTTCTTTTTTTTAATATAAACTTTCATTAGCACTTTTTCTCATCCAGAGAAAGGAAATTTTTCCTTCTCAACGTATGGCTGACCCTTCCTCTTCCGAGCGTCCACCCGACCCTTACTTCTCGTAACTCCCCGACTCCTCGTTCCCTCTTCTGGTAACTCCCAAACTCTCTTCTCCCATATAAACCCTTCACCATTTCACTTCCATCACCACCATTCCCATTTTTCCCTCTTTTCCAAACCCGTGCCCTAGCTCTCCGTGCCTCCTGCCGGCCCGACCTCCTTCCGGCGTCACCGCCAGGTCGCCCCTCAGCCAACCTTCTCGCCGACCCGACGCCCTGAGCTCCTCCGTGCAATCCCTCTCCTCGGCCAACCGCCGACCCCGCGACCCTCCGGCCTCCTACAGGCCGATCGCGCCAGCGCACCCCCGCCGGCCTCCCTCCAGGCCGACGCCCGACGCCGGCCTTCGCCCCTGTGCGCGCGGCCGAGCCCCCGCGAGCGCCTCGTCGCTCTCCGTAGTCCGTCCAGCCCTGTCGCGCCGACCCGCGCCACCCTCTGTGGCCGCTGCCCTCTGGCCGAGCACCCTCGTGCCCCCTTGTACGTGTCTCTCTGGCCAACTTTCCCTGTCAGGTTTCCCCGCCGACCTAGGTGCGTGCCCTAGCCCGCGCACTCCCCTGATCCGCTGATTTGTGGCAGCGACGCTGCTGTTTCAGCGCTGTTCCGGGATTCTTTTGTTGTTCGGAGCTCTTATTTTCTTTCTATTATTTTCATCTGAGAGCTCTAGCCGAGCAACCTGAGGTATAACCCCTGTCCCGTCTCTTTTTATTCCAGTCTGTGATGAGAATGGTCCCCGATTCCCTTTGGGAACTCAGTTTTAGCGACGTCGTATTTTTTCGGAACCTTCGGAAAGGTTCTGTGGATTATTATGGATTTCTGGAATATTTCGGGAATGGATTTTTAGTATATGTTGGCTTTCCGGATTTTTCCGGGAACGTTCTATGATTTGTGGAATTGGAATCGGACCTCCAAAATTATTTCGGGTCGTCCCGATTATTCTGTGGATTGGTTGTAGATTTTAAATATATATAAATTCGGGTTTCTCCCTGGTTTGGGATTTGTAGGAAATTATCGGCGCCAATTCCCAATTTTTGGGTTGACCAAAAACAGAGAGATGCTGCCCGATTTTTCTGTAAATCCTGAATTATTTTTAAAATGGATTTAAAATGATTTCGGAGTTTTATTTGATTTTGGGTGACGACCGTATCGGTCAATGGACCCGGCTAAGTGCAAACGAAACTGGCCCCGCCCGGACGTTGAGGCATTAGCCAAGTTGAGGATTGGACCATATCTGAGACTTATAATTTACCTTTATTTTTATATTTAGTTTCTGTTTATATTTATTTAATATTTCAGTTTAGGACTAACGGCAGTTTGTCTTATTTTAATTTATGTAAATAAATTGTAATGGGCATAAGCCCAGCTGGCTGTGGTCTGTAACTGTAATAACTTAGATTTTTTTGTCTTTTCTGATTTTACGAGTTTTTCTATTTAAACGATTAAATTGACTAAAAAGTATTTTTGTATAAAATTAATTAATATTTTCTCATCTTAAAATTGACAAGTTTGTTAATAATTAAAAAGTCACGTATTTCTCACTAAATAAGAAAATTAGCTTTATATTTATATTTATAAAAATTACCAAGTTTTCATAAATAATCTGGCAGCGACGATGTTTTCCGAATTCAAAGTTAAAAATGACATTTTTCCCTCGTATTAAATCAACGCACTAATAATCGTGTTTTCTGTGTTTGGTTAATTTAAGAACTAAAATTGGACTAGGACGCAAATAGAGATTTCAACTAGCATAGCTAAGTTGGTAAACCTGATATCTGAGTCTATCTCTCGAATGTAGGAATTCGAGGACGACTCTAACTTCCCGTCTCGAAGTCTTCTACCTCTCCAGTCATTTCCTTAAGGTAAGTACATTTTGTGGTAGTTTACAATTATTTAATAATCGTTTTATTGCAAGTTTAAACCATGATGCAACACGAAACTCTCTCTGAGAGCAGTGACTGATTGACTGTTGGGTACTGGGGGAGTAGTGTAATGAGTATGACCACATCCAAAATAGTATACTGACTGTGTTAGCTTACCCCTCATACACACGGGGATAAGCCATATCGTATCAATAGGATACAACTGTACAACCCAAGCCGGTCATATTCATTGCCTATTCACATCATAATGTTTTAACTGTTGAAAAACTGTTTATTTCAAATTGTTTAAAAGTGCATAACTCTATTATTAATTCAATTGTTGGATTATCATGAATTGTACTTTGCTTCCTCCGGACTTGAGACCAACATTTTAGGTGGTCGAGTCGTTGAAGATCTGATGCATGTTCCCGCAGAACTTGGAATCCAAGATCAGTAGAGCTGGATAGTAAATTTTTAGTAACCAATGTATCAAATGTAGTTGTAATTAATAGTTGTTGTATTTCAGAAATTTCAAATTGAATAAAATGATTTTTATATTTCGTTAGAATTTCATCTGCATGTATTTCACTGCTTGATACAGCTTACTGCCGCCGTCTTAACAACGGTACAGGCTGGACATGATCCGATTCGACCCAAGAATTTGGGACCGGGTCGTGACATGTTTTTAGTGGTGGCCCATGCAGGTCAGATCTGTAAATTGGTCTAGTCAACTTAGTCTAGACCATCGCGCAGTTCTGTAACTTGACCAAGGGATAGTTGAGACTTTAGGAAAACAGACTTTAGAAACAACTAGTACACTTAGATGATATACACCATGTTACATTATAGGGCCAAAAATTATTTACTTAAATATCTAATTTTTGCCTGCTTATAGATTCGTAGGATACCTTGTTTGTGTTTGTACCTAAACCTTATCTAGATTAGGCTGATTGTACCTTTGAGTGTCCCATGACTTTCGAGATTATTCTCCTACCATAATTTTCAGGTTCTAGTATACTTTAGGATTCATATTCTTTTTGGAATAAGATTGAATTTTTCACTCTTCTTCTTTATCAAACCTAATTTTAACTTCTTCATTGGTTGAGCAGATCTTACTTCCCTACCTTTATTTGGAATTTTGATTCGTTCGTTATGAAGAGTTTCAATATTCTCTTAGCAACCGTGATAAATTCTTATCTACCCAATATATATCTACAACCATTATCCAACCTTTTGCCTTGACTAACTTTCTCGGAATCAATCCTGAATCAAAATTCTTCTGGATCATTTAAACCATAAAGGTTAACTATTACCAGAAGAATTAGTTTAGTTCATGATTCTCTTAAAGGAGTTATTTCAATTATCTCCTATGTTTTCCAAAGATCGAGAATATTTTCATATGTTGACCTCATCCGCTCATTATAAAACCCTACTCTCTCTATGCAATTTTTTTGATCAAATCAAGGCCTAGAAAGTTTCTATGATCATGAAGCAGGAGCGGTCAGAAAAATGATCACATTTTTGAATCCATTCTATAATTGAATTTCCTTTAGTCATGAAAATTTTGAGCTGTCCCAAAGCTATTTAATTTCTTGGCGTTATTTGACAATTTCAATTTGATTTTCCTTGAATTAATGAGACTTACCTTCTCTCAAATTTCCAACTTTCCTTAGTCATGAAATTATGCTTCTCAAAATAATTTTTGTATTTCCTGAGTAATTTGTCAGGAATATTTTCATTGATTTTTCTTACTTAATCCGAATCTGTGATGCTTCTATCTTATCTAGTGTTTGACTCAATTTTTGGTCGTTTCATCTTTGAAATCGGAGAACAGATACTCCTCTTGATTTTTAGCCCCAGTCTCTTGAATCTCAAACACATATTTTGATAAATCCCTTAATCTCAGAAGAACAATCATCTACATTTTCTATCCTGTTTAGAACTTTAAACTCGTTATGATTATTTAAATTATACCTCGATGTTTATTCATGATTTTGATCACAACAAAATATTCTAAATTCTATCTAGAAGATTCTAAACATGTTTACAATTTTATCTTGATATTTAGCAATCAAGCCTCGAATCTGATTTTGTCTTTTGAAGTAAACCTAGAACATTTTTATAGCTTGGATTTTTAGAGTGCATGATATATAGGATATTTATGAGTTAAAATGTACAATGGTGATTAGTATCGAGGGAAGTTTGTGAATAGTTTGACATTGAAGATTAAAGGTTGTCAATGTTAGGCATAGAGATGCACTCTAGGAAGGTGCATGGTGAATTAACTATAAAGGATAATCAAAAAAAAAAAGAAAAAAAAGAAATATTGGACTTAAAATGTAAATAATTAAGGATGACGAATTGTATGAATAGAAAGGTGCCAATAAAAAATTTTGAGAAGATTGCACCCGATAATGTGAACTTGAGTTTAGGAAAAGATCTTATTTGAGTAATAATATCATATGCATCTTAGAATTAAATTTTATATTGACTTTGAAGAGTTGACACTTTTGATTTTAAGGAGAACAATTTTTGTAATGATAAGCCACAAGGAGTTTTGATTAAATATTTTCAAAGATGTAATTGATTGAATATAAAATCTACCAGTTGAGGGAAAAATATCATGTCGAGTAGAAATTGAAAGATTAGAGGATTTAAATTTGATAGATTAACACAAATAAATTTTTGTGATGTGGCTTCGAGTTTTAAATTAGTTGTCTCTAGATATGAGATATATATGAAACGTTATGATTTCAGTTTTGAAAGTAAAATTTTGATTTAAGGATCCCATTTAAAGGTTATCAAAGTTTTTGAAGTATGATTTTTCTCATTTATTTTATGTAGGAATTTTATTTGTGAAATGACAGTAAGTTTTTTTTTTTTTTTTTGTCGAATTATTTAAAAAAACTTATGGTATTTTAAAAAAAAAAACTATTTTATAGATCCTAACGGCAGGATAATTATATTGAGATGATCATCTTGCCTTTTATTAAAGGAGAGAGAGTAGCTATGATTAAATTTAAATCTTTGAGAAGTTTGTGTTTGAATCTTTTGATGTTTGAATTTGGATTTTGAAATAGAGATGGATGAACTTTAGGATAAAGAGGAAATCAAATCTGTGGAAGTTCTATAAATTCTTGGAGACGAGCATTACGTGACCAAGATTGAATTTTGACTTTTGAGGAAATTATTTTTATGAGGAAAAAAAAAACTTATTCATCGAATTAACATTAGTAAAAAAAAAATGACTGAGGATTTGATTTGATTTTATGATCGAGTCACCAATTGATGTTTGAAGAGTTAATTTTTGGATACAAGAAATGGCATATTTGGATTTCAATTTTAATTAGCTTGAAAAACTTGAATGTGAGAATAATAAAAAAATTATTTGTGGATTAGCAATAAAGATTTTGATCTTATGATTTGATTTCTTACTGGAATTGGAATTGATGGGTAAAATTTTAAATTTGATATTTTCTAAGGTGGAAAGTGGAAGCTTTGTAGGATTAAAATTTAAGGATAGAATTTATTTAAATAAAAGAGTTGAAGAATTGATATGGCACATTGACGATTTTGTAAAAATCACAAGTTTTGAGGGATGTAGTATGATTGAATTTGATTTTTAGAAGATTATCATTATATTACAAGATATAAATTTAAAGGTTGTATTTGAAGATTGAAAATTAAAGTTTATTTGGAGCATTGAATTTAAATTTAACGTTTAAGGATTGGATTTGATAAAAAAAAATATAGAATTTTGAAAACCAAATTTCGAGGAGTTAAGGATATTGGTGATTTTGAGATTTGGCATAAATAGTTATTATAAATTAAAAAAATGAAGAATAGGATCTGTGGATTATTGTTCAAATTTGAATTTCGAGGATGAGCTTTGAAATGTTAATCAAGAAATATAAATTGATTGGGTTTGATACGATATGTGATTGAACTAAAATTTTAGAGATGTGACACATTGAAATTTTAGAATTTACTAGCAGAGGTTAAAAGCTTAAATTTCGAGGATGAAATTTTCTAAGGAGGGAAGGTTGTGAAACCCGTAATTTTAATTAGTTATTTCAGTGCTTATTATTATTATTATTATAAATCATTTATTTAGGAAATGGTATTTCTGGAATTTTAGTGTTTGATCAAAACCCGTAAAAGATTTTTATTTTATTATTTAATTGTATAATTAGTTGCTAAATTAATTATTACCATTTTTATGAAAAATCATATTTTAGAAAAAATTATTTTTTCTGGAATTTTGAGTTGGACCAGACACGTCCCGAACCCATCTCGAACCCAAATTCGATTTTACAAAAAAATAAAATCATTAAGTCCATCAATAAATTATTATTCTATTTTTTTATTTATTTAAAGGAAAGATATCTATTTCATTTCTTTTCTTTTTTTTTTAATATAAACTTTCATTAGCACTTTTTCTCATCCAGAGAAAGGAAATTTTTCCTTCTCAACGCATGGCTGACCCTTCCTCTTCCGAGCGTCCACCCGACCCTTCCTTCTCGTAACTCCCCGACTCGTCGTTCCCTCTTCTGGTAACTCCCAAACTCTCTTCTCCCATATAAATCCTTCACCATTTCACTTCCATCACCACTATTCCCATTTTTCCCTCTTTTCCAAACCCGTGCCCTAGCTCCCCGTGCCTCCTGCCGGCCCGACCTCCTTCCGACGTCACCGCCAGGCCGCCCCTCCGCCAACCTGTTCGCCGACCCGACGCCCCGAACTCCTCCGTACAACCCCTCTCCTCGGCCAACCACCGACCCCGGGACCCTCCGGCCTCCTCCAGGCCGACCGCGCCAGCGCACCCCCGCCGGCCTCCCTCCAGGACGACGCCCGACGCCGGCCTTCGCCCCTGTGCGCGCGGCCGAGCCCCCGCGAGCGCCTCCGCGCTCTCCGCAGTCCGTCCAGCCCTGTCGCGCCGACCCGCGCCACCCTCTGTGGCCGCTGCCCTCTGGCCGTGCACCCTCGCGCCCCCTTGCGCGTGTCTCTCTGGCCAACTTTCCCTGTCAGGTTTCCCCGCTGACCTAGGTGCGTGCCCGAGCCCGCGCACTCCCCTGATCCGCTGATTTGTGGCAGCGACGCTGCTGTTCGCTGCTGTTTCAGCGCTGTTCCAGGATTCTTTTGCTGTTCGGAGCTCTTATTTTTTTTCTATTATTTTCATCTGAGAGATCTAGCCGAGCAACCTGAGGTATAACCCCTGTCCCGTCTCTTTTATTCCAGTCTGTGATGAGAATGGTCCCCGATTCCCTTTGGGAACTCAGTTTTAGCGACGTCATATTTTTTCGGAACCTTCGGAAAGGTTCTATGGATTATTATGGATTTCCGGAATATTTCGGGAATAGATTTTTAGTATGTGTTGGCTTTCCGGATTTTTTCGGGAACGTTCTGTGATTTGTGGAATTGGAATCGGACCTCCGAAATTATTTCGGGTCGTCCCGATTATTCTGTGGATTGGTTGTGGATTTTAAATATATATAAATTCGGGTTTCTCCCTGGTTTGGGATTTGCAGGAAATTATCGGCGTCAATTCCCAATTTTTGGGTTGACCAAAAACAGAGGAGATGCTGCCCGATTTTTCCGTAAATCCTGAATTATTTTTAAAATGGATTTAAAATGATTTCGGAGTTTTATTTGATTTTGGGTGACGACCGTATCTGTCAATGGACCCGGCTAAGTGCAAACGAAATCGGCCCCGCCCGGACGTTGAGGCATTAGCCAAGTTGAGGATTGGACTATATCTGAGACTTATAATTTACCTTTATTTTTATATTTAGTTTCTGTTTATATTTATTTAATATTTCAGTTTAGGACTAACGACAGTTTATCTTATTTCAATTTATGTAAATAAATTGTAATGGGCATAAGCCCAGCTGGCTGTGGTCTGTAACTGTAATAACTTAGATTTTCTTGTCTTTTCTGGTTTTACGAGTTTTTCTATTTAAACGATTAAATTGACTAAAAAGTATTTTTGTATAAAATTAATTAATATTTTCTCATCTTAAAATTGACAAGTTTGTTAATAATTAAAAAGTCACGTATTTCTCACTAAATAAGAAAATTAGCTTTATATTTATATTTATAAAAATTACCAAGTTTTCATAAATAATTTGGCAGCGACGATGTTTTTCGAATTCAAAGTTAAAAATGACATTTTTTCCTCGTATTAAATCAACGCACTAATAATCGTGTTTTCTGTGTTTGGTTAATTTAAGAACTAAAATTGGACTAGGACGCAAATAGAGATTTCAACTAGCATAGCTAAGTTGGTAAACCTGATATCTGAGTCTATCTCTCGAATGTAGGAATTCGAGGACGATTCTAACTTTCCGTCTCGAAGTCTTCTACCTCTCCAGTCATTTCCTTGAGACAAGTATATTTTGTGGTAGTTTACAATTATTTAATAATCGTTTTATTGCAAGTTTAAACCACGATGCAACACGGAACTCTCTCTGAGAGCAGTGACTGATTGACTGTTGGGTACTGGAGGAGTAGTGTAATGAGTATGACCACATCCAAAATAGTATACTGACTGTGTTAGCTTACCCCTCATACACACGGGGATAAGCCATATCGTATTAATAGGATACAACTGTACAACCCAAGCCGGTCATATTCATTGCCTATTCACATCACAATGTTTTAACTGCTGAAAAACTGTTTATTTCAAATTGTTTAAAAGTGCATAAATCTATTATTAATTCAATTGTTGGATTATCATGAATTGTACTTTGCTCCCTCCTGACTGGAGACCAACATTTTAGGTGATCGAGTCGTTGAAGATCTGATGCATGTTCCCGCAGAACTTGGAATCCAAGATCAGTAGAGCTGGATAGTAAATTTTTAGTAACCAATGTATCAAATGTAGTTGTAATTAATAGTTGTTGTATTTCAGAAATTTCAAATTGAATAAAATGATTTTTATATTTCGTTAGAATTTTATCTGCATGTATTTCACTGCTTGATACAGCTTACTGTCGCCGTCTCAACAACGGTGTAGGCTGGGCATGATCCGATTCGACCCAAGAATTTGGGACCGGGTCGTGACATGCTCAAATTTTTTGATTTCGTTCTTATAAAACCTAAATTACATTTTAATCAAGAATTGATCAGCCCTATTCTTCATCGTATCAATATTTTAATTTTGATCATGATTAAACTTCGATACCAATATCACTCGTGCGTAGAACTCCGATGTATTCTTGAAAATGACTAAATTCTGTTTCAATCACGATTAAGCTTCATACTATTCTCGATCATAATGAAATTTTATGTTTGGTTATGCCTAAGCTACTATCATAATTCTTCGTCATATCTAAATACTGTTTGACCAAGGTTAGACTGACCTTATCTTTGATCTTATCAAATTTTGGTTTTTATCATGTTTGGATTTTTACAATGTTTAGATTTTTACACTCGTGCCTAAAATCTTTTCTGACCATAATTTCGTTCCCTGATTATATCTGAAATTCTCGTGATTTGTCATACCTAGATGACTTAGCATGACTATACGACTTTGATTTCACGATCAAGATTCTAATAATCGTGACTGTACGTGTTGACCTTAACCCCCCTAAATCTGCCTAAAACTCTTGATCTCTAATCACGACTATGTCGGAATAAATTTTTTATCGTACCAAACTTTCGATTCTCTTGTCACTCGTGCTCAGGTTTCGTTCCTGATCATGACTAGGTCTTTTGTCGCTCTATCCTAAATCGTGCCTAAGTGATTTTAGTCATCCCAAATTTGTAGGCCTTGATTTTGCTCGTAATCAAGTAATTTTGATCCTTAGTCATTGATCGTGCCAAATATTTCATTATTCCTAGCAATACTAATCGTGTCATTTTTGTATTTGATCGTGCCTATATATTTAACCATAAATCTAACTCCATCGAGCCTAGATCCTATTAATCAATATTTCGGCCTGATTTTAACTGATCGTAACCGAACGATTTTGATTTCCTAGTCGCCTTCGTGCTTAATAACTTGGAATTATTTCTAAACCGTGCCTCAAAAACTGTAACTTCAAATCTCAATCATGCCAAACCTTGTTTTGGTCATGGTTAACTATTCATCTTGATCAGGCCTGTACAACTTTGAGACTGATTTTCATCAAACTAAGCGCTACAGATCACCCTGTACTCAAACTTTATTTATATCTTCGATTCTCCTAATCGTCACTAAGATTGGCCCCAATGACTTAAGTTATTTCTAAATCGTGCATACATAATTTTGTTTCAGATCAAGATTCTATCGTGCCAAAATCACTAGTCATGCATAAATGATTTTGAAATTTATTATCTTGATCGTGCCAAGTCGTCGTTCCTTGATCGTGCCTAAGTTATTAACTAAACTTTTAATCATGTTTCGTTTCCCCCCGCCAACTTTAAATTTCGAGGATAAAATTTCTTTAAGAAGGGTTGATTTGTAACCCCTTGAACCGAATTCAGGAATTTTCGATTTTATTTCTTTTTATTTCTTTTTCTTTTCTTCTTCTCAAAATTCTATTTTCCTAAATCTTCATAATATCTTGAAATTGAATTTCCTTATAAGGTATGTTTTCGAAATCATGACGTATATATAAGTACTAAGGTCACAAATTTGGAGCATCAATTTTATGAAACTATTTTGTGAGTTTTTATGCTAAATAATTTTCTGACATTTTCCTGAATTTATATACGTTATAAATATTTGATTTTACGTAAAGGAAATATTTATCGAAATAAGATTTGTAAATGATATATATATATATATATATATATATATATATATATATATATATATATATATATATATATATATATAGAAAATAGGAAAACTTAGATGGTGAAACTTTTGAATTCCGAAAATACCCTTACATACTTATACTAATTAAAAATAGTTCATTAATTTTAATAAGGACAACTTAGTAATTAGGAAGACTACCTTTTGGTCTTCCTAAAGAGTCTTTCTAAACTAATTAAAAAATGTTAATAGCTAAAATAGTAAACTAATTGTTAGCAATTAGCAATAATGTTAGTGGTTAGTATTTTCCATTAATTTTTCTAATCCTATGACATGTATATAAATTTTTAGGATTTTCCTTCCTATCCTATAAATAGCACACATTCCCATGTTACATCATAACAAAATCCTAAACTATAAATTTCTACAGCCCCCATTTTCCATCCCACTCCTGTAGCCAAACTCCATCCTGGCCACACACAGCATTTCCTGCCGACCACTCCTTCCGGCCCCGACAACCACCACCATAGCCCGCACCACCATCTCATCCGCCTCGACCAATTCCTGTAGACCCACAACCCGGTCGTTCCCCCATTTCCACAGCCGAAGCCCCGAAAACCCGGCCAGCCACCACCTCATCTGCCGCCGCCAGCATCACATTCGCCGCCACCCCGGCGCTGCCAACTCCGGCCCCGACACCATGACCGCCACCACCACCAATACCGCACCACCGCCCACGCCTCGGCCAACCCCGGCCCAGAGTTTCGACACCACCGCCCAATGCAACCGCCCGCTTCCACCATAGACACAGCCATGCCACCCCAAATCTCAGAGAGAGAGAGAGAGAGAGGGAGAGAGGACGTATTCTGAGCCGCCCGGCTTCCGCCGAGCTCGGCCTCGCCATCGACCACGCGCGTGCGCCCGGCCAGCTTGGCTCCGCCGCGCCATAGAATCGAACCGCCGCCGCCTCCGAGCCATTGCCCGCTCCGCCGGCACGAGCGAGCCGGCAGCCCCGCCGAACTTCAGCCACGCGGATCTAGGTCCCGCCAGCCAGACATGGCCGAGCTCTCACTGCCTCCTGGCTACGTCCCCATCGAACACCGTACCGAATCCGCCAGAGGTTGTCCCCCGCCGAAACATGGCGCTTCCCCCTTGTGCTCTGCTCGGCGCTGCCCCCAGCGTCGTCACCAAATCCCCCGCTGTAAGCATCCCCTTTCCCTCTTTGTTTCTTTTGGGGTCAATGATTTGGGAGGAAGAGGATGGGTTCAGCTTTCAACCCCCCTTCTCTGTCTCTCTTCCTATATTTGGGTTTTGTTTCTTTTGGATTTGTATTGGGCCGCATATGGAGCCTTCCTTAGCTGCCTATTTAAGCTTAGTAGTAACTTTTAGGGATTTTTTTTGACTTTCATCCCACTTGTTAATATGAATTTGTACTTACATCCCATTTTTTAATTTTATTTGACTTACGTCCCACTTTTCGTCACGAAAAGTATTTATTTTGTCACGAAAAATATTTATTTTGTCACGAAAAGTATTTTCGTGACGAAAAGTGGGACGTAAGTCAAATAAAATTAAAAAGTGGGATGTAAGTACAAATTCATATTAGTAAGTGGGATGAAAGTCAAAAAATCCCTAAGTTTTATTATTATAGGGTTAGGGTAAATTGTGACTTTGGGTTTTGCTGGGAGTTGAGTTTGGGGTTTACAATATTTTGGGCTGGGCTTCTAGCCCATGTTTGGTGTATATATATATATATATATATATACGTATTTGCGTATAAATGTATATACGTAGTAGCATGTATTTGTATATATTTTGTAAATATATATGGATATACATCTTTTATGTATATTTATATACGTATTAGTATATATATGTATACCTTTTCGTATAAATAAATAAGTATCTATATATGAATAAAATATTTTCGAGGCAGAGTTTTATATGTACATTGAAATGGTTTTTGCTATTGTGGGGCTACAATATTTGTATATGGGATATTAGTGTATATGTATGTATGTTTCTAACAATTTAGATTATATTTTAGGCTAAAACAAGGTATTGGTTTTAAATTACTCGGGTTTTGAGTACAGCTTTTATACATGAATTTATATACATATTTTCTACGTACTGTATATTAAACTTTTTGTATGCAGTATGTATATATAAACATTTGTATTGTTACCATTTTTAGTATTTATGGTATTTGTAAAATTAGTTATTAAAAAGATATATATAGTAGTAATAATAATTCTAAAATGTAATTGTTAGTTCGATCTGATTTATATAATTGAAGTCTTAGCAAATAAAATATTTCTTCTAGATTTTCAATGTTATCTAAAATTATATTTTCCAAATGTTATAAATATTATCTAAATAGTTTGATTTACGAAATTTAGTTTCTTGACATTACGAACGATTTCCAAAATTACATATATATATATTGGTTGTATTTTCTTTAAAACTCGTGACTTTTAATCCATTTCCTATTTCTTGATCCACTTATCGTATCGAACTCTGATTTTGTGCTTCTAAACACCAAATTAGGCTATTTGGACTATTCTAGACTAAATGGAACCACCTGTACCGTCGTTTGGGACCATCTTGTGGAGCTTAGCATCGTACCTATTTCGTGTCGATACGTTCGTATTATGCACATCGACTCCAACCAAATCGAGGCGAGTACATTATCTGATAGTTTTCATTGCTTTAATATTTACTATATTTGTTCAGTTGTAGTGTTTTATTTAATTTTCTACACGAGGATACACGGACTAGTATACGTTGGATCCCGTCATGAGATGTTACTTCTGGTTATCCTGTTATACTGGTACATGTCTCATCCTTGACTATTGTCCTTGTACTTGTATAGACACCGATTTCTAAGGGAATTTGCTATCCTCTTAGAGAATTCCATGTTGTAACGTGCTATGGTTGGATCTATTATACTACTTGAGGATGGAGAGTTATTAGAGGTTATGTGATCAATACCCCTTCTGTTACTACTTGTGCATAGCTCCACCCTCGCCACACGTAGGGTGTAGCCTAACCTGATACTACTGGAATAATAGCTTTCCATTTTGGGCGGCCTGATCTCCAGGTTTACCTGTGCTTGTTCTTGTGCATAGTCAGTCAAATGGAACAGCCTCATCTGGACCCAAGCCGATCACATAATGCTCTAATATCTCAAGGCATCATTTTTATTTACATTGTACATCAGATTTACCTGTACTGCTTTATATTCCAGGTTTACCTTATATCTCAGACCATAACATGATATTCAGTCTATCTTGTACTGTTTTACTTTCAGTCTTGATATTCTGTCTTGTATTTCATTATAACTATTTTTATAGTATTTGTCAATTCATTGGAACTGCTGTTAGTTTATGTACTTTGCTCTAATCCTGACAGGATACGTTGACAAATTTTAGGATTTGTTATGCCCCACATTATTGGACTACAGGATGATGCTAGCTGAGACGGATCTCGATATTCTTTCATCGTGAGTTGTCTCCCGGGAGTTCTAGGCCCTGATAGTTTGATTTAGTTTTGTTATTGTTCTGCCTCTGATACATTCTGGTCTTGTATATTCATTTGTAGACTCTGTCTGTTTCAGTGTTATTGATATCTTTATATTTCATTTTTTTCCTTAGTCACTTGTGGTGTTATTTAAGTACATTTAGTATCATGGATAATCTAGATGTTGTAGATATTTATTGGATACTTGACAACGTTCTACTGCCGATACTGCAGCGTAGGCTGGGCATGGCCCATGTACTCGTGCCCGAATATTCGGGCGCGGATCATGACACTCATCAAATAAAACATAGCAATTAGATGAACTTTTCCTTCAGTACCTTCAATGCCTTCAACTAAAGGAGATTTGCTCACTTTCTGGCTGATTGTTCCCACTTTCTGCACAACAGTAATTAAAAAAACTCTTCAATGACAAAAAAAACTTGTCGAACAAAACCAAAAAGGTCCAACCAGAGCAAAAATTGGGAGAAAAAAGAAAATAGGTCAGAAATCATAACCCTAATCCTAACCCAAACAGAAATTATGACAAAAATCATATGGCTTCTCTATGGGGCAGAATTTAGGACAAAACAATGATAGAAATTAGGACAACCCTAACCCTAAACTAACCCTAAACTTACAAAAATTAGGATAAAACTTAGAACCCTAAACATAACGTAACCTTAAACTACAATGATAGAAAATAGGGCACAACATACCTTGTTGTCGTCGGACCGTCGCGGCCAAAGTAATGTAACCCTAAACTTGGAAGAGACTTAGTGGCTCGAGGCGAAGAGAGACGCGGATAAGGAGAGGGTGAGGAAGCAGAAGAGGGAGATGCGGCAGGAGACAGCGACGCAGGAAGATGCAGCGTGGAAGGAAGCGGTGAAGGGAGACGCAGAAGTAGAAGAGGAGAGGGTTTAGGGGCTCGGGAAAGTGAGAGGAGAGAGAGGAGAAGGGGAGAGCGGAGGAGAAATGGTTTTAACTCTGAAAGAGGGGAGAGAGGAGGAAAGAGAAGACTGCTTCCACTACAAGCAACTAGGGTGTCTTACAAAAGTCAGAAACTGTTGCAAAAACTTTATAGCCCATTACAAAATCAATCCGCAACAGTTATTGCAACCATTGTAAATTCAAACTCCTGACCTCTTAGATAAAATGCCTCATCTCTACCACTAGGCTAGAGGGTCATTTTGCGTGTAAATACTTATATATATATATATATATATATATATATATATATATATATATATATATATATATATATACTTATATTATTTTCATCAATTGAAGATTTTGGATCGATGTTAAATATTAGTTATCTAAATTTTTGGTTAGCGAACAAAGAACCAAGTAATACGAGTAATTTTAATGCATAAATCCCTATTGTGCACAAACAAAATTTAAATTGGACATTGAATTTGTAACGGCTATAAATAAACTATTGCGAGATCAATATTTTTGTAATAGTTGTTTATTCTTTTTACAATGGTTATCATAAACGTTGTTATTTAACAAAAAAATTACAACTAATAGCATAAAACGTTGCACAATCATTACAAATAATAAGCCCACTCACAACAGGTTGCAAAAATTGTTGCGCAACTGTTTCTAACAATTAGCCTTTTTATAAGATTTTATGTAATTGTTGCAAAATATTAATAAATTTGTAACAAATACTTAAAACCCTTGCATAATCGTTGCCAATTCAACTCACTTTGACAACACTTTCATAAAACTGTTGCTTAACTGTTGAAAAAGAGAAAAACGTTTAGCAAGCTTTTACGAACTATTGTAAAAAGTGTATTAGGCAAGGGTTAATCTCTAACCATTGCAAATATATTTAATTTAGAAACGGTTATTTCAACCATCATATAACCGTTGCAAATTATAGTTTCAGCAACATCCATATAAGCGTTGCACTAAAACCGTTGCAAAATAGGAATGTTTTTTGTAGTATTCATAGAAGAGGGTTTTATGTAGTCATTTCGTTGGGGGCAAAAATTGAAAAGTTAGAGTGGGGGTTCGAGCGGCCGCAACAACAGTTTTTTATTACCTTTTATAATGACTCATTCAAACAATGCTACATATGTTATAATTTTATATAACGTTTAGCGCCAGAAATCGTTATAATAGGCCAAAAACTTCTTAAACCCGTCATATTATGTGCTGTTGCGAAAATTCTGTCACGCTTATAAATGAGCCGTTGTAATAACCTCTTTTCAAACATTGTAATAGGATCTTTTTCTTGTAGATATATATGTGTGTGTGTGTGTGTTTTCAAAGTCAAAGATATGAAATCTACTTAAATATAGGCTTGCCATAGTTGAAAGTCCAATTATATAGAAAGTCCAATATATGAAAGGTTCAATCACATATATGTAGAAGCATAAAAAAATATGGGGTTCATGCGGATTACAAATTGCCGCATAGGTACCTTGGGCCAAACAGGTCTGCATGAAAGAAAACCGTATGACTGTTCAAAGACATATGCGGCCTGTCGACAAACAGCTGCCGAAGGAAAATATGCGACCAAGGAGGAGCAGTTCGACTGATAAAGCTGACAAGTCCTGGCAAAACATGACAGTTCTGACACTTCGACAAGAAAGATAAGACATGAGACGTCGCCCTAAAAGCAGGGTTCGTACGTCCCCATACGGCCAGAAGAGTGTCTAAGCCGCATGAAACTTATGCAGCTCAGATTATGCGGCCCCAAAGTTTCCAAAACTTCATGCAGCCAGGAGTAATTGTGATCCAAGCCGCATGCATGAGTCTTATGCAACCCTGCATGATCGAAGACTGAGAATGCTATACGCAACGGGACACGTGGCAATCTGACCAATTCCTTAACTACCTAGATTTGCTGCAACAAAATTCTAACAAATCGATAGATGGCAGCCCAAGAACGGGTCTTCGTGTACTAATCAGCCACGTGGCCGCAAGCCGTCTATGCGGCTCAAAATACATCTTATTATAAATAGCAGGGTGCCACACCCCTGCAAAAGGCTGGCAACCTTCAAGAAAAAAGCAATACCTTCACGAACTAGAGACTGCATCAGATAGTCCACGGAGTAAGGCATAGTTGATAGCACTTTCCCGAGCCTCCACCGTCACCCCCCAAAATCAAAACTAAACAATTATACTTAGATTTTTTCCTAGGCTTTCTTTCTAGGCCCTTCTTTGTACAAGCGAGTTTGCAATCAATTCCAGTGTTCTGTAATACCTGTTGTTGATTTTTATGGCAAACACGATGGCGACTCTGCTGGGGACATCCTTCTCTTTCGATGAGAAGTTGGTGACGCAATCTGACGCGTCCAAGCTCGGCTCTACACAGCAGATGCTTATGGTTCGCTTTGACCAACAAGCCTTCGAAGAATTGCTCTCTGAAGGGAGCGCCAGCCCGTCTCAGAAGCGAGCCAACCCGAAGAGGACTCGCAAGGCGTCGGTGCGCAAAATTGTTGTCCCCGACCAAGTTCTCGAAGAAGCTCCTTATGCAGCCCAAGACGGTGACTAGAACTCTCCTGTGGCTTTATTTTCGACCGTAGAGGACCCCACTTTCTCCAAATCCAGCAGAAAAAAATACTACGATGCTGAGTTTTTTGGGGCACAAGGAAACTCCATGCGGACAAAGAAGAGGCCGCAGAGAGGAGTTGGGCAGTCTGCCCATACAACAACCAACTCAGGCAGCAGGCAGACAACTCATGCGGCAGCCAACTCTCGCCACAGGAAGATGATCCATGCGGCAGCCAGCTCTAGCCGCAAGAAGATGGTCCATGCGATGACCAATCCTGCCCACAGACAGGACGTCTCATGCGGCCCTGTCAGAAGCTTTGTGTTCGACCGCATCTCAGGCGGGCTCGACGCCATGCGGCCCACTAAAGATGCGGGATGTATCAGTCTGAACTCTTTTTACTATGCGCCTTTGGGTGCTAAGTCAAAAAGGTCTAGGACAGTACGGGCTCAAACAGCCCAGTCAACTATCCAAATTGCTGACTGTCAGTGGGCCCCATTAACTGTTACACGGGCTCCTAACTGAAAGTTGTACAGAACCACCCGCGTCCAGTCTCCCAGGGCTAACGGACAAGGTGGGTCTTTAAAGTCTCCCTCTAAAGATCCAGAGCAAGTGCTTTTACTAGCCACGGATCTGGGAGCAAACATGATGCCTAAGCAATCGTTCGCTCGGGATTTCTGAGTTCACAAGTTTGGTGCAAAGGCAGAGCAGCTTCCTACCGACTTACGTGACGTGATTACTCACAAGCACAAGACGGCAGCGTCAGCATGCAATGAGTCCCTCTCGGGGTGTCGTTGCACCCAAGTCATCATCAACTGCTGCTGTGATAAATCAGCAGCGCCTGAAGATCGGTAGTCAGTTTTCCAGCGACTGCAGCAGCCAACACCTGTCCGACAGGTACAAATTCCAAGGGACGAAGAGTTTCCTTTTGCCTCATATAATTCAATTCAAAAGGTTCGTCTTGGCAAGGGAGAAAAGAAGACAGGATCTTCCAGGCTGGCCATCTCGGCCAATATTACAAGAAGACCCTCATTTGGGGGGTTCCCATCAACCACAGGAGGTGTCTATCTAGGCACTCGATCCAAAAAGATGCTTCCGGCACCCGGGAGTGCACCTTCGGCCTCCTTGAGAGTAGATGAAGATGGGGTAGCAGCCCCCTCAATGTATGCGATAACCCGATGTACCAAGAGCACACACAGGGGGTTGAGATCTTCCAAAACTCTGTAACAGAATCGGATTTCCCTGAGGTCCACCACCCTCACCAAGACGATGCGGCTTCCTGCTCTGGGGGTAGCACCCCTTCTGAATCTGACGAAGATAATATTCTGACATTTTCTGACGATTTCTCTATACAAGGGTACGGCACCGAGAGTACCTCTGCTACAATCCCTTCCATCTCTACCCACGTGAGGACAGCCTTTATGACTGACGACGATCATGAAGCGCCTTCCGACCGACAACGACTAGAAGTGCTCGAAGCCATGCTTTTGTCCTTAGTCAAGTCGGTGGACGAAATCAAAGCCGCCTTACCAGCTCAACCAGCGAGGACGCCCGGACAAACAAGCTTGGGACCCGCAGTCAACGCGGACTCCAACACGACCGCCCCTCCTTTGGGTGATGATCCCGTAGCACCATCCGTTTCTTCAGCTGCAGATGAAGCCAAGGAGGCAAGAAAGGAAGTCCAGGAGCTTCGAGCGATGTTCAATGCCCGAGACTCCTCTCGGGATCTCAGAATACGGTAGCCATATCCCGTCGCATGGAGGGACGTACCTTTTCTACTACGGTACAAGCTGTTCCATATCGATTCTTATGATGGAAAGACCTCTGCTAGTCGGTACATGACTTACTTTGAAGTCACCACCGACCACTTGCCGCATAGTGACGCCATCCTCACGCGATTATTCATCAGAGCATTGGAAGGGATCACGTTCGACTGGTACCGCAACCTCCCCAACAACTGTATCCATTCTTTTGACGGTTTCAAGCATATGTTTCTGTAGAGATTCTACTAAGTGGGGCATGATGTGACGATGTCATCTCTCATGAACGTCATTCAGGGAGAGAGAGCTGACGAGGAACTATATCGAGCAGTTCCGCCAAACCGCAATGAGATTGCCTCAGGGCAACCCCGAGAGCTCTTTGATTGAAATCTGCCAGAAGAAGCTACTCCCTGCAATTAACCTCTGGATGGGTGACGATCAGTTCAGAGATTGGACGACCTTTATCATAAGTGCTACCAACGCGGAGGCAAAATTGAAGAAGGCTCGCCAGCTGGGATTACACATCCCAGACGGAGAAGATAAGGGCAGACGTCCTGGTCCTACCTCCAGTAACAACAACAGTGGTGCCACCACTAATCGGGACAAAAAGAGCCAACAGGCCATGGTCACTGATGCGACTCAGAAGCCCGAACAAAAACAGGCGGAAGGCCAGTGGCCCAAGATCAACTGCTCATTTGAAGATAGTCATGTCAAACCTATCTTCGATATGCTCTTGCAAGGGGGTAGGATCCAGCTTCCGCCACCGAGGCGCGAGCCCCGAGCAGCAGAAATGGAGGACCCAAAGTACTGTCACTTCCACCGCTATGTCCATCATGCCACCCAAGATTGCTTCCAATTGAAGCGGTACATTCAAAGTCTTATCGACTCCAAATCTCTGTCGATAGACTTTGAAGAGGTTACTGTGGCGGCGAACATGGTATCTGTCACTACCACATTTCTAGTTTGAAGGTATTTTTGTCATTTTAAATTTATTTGAATTTAATATATAATTATTGAATTTAATATATATTATTTGGAATGGTGTGATTTTAATATTAATTAATTAATTACCATGTGTTGTGATTAGCCCTAACCTAGATTTGACCTAACCTAGATTAGTCATAGCTAGTCTTAGTGAGCCATGGTTAGTATTAGTTAGTTATGATTAGTTTTGGTTAAGTCATGATTAGTTAGATCTAAATAGGTTGAAACTTAAGACTAGTGTGAAACCTAGATTTTAGACCATTGATTAGACTAGATGGAAGGAGAGCCATTGATCTAATCCTAAAACCCTAACCCTAGATTTTTGGCCGGCCTAGGGATTGACACCCACCCCCTATTTAATGCCTCTCAAAAATAGTTGTCTCTTTTGTTCATTCCTCTATTTCTTCAAGAGCAAGATTTGTTCTTCATTCAATCCTTTCTATTTTGATCAACATTCATCCATTTTTATTCAAAATTCTTGCATTGCAACCTAATTCCTGTTCTCCTACTATTGGTGGAGGCTAACAACAGTTTTGGACCACTTTGGAGCTTTGAGCTAGCTAGAGGGAATCACCATTGTTGAGCTTTCTTGAGGAAAGAGCACCACATAGGTAACTTCCTATCCACCCATTAGATTTTCGATTTCTTTGGCATGGTTGCATAGCCCTAGGTGTCCTCTAACTGTAGGAATAGGTTTCGTGTGGTTTCGTGTCATTTACGTGTCCGTATCGGATACGTATCAGTCTAGGTTCATTAGTGTTCGACGAAATGCCACAGTGGGCATTTCGATCCTGTTTTAGAAATGTTTTTGAATAGGAAAATAGGTTTTTAGGTGGCTTATTGTTTTCCCATTGATTGAGCTGGATTCGTGTCGAGTTTGTGTCGAGTTGGACCTGTGGACACGCCCGCACGCGCGTGACAGCACTATCTTGCTACTCGCGAGTTCGTGTGGGTTATTCTGGACACGTGGACGGGTGTCCTTGGACACAGGGCTTAGGGCAATGTCGAACACGACACCCCCAAGGCCACGTGTCCATTGAGTTCGTGTCGAGTGAGAGAATAGACCCGCACTGGACACGGGTGCACTGTGGATGTACCAGTTCAGTGTGTTTGATTTGTGTGGTCTTGGACGCATTCTTGTCCTGTTTTGGACACGATACAATAAGGATGACACATGCACATGTTAGTTATTAATTACCAACCTTTAAACCAATATGTTAACTCCTATTTCTATTTCGAAAATAGGAATTTCCTATTTACTGATACTGTATGTATCAGTGAATATATTATACACTGTTTCACCATTTTAATTCACTTTTAAATGTTAATACCATGTAATTAGTTGTGGGTTAATTGCTGTATATTAGATATCATGTTAGGGTTTAGTTCTTGGTGTTTAGTTGGTTAATTATGTTCAAATTTGCATATGGGATGGCATTAACCGATTACACTGTTTTTCCATTTGAATTGCAATGGGATTTTGGCAACATGTAAATTAATGTGGTTTACTTACTGTTATGTATTGATAACATGTTAGGATGGGTTAGCATGGAGATTTGGTTTTCACATTCATTTTTCGAATGGGCATATTGATGAGAATTTAGCATTCAATGTACAAACCTGTGTTCCTGAGATTAATACACTCCTGTCACACTATTAGCCTATGGACTGATACACTGTTTAGTTCCTAAAACACACAAAATCTGAGATCAAGTGTCATTTACAAACCTGAGATTTTATTACATATAACAGAGATCGAATGCTTCAATTAAACTGAAACCTGAGTTTAACTTTAACTAAGACACACTTTGCATTTGTACAAACCTGAGATTGAATGGGTTAGTTAATATCATGAATTGATTTCCTTCCTATTGAATGTTTTCATTTAATTGAACCTGGGATCACTCGAATGCTCACCTACACACACAGGAATTGACTTCATGAGACACTCAATGTTCACTAAATTTTGGATTGCACTTGTAGATTGTTTAACACACAACTGTGACACATTTTCTGTCACACTTATTTTCTGAGAATTAAATGTATACACACTGATTAGTATCCAGTCACCCAAAGCACATTGCTTCCCACTCTTGCCCTCACTGTTGACACAAACCTGGGTCACATTCAAATATGAGATGAGTATACCTACCTAAATTGATACACATGTACACACATGAGGATATATTCCTGACACTGCTACACATTGGTTGTTCCTATATATTCCTGTCACACGTATCCTATGATACCCACACACATTCATATGCTTTTCCCTCTCTAACTTTCCATGTATATGTTTATAAATAATAAATATAACTAATGTGATTATTGTAATGCAATATAGGTATAGCCTATATGGATAGTGTGTATAAATGTATGAAGTTGAATGTGTATAGCCTATGACCTATAACCTAGGTACATAGTCTATGGTAGTCTTGTGTGGTGTTGTGTATATGGAATATACACATGTGTAGAGTCATATAGACTAGTGTATGGTGTGTACTAGCTAGGGTAGACTAGTTAGGCCTAGTGAGACTTCATTGAGTCTAGGTGTCACGACCCGCATCCTAGAGTAAGGCACGAGACGTGGGTACGTCCAGCCTACGCCGCAGTGTCGGCGGTAGAACGCTGTCCTAGGTCAATCATCTAACAATATAAAGGTACCTGTACAGTTTATACTCTTCGAATGGAGGTGACATCACAATATACAGTCTCAATCACATCTAAGGTAGAAGAATAAAAGACAGATAGATAGATAGTAACTCAAAGAGAACAGTAGCATAGATGAAATAAGTCTAAGTGTCTAGGATACATAACATCCAGAATGTCAACTCATAATACAATAAGTCTAAGGGTCTATACATCTCAACATCTCAAAATACAACTTAGAATGTGAGACAAAATACAAGTAGAAAAGACTGTCTAGCTAAATTGGTCTAGACTACTGGAGCAACATCCTCAACTGGTGGTGGATCCTGCTGAGGGTCCTCAACCCAAGTGTCATCTAGTCCTGCTCCATAATATGTAGTCACCCATGCCTCATCCTCATCCTCTGTAATATTTTCAACAGGTCCAGTCAGGACAGGAACGAGCACAATACATCTCACACAGTTCATATCAGGTTAGGAAATACGATACAGGCAATAGAGTAAAATACAGGAAGTGCTGAAAAGAAATATACGCTGTAAAAGAGATAGCTGTAAGGAAATATCTACTGTATATATAGAACTGTAAGTGACTAGTGATGTAGAGTACAAGATAGACATGTGAATGGCTAGAATTTATACATGATTACACTACTGAGTTTACACATGATTACACTACTTGGAATTATTCACATGTCCACTTCTACTCCCCCGTTTTCCCCAATCAATACACAAGGATCGAGACAAGTTACGTTATTATACATTACTTCACATGAGGCTCATAAATGAGTATACGTGAAGTTATACATGAGGGCTCAGTGAACATGAGAGTACATGATTACATGAGGGCACATGCATGATGGAAGCATAGGAGTACATGATGAAAGTGAAACACACGTAACATGAAGTACCCGATGCTCCCGAGGGGGGATAACATCTCATGTAAAGATCCATATAGTACCAATCCGTGTTACCAACGTGACAGCATCAAGTAAAGTAATCTAGAGCGAGAAAGTAAAGCCTGAACAAGTATGAAACGGTCAGAGAATGTACTCGCCTGCTGTATGAATGTCTG
The DNA here is from genome assembly GCA_029216955.1 of Iris pallida. Taxonomy (NCBI): domain Eukaryota; kingdom Viridiplantae; phylum Streptophyta; class Magnoliopsida; order Asparagales; family Iridaceae; genus Iris; species Iris pallida. The sequence continues at coordinate 28,606,521 of JANAVB010016197.1, read as the reverse complement.
TAGAGAATATGCTGTCTGAGAAGAGGTATTTGGCTCCTGATCAGAGCAACACAAGTCACAATGTATTCTAAATAGTAAAAATGAGGTTTACTATGCATACTACATGATTCTAGGTCAATCTGGTCAAAAGTCAACTCTAAAGTCAAACTAGTCAAAGTTAGGTCAACCATAGTCAAACTAGTTAGGGTTTTAGTCAAACTAGTTAAACTAGTCATTTTAGGTTAATCCTAGTCAATTCTAGGTTAATTAGGTCAAGTTTGACCTAAGGTTGACTTTGGTCAACTCTAGTCAAACAAGGGTCAACTAGTTAGGGTTTGGGTCATTAGGTCAATTAGGGTTAGCCCCTAATGCCATAGGCTAGTAACTTAGGCCATAGGCTAGTTGTCATAGGTTTCCATATAACCTATATTTAGAAAGTCATATATATATAGATATCTATATATATAGATATACACAAGTCTATCTACTACCTATATATATCAATATATGTATACCCTATATATAATACAAATCACACTCACATATATATAATGACACAATATCTAATACAATATATATATATATATATATATATATATATATATATATATATATATATATATATATATATACAAAACATATATATAATACATATATATAGAGAGAAGTGACAGAGAGAATAGTGAGATAGAGTGAAAGTGGGAGAGTGTGAGAACTGGATAGGAAGGGGGGGGGGGTGTTCCAGATTTCTGGAACCAGAAATCACACACACACACACCACACAGTTACACACACACACACCTATATATATACATATATGTATATACACATGTACACACACGTATATACCCCCAAATTCCTCCTACACACACACATATATATACACTACGTATACATACACTGAAAACATGGAATTATATGTATAAATCATAACAAAAATCATTTTGAATTTCGATTTGGAAAACTGGGAAATGTCCCAATTTCTGGAAATGTGTACTGTGCACAGGTAAAATGGGTAAACCCAAATACACACACTAAACCGAGCTAAGGTTCGAACCCAAGGGTTGGTAACACTAGCCCCTAGTGTCCTCTAGTGTCCTAGGTTCCTGACACGACACCACGACACAATTTGATGTGTCAAAACTCACCAAAACCCAATCGGGTAAACTGACACACACACACGAATATGCTGCGTCGTGCACGCGTGCAATTCATCCTAGGACACGATACACACGAATACATATCTCGTGCTCGTGAACGATGGTTCGTCTAGGGGTTGTGCATGTGTCCAAGTGACTGCCCTGTGTCCACGTTGCTCCAGGACACGATACGAAGTCCGTATTAGTCGTAAAAAACACGACTGATACGCGTGTTCAGATCGCGTCGTGCACGCGTGCAATTGCCTCGTATTCACGACACAGGACACGACACGTCTCGTGCTCGTGTCCATGTGTTCGCCACATGATGGGCTACCTCCTCGTGTCACCACGAGGTGCCCAAGTGTCGTGTCCGTGCGACACGACACGCACGAAGTTGTCCCCCGCGCGCGTGTGCGCTGACAGTGCACGACCAGTGCACGTGTCCGTGTGTTCTCGATACGACACAAATGTGTCTCAAACTCGAGGGGGGGCATGACAGAGGTTGCCCCCTCCTCTGTATCAATTTGCACGTGTCCTCATGGCGTGTCGTGTCCGAAATTGGGGTCGAGTAGCAGGGGATTTTTCGTGTCTGTGCACAGTGTAAAAACGTGGGTTCGTGTCCGATTTGGACACGAAAAAGAATCTAAATTGTGCTTAGTCAACTAGGTATATATTCTACTAGTCTAGGGCTACAAGAAAATGTAATTAGTTTTACATTTTAACAAAATCAAATCCTTTGTGGCATTTCATCAAACAAGGTTTAATAGCCTAGGATACGTGTCCGATACAGACACCAAACCAACCCTAAATTTTACCAAACTTGACCCACAGTTAGGGTAGACCTATATGCATGCATTTATGAAGAAAAAACAGAATATTAGCAAGGTTTATGGGTATTTACCTATTTGTGCAATTTTAATGGAAAATCAAAGAGAGAGGGGGTGTTTGTCCTTCAACTTGGTGATGTCCAAAGCTTGTAAATTCTGGATTGCTAGCCTCCCTTAGCACCCTTGATGTTGTAGGGTCCCAATGCAAAAGACTAGAGGTGATTTGGATCAAAAATGATCAAGTTATGGAGGTTTAAAGGAAATGGAATTTTGTAGGCTTAAAATTCATGTAAATTGATCATGAATGAATATAATGGGATTATATAGAATGGTGTAGTGCTAGGGGGTGCCCTATGGCCGGCCATGGCAAGGGAGGGTGTCCTTGGCCTTCCTTCAAGGTGAAGGCAAAGACTTTGGTGCCAAAGTTGAGATATTTTGAGGGTTTAAAGTAAAATATCAATTATGTAAATATCTAGATATTTACATTACTTTAACCCTTGACTAATTATCCATCCTCAAGCTTCTAGGTTAGTAGCTAACCTCTAGATTAGGGTAAGATAGGTTAGGGACTAATCATGGTACTTAACAACAATTAAATAATATTAAAAACACATAATCTCAATAAAATCTAGTAAATTACCAAAATACCCTTTTAGGCTAAATCACTAATTTGATGTTCTAAGCCTATGGCTAGGCTCACATGGTCATGGCAACTTCTAGGTTAAGGGATAACTAGGGTTTACACTAGGGTTATACTAGTAAAATTACAAAGTCATAAGTCATGACTTAGAAATAGTTTTAATTACACTAATAATCACCAAAAATCATATCATGACTAGAACACCATTAATAAATAATAAAAATAATAAATTTTCAAAAATACCCCAATTTCAGAAAATAGGGTGTTACAAGTCTACCCTCCTAACAATAATTTCGTCCTCGAAATTTTAAGACGAAACTGAAACTGATGAGAAGGATAGAAAATCATACCTCAAGGTACAAATAGATAAGGGTATCGCTCGCGCATCTCATCCTCCCGTTCCCAGGTGGACTCTCCTGGAGAATGATGCCTCCATGCGACACGAACCAATGGTATCGTCTGGTTCCTCAATGCCTTCTCCCGTTGATCCAGAATCTCAACAGGCTGCTCTGGATAACAAAGAGTAGGACCCACCTCGATCTCGGAATGATCAAGTACATGGCTAGGATCTGCCACGTACCGTCTCAACTGCGACACGTGAAATACGTTGTGGACTCCTACCAATGCTGGTGGTAAGTCTAGCCTGTAAGACACGTCACCGACTCTCCCGCTGATAACGAAAGGGCCGATGAAACGCGGGCTAAGCTTCCCACCTCCACCAAAACGTATCGTACCACGTGTCGAAGATATCCTCAAAAATACCTGGTCTCCAACCTAATCACAAGCAAGGTCTCAATTTAATTATGATAATCAACATGGTTAACAAAACACAACAAGACAACCTAATTCTAATCCTATCTCTAAACTGTACCTCAAACTCCAAAGGTCTGCGGTGGCTGTCGGTCCAATGCCGATGTCTGTCCTGCGCCACGCGAAGCCGATCTCTAATGAGCTTCACCTTCTCTGCTGCATCCACAACCATCTCAGGCCCCAATAAAACTCGCTCCCCAACATCATCCCAAGACAAGGGTGTACGACATCTACGCCCGTACAGTGCCTCGAAAGGGGACATCTTAATGCTGGCCTGAAAGCTGTTGTTGTATGCAAACTCTACTAAGTGCAGGTGACTCTCCCAAGATCCTCCAAAGTCCAGGACACAAGTCCGCAACATGTCCTCCAGTGTCTGAATGGTCCGCTCTGACTGTCCGTCTGTCTGAGGGTGGTATGCAGTACTAAACTTGAGCTGAGTGCCCAAGCTATTATGCAAGCTCCTCCAGAAATGTGAAGTGAAATGACTGTCCCGGTCCGATACAATGCTTACTGGAACTCTATGAAGTCTGACTATCTGTCTCATATACATCTCTGATAGCTTCTCGGTAGACAAACCCACTTTGAATGGCAAGAAGTGGGCCGATTTGGTCAACCTGTCGACGATGACCCAAATCGCGTCCTTCCCTCCTGGAGTACGCGGCAATCCCGAAACAAAGTCCATCGTGATGTGCTCCCACTTCCACTCCGGAATGGGCAATGGTTGCAACAGTCCTCCTGGCCTCTGCCTCTCTGCCTTTACCTGCTGACAGATCAAACACCTGGCTACGAAGTGTGCCACCTCGCGCTTCATCCTACTCCACCATATATGCTCTCTCAGATCCCTATACATCTTGTTGGCTCCCGGATGTATAGAGTACTGAGAACGGTGGGCCTCCTGCATAACCTGTTTCCAAAAGTCTCCACTGGGCACACACAGTCTGGAACCGTGCCTCAATGCGCCATCCCCTGTAAGAGTGAACTCATCGTCCGCAAATCCTGCTATGACCTGCTTTCTGATGCATCGTAGAGAAATGTCATCGAACTGAGCCGAGTTGATCCTATCAATCAAGTCCGACTGAATCTGGAGGCCCCACATCTGTATCTGCACTCCCAGCACAATCACCTCGATCCCAAGGCTCTCCAAGTCGGCTAACAAGTGACGATCCATCGTCAAACACATAGATGTCGGATATCTGCTCAAAGCATCGGCAACTACGTTGGCCTTCCCTGGGTGATACTGCAGCAGAATATCAAAGTCCTTCATCAGCTCCAACCATCTGCGCTGCCTCATGTTGAGCTCCTTCTGCGTAAACACGTATTTCAAGCTCTTGTGGTCTGTAAATATCTCCACGCGCTCTCCATACAAATAGTGTTTCCACAGCTTCAGAGCAAAGATAACTGCCGCAAACTCCAAATCATGGGTAGGATAGTTCTTCTCATGGGGACGTAACTGCTTGGAAGCATAGGCAATCACCTTCCCATGCTGCTGCAAGACACAAACCAAACCCATCCCCGAGGCGTCACTGTAGATAGTGAACCCGCCTGATCCTGATGGCAATGTCGGAATCGGGGCTGTCGTCAACCGCTTCTTCAACTCATCGAAAGCGGCCTGACACTCCTCTGACCAGACAAACTCTGCGTCCTTCCGGGTCAGCCTAGACAACGGCTCTGCAACCCGGAAGAAATCCTGGACGAACCTCCTGTAGTAGCCTGCCAATCCTTGGAAGCTCCTGATCTCTGCCACTGACGTCGGTGCTGCCCAAGCCTCAACTGCTGATATCTTCTTTGGGTCGACTGAGATCCCATCTCCAGTCACCACATGACCCAGGAAGTCAACTCTGTCCAGGAAGAACTCGCACTTCGAGAGCTTGCCGTAAAGCTGCTCCTGCCTGAGAGTCTCCAGGACCACTTTCAAGTGCTCCCCATGTTCCTCTTCTGTCTTCGAGTACACCAGGATGTCGTCGATGAACACCACCATGAACTTGTCTAAGTACTGGTGGAACACCTTGTTCATCAAGTTCATGAACACCGTCGGGGCATTAGTCAACCCAAACGGCATCACCATAAACTCGAACTGGCCGTACCGCGTCCTGAATGCCGTCTTGGGGATATCCTCCCTCTTCACCTTTACCTGGGGGTAGCCTGACCTCAGATCGATCTTCGAGAATACCCGAGCTCCGCTCAACTGATCGAAGAGATCGTCGATCCGCGGTAGTGGATATCTGTTCTTGATCGTCAGACTGTTGAGTGCCCTGTAGTCGATACACATCCGTACCGACCTATCCTTCTTCGGTACAAAGAGTACCGGTGCACCCCATAGTGAAGAACCAGAGCGGATGAAGCCCTTGTCCTGCAACTCATCCACCTGCTTCTTCAATTCTACCAACTCGCTGTTGTTCACTCGATAGACATGCTGAGAAATGGGTTCCGTACCTGGAACCAAGTCTATCGAGAACTCAACGTCTCTGTCTGGTGGAAGCCCAGGCAATTCCTCTGGAAATACGTCCATGAACTCAGCTATCAATGGATGTGGAGCTGGCTGCTCCTCGACCGAAACTCCACAGAAACTCTGTAATTCTGCTTTGCCTGCCGTCGGGAATATACAAACTATGGCTCTCCTGGCGCTCTGAACAGAACTCTACCCCACGGCAATCTATGCTGGCATGATACATGCTCAACCAATCCATACCGAGTACAATATCGTAGTTCGGTAGTGGCATTACGAGCAAACACACATCCAACTCTCGGCCTCCCAAAACTACTCTCCGTCCCTTGCAAACATTACGAACGAGGATAATGCCACCCCCGGTCATGATCTTGCAAGTCCTAGGCAATGATTCAGATATAACATGATGTCGAATCTCAAAAGATACAGATACAAAGCTATGGGAAGCCCCAGAATCGAACAGTACAAAAGCTGGAATAGAGTCGAGAAGAATAGAACCTGCTATCAGCTCTCCAGTAACCTCAGCATCCTCTGCTGCCATGGCGTAGGCTCGCCCCTGCTGTCCACCCCTGGCCTGATGCTGGTGCTGGGTGAACCTCTGCTGCTGAGTCGGCAAAGGTCCCTTCTGCTGCCCTGCCGGAGCCTTGGCTCCGCCTTCCTGAACTGGTCGTCCCGAAGACATGGGACACTCTCTCAGCTAGTGGTCTCCGGAACCACATAGTAGACACCTGCCAAGCCTCTTTCTGCAGTCATTCCATCCATGACCCTACTTCTTGCAGAAAGTGTAACTGACGACCTGCTGTCTGGGTGCCTGCTGCTGGTGCCTCGGCAGCTGCTGCACCTGCTGGAACGGCCTCTGCTGCTGGAATGGCCTCTGCTGCTGGTGCTGAAAATGAGGCCTCTTGGCCTGCCCTCCACTGCTGCCAGCTCCCTGAGTGTCGCAGCCCCTCTTGAGCTTCAGCTCAAGATCATCCTCAGCCGCCATCGCTCCTGCCAGAATCTCCTCAAAAGTGGCATTTCTGTCACTCTTGGTCAAGGACTTGACCTCCTTGACCAAGCCCTTCCTGAACCTCCTCGCCTTCGCTGTCTCGCTAAGGCCCTCTACGAATCTGCTCAATCGGCAAAACTCACCAGAATACTCCTCTACAGTCTGGTTCCCCTGAACCAGGTTCTCGAACTGGGTCTCCAAAGCACCGACTGCCTGATCCCGGAAAAACTTCTCCTTGAAGAGCTCCTTGAAAGCTCCCCATGTCTGCCCTGGAGTGCCTACTCTCGGGTCCGTCTAATACCAGGTACGGGCAAGATCCCGCATCTGGCTGGCTGCTGCCTCTATCTGGAGTCCGGCTGGTATCTCCGCCAGTCAAAAGATCTCCTTAATGTGCTCAATCCAGTCATCAGCATAAAGAATCCCCTCTGTCCCCAAGAAGTCCCTGGGATTCATTTTCTTAAAGTCCTGAATGCCCGGAATCCTCTGCTGTCGCGGCTGTCCCAATCCTCCCTGTGGTTGGACAGCCAACCTCTCCACCGTCACTCTAGCCAGCTAATGGGCCTCATCTATGCCCCAGGTAAACTTCGCTGTCTGGCGCTGCTGCTGGGCCTGCTGCGTCTCTAGAAAATGCTGGAAGTATGAAAACATCTGTGCAGCATCCACTAATCCAGATGGCATCGGCGGCTGGAACTGCGGCTGGTGCTGCTGAAACTTTGGCTGACGAAACTGCGGGGGAGGCATGTCTGGGGTAGCTGGGATGGTCCCCCGAATAAGTAGAGGTGCACCCCCAAATATGGCAGAAGCTCCCACATGAGCTGGAGTAAGGGGAGCTGCAGTCCCCGGGTCCTGATGAGCTGGATGAGAGGTGGCAGACCTCTCAGTGGCGTCACCTGGACCGAGACGCTGCGATCGTGTCTCCACCATCCTGGAGACAAATCAACAAGAAAATCAATACGGAGAAGAAACGATATAGTCAAAGGGGACAGTTTATTTCAAAAGAAAGACAATATCAGCAAGAATTTAGATAGCAGGGATTTAGATAAGAGTTTTTTCCTAATGTGATTGAGTACCTCATACATCCTATTTCCTACCGCAGGCTGTGGCGATACTCTAGTTCGACTACCACCACATAAACACGACCTGCATGGGCCACCACTAAAAACATGTCACGACCCGCACCCTAGAGTAAGGCACGAGACGTGGGTACGTCCAGCCTACGCCGCAGTGTCGACGGTAGAATGCTGTCCTAGGTCAATCATCTAATAATATAAAGGTACCTGTACAGTTTATACTCTCCGAATGGAGGTGACATCACAATATACAGTCTCAATCACATCTAAGGTAGAAGAATGAAAGACAGATAGATAGATAGTAACTCAAAGAGAACAGTAGCATAGATGAAATAAGTCTAAGTGTCTAGGATACATAACATCCAGAATGTCAACTCATAATACAATAAGTCTAAGGGTCTATACATCTCAACATCTCAAAATACAACTCAGAATGTGAGACAAAATACAAGTAGAAAAGACTGTCTAGCTAAACTGGTCTAGACTACTGGAGCAACATCCTCAGCTGGTGGTGGATCCTGCTGAGGGTCCTCAACACAAGTGTCATCTAGTCCTGCTACATAATATGTAGTCACCCATGCCTCATCCTCCTCCTCTGTAATATTTTCAACAGGTCCAGTCAGGACAGGAACGAGCACAATACATCTCACACGGTTTATATCAGGTTAGGAAATACGATACATGCAATAGAGTAAAATACAGGAAGTACCGAAAAGAAATATACGATGTAAAAGAGATAGCTGTAAGGAAATATCTACTGTATATAGAGAACTGTAAGTGACTAGTGATGTAGAGTACAAGATAGGCATGTGAATGGCTAGAATTTATACATGATTACACTACTGAGTTTGCACATGATTACACTACTTGAAATTATTCACATGTCCACTTCTACTCTTCCGTTTCCCCAATCAATACACAAGGATCGAGACAAGTTACGTTATTATACATTACTTCACATGAGGCTCATAAATGAGTATACGTGAAGTTATACATGAAGGCTCAGTGAACATGAGAGTACATGATCACATGAGTGCACATGCATGATGGAAGCATAGGAGTACATGATGAAAGTGAAACACACGTAACATGAAGTACCCGATGCTCCCGAGGAGGGATAACATCTCATGTAAAGATCCATATAGTACCAATCCGTGTTACCAACGTGACAGCATCAAGTAAAGTAATCTAAAGCGAGAAAGTAAAGCCTGAACAAGTATGAAACGGTCAGAGAATGTACTCGCCTGCTGTATGAATGTCTGTAGAGAATAAGCTGTCTGAGGAGAGGTGTCTGGCTCCTGATCAGAGCAACACAAGTCACAATGTATTCTAAATAGTAAAAATGAGGTTTACTATGCATACTACATGATTCTAGGTCAATCTGGTCAAAAGTCAACTCTAAAGTCAAACTAGTCAAAGTTAGGTCAACCATAGTCAAACTAGTTAGGGTTTTAGTCAAACTAGTTAAACTAGTCATTTTAGGTTAATCCTAGTCAATTCTAGGTTAATTAGGTCAAGTTTGACCTAAGGTTGACTTTGGTCAACTCTAGTCAAACAAGGGTCAACTAGTTAGGGTTTGGGTCATTAGGTCAATTAGGGTTAGCCCCTAATGCCATAGGCTAGTAACTTAGGCCATAGGCTAGTTGTCATAGGTTTCCATATAACCTATATTTAGAAAGTCATATATATATATAGATATCTATATATATAGATATACACAAGTCTATCTACTACCTATATATTAATATATGTATGCCCTATATAATACAAATCACACTCACATATATATAATGACACAATATATAATCTAATACAATATATATATATATATTATATATATATATATATATATATATATATATATATATATATATGTATATATATATATATATATATACAAAACATATATATAATACATATATATAGAGAGAAGTGACAGAGAGAATAGTGAGATAGAGTGAAAGTGGGAGAGTGTGAGAACTGGACAGGAAGGGGGGGAGGGTGTTCCAGATTTCTGGAACCAGAAATCACACACACACACACCACACAGTTACACACACACACCTATATATATACATATATGTATATACACATGTACACACACGTATATACCCCCAAATTCCTCCTACACACACATATATATACACTACGTATACATACACTGAAAACATGGAATTATATGTATAAATCATAACAAAATCATTTTGAATTTCGATTTGGAAAACTGGGAAATGTCCCAATTTCTGGAAATGTGCACTGTGCACAGGTAAAATGGGTAAACCCAAATACACACACCAAACCGAGCTAAGGCTCAAACCCAAGGGTTGGTAACACTAGCCCCTAGTGTCCTCTAGTGTCCTAGGTGCCTGACACGACACCACGACACAATTTGATGTGTCAAAACTCACCAAAACCCAATCGGGTAAACTGACACACACACACGAATACGCTGCGTCGTGCACGCGTGCAATTCATCGACACGACACACACGAATACATATCTCGTGCTCGTGAACGATGGTTCGCCTAGGGGTTGTGCATGTGTCCAAGTGACTGCCCTGTGTCCACGTTGCTCCAGGACACGATAAGAAGTCCGTATCAGTCGTGAAAAATACGACTGATACGTGTGTTCAGACCGCGTCGTACACGCGTGCAATTGCCTCGTGTTCACGACACAGGACACGACACGTCTCGTGCTCGTATCCATGTGTTCGCCACATGATGGGCTACCTCCTCGTGTCACCACGAGGTGCCCAAGTGTCGTGTCCGTGCGACACGACACGCGCGAAGTTGGCCCCCGCGCGCGTGTGCGCGGACAGTGCACGACCAGTGCACGTGTCCGTGTGTTCTCGATACGACACAAATGCGTCTCAAACTCGAGGGGGGCATGACAGAGGTTGCCCCCTCCTCTGTGTCAATTTGCACGTGTCCTCATGGCGTGTCGTGTCCGGAATTGGGGTCGAGTAGCAGGGGATTTTTCGTGTCTGTGTACAGTATAAAAACGTGGGTTCGTATCCGATTTGGACACGAAAAAGAATCTAAATTGTGCTCAGTCAACTAGATATATATTCTACTAGTCTAGGGCTACAAGAAAATGTAATTAGTTTTACATTTTAACAAAATCAAATCCTTTGTGGTATTTCATCAAACAAGGTTTAATAGCCTAGGATACGTGTCTGATACGGACACCAAACCAACCCTAAATTTTACCAAACTTGACCCACAGTTAGGGTAGACCTATATGCATGCATTTATGAAGAAAAAACAGAATATTAGCAAGGTTTATGGGTATTTACCTATTTGTGCAATTTCAATAGAAAATCAAAGAGAGGAGGGGTGTTTGTCCTTCAACTTGGTGATGTCCAAAGCTTGTAAATTCTGGATTGCTAGCCTCCCTTAGCACCCTTGATGTTGTAGGGTCCCAATGCAAAAGACTAGAGGTGATTTGGATCAAAAATGATCAAGTTATGGAGGTTTGAAAGAAATAGAATTTGTAGGCTTAAAATTCATGTAAATTGATCATGAATGAATATAATAGGATTATATAGAATGGTGTAGTGCTAGGGGTGCCCTATGGCCGGCCATGGCAAGGGGGGTGTCCTTGGCCTTCCTACAAGGTGAAGGCAAAGACTTTGGTGCCAAAGTTGAGATATTTTGAGGGTTTTAAGCAAAATATCAATTATGTAAATATCTAGATATTTACATTACTTTAACCCTTGACTAATTATCCATCCTCAAGCTTCTAAGTTAGTAGCTAACCTCTAGATTAGGGTAAGATAGGTTAGGAACTAATCATGGTACTTAACAACAATTAAATAATATTAAAAACACATAATCTTAATAAAATCTAGTAAATTACCAAAATACCCTTTTAGGCTAAAATTACTAATTTGATGTTCTAAGCCTATGGCTAGGCTCACATGGTCATGGCAACTTCTAGGTTAAGGAATAACTAGGGTTTACACTAGGGTTATACTAGTAAAATCACAAAGTCCTAAGTCATGACTTAGAAATAGTTTAATTATACTAATAATCACCAAAAATCATATCATGACTAGAACACCATTAATAAATAATAAAAATAATAAATTTTCAAAATACCCCAATTTCAGAAAATAGGGTGTTACACTAGGTTGACCTAACTTTGACTTATAGTTGACTGAAGTTGACCAGGGTTGACTTTGGTCTAGGATTGACCTAATATCATGTAGACTATATCATATTAGCTTACTTTATTAGCTGGACATGTTGTGACTTGTACTGTTCTGATTAGGAGCCAGACACCACTCCTCAGGAAGTGTTTCACTCAGACGTTCAGGATATCAGGCGAGTACATTCTCTAACCGTTTCATACTTGCTAGGAGTATTTTTTTGCTCTAGATTATTTTACTTTATGCTGACACGATGGAAACACGGATTAGTACTATATGGATCTTTTCATACGATGTTATCCCCCTTGGGAGCATCAGATACATCATGTCATGTGCGTTTTACTTTCATCATGTATTCTTGTGCTTTCACCATTCATGTGTACTCTCATGATTCATGTACTCTCATGTTCACGAAGCCCCCATATTTATATTCATGTGCACCCATTTATGGCCCCCCATGTGAAATCATGTACAATAACATAACTTGAACGGATCCTTGTGTATTGATTGGGGTACGGGAGAGTATAAATAGTTAAGTGGACAATTTCTAAAGTAGTGTAGCCATATACAACCTCTCATGTTTATTATCAAGCCGTTCACATGTGTAGCTTGTACTCTAAATCACTAGTTCACTGTAGCTCTTTACTTATAGTAGATATTTCATTACAGTCTTCTTTTTACTCATGTACACTCTTCAGCATTTCATATATTTTACTCTATTGCTTGTATTTTATTCCTGTCATGATATGAACTGCGTGAGATGTACTGTGCTCGCTCCAGTCCTGACTGGACCTGTTGAAATATTACTGATGATTTCGAGGAGCTGTGTCCCACCTATTACGGAGCAGGCTTAGACGACACACTTGAGTTGGACCCTCAGGAGGACCCAGCACTTGCTGAGGACACTACCCCTATAGACTAGGCTAGTTAGCTAGGCTAGTTCTACTTATCTTCATGTTATGTCTGATACACTTGTATATATTGGAGTTGTACTCTGGATTTGTGGAGATGTTTATCTTAGATTTCAGTTATCTCTCTATCTTGTATTATCATCTGTGGATTCTGAGTTTCATCTATTCTATCATTTCGTACTTTTTTCCTTAGCTGTGATTGAGTTGTACTTATTTATGTCACCTCTATTCGGAGTGTATAAACTGTACAGGTACTTTATAAACTGTTAGATGTATGTGACCTAGGACAACGTTCTACCGTCGACACTGCGGCGTAGGCTGGATGCACCCACGTCTCGTGCCCTTACACTGGGTGCGGGTCGTGACACGTTTTTACTGGTGGCCCATGCAGGTCTAGTTTAGAAATACAGTGGTATTCGAACTAGAGTATCACTGCAGCCTGCAGTAGGAGTAGGATATTTTTGAATGTACTCAATCACATTAAGAAAAACTCTTTATCAGATTTCGTATATCTACATTTTGCTGCTTATTATCTTCCTTTGAATATAACTGTCCTCCCTTGCTATTTCGACCCATTCTCAGCAATTATTTCTTTGATCTGTCTCTAGGATGGTTGAGACGAGATCACATCGCCAGGGCCAGGGGGACGTCGATGAAAGGGCTGCCACCTCTCATACTCAGCAGCCAGCCCCCGGTGCCGCAGCCCCAGTCATGCCAGCTGGGGTAGACATTTCAGCTGCGTTGGAAGGAGCCCCTGCACCTGTAGCACATGGGCCGAGTTCGGTGATTCCAGAGGTGCTTCAGCAGTGACAGCCGCCTTCGGGGATAGTTGACGCAGTTCAGCTGTTCACATTCTTTCAGCAGTTCATGGAGAGCCAACAGGCCCAGCAGCAGAGGCAGACTGCAGAGTTTAGTCGGGGCATTGATCTGGCCCTGACTACAGTAGAGAGACCAGCAGCTCAGCCAGCGGCAGTTCAGCAGCCGCACCAGCCAAGGGAGAAGGGCATCCAGGATTTTCAGAAGATGCACCCGAGGGACTTTCGGGGGACAGAGGGGATCCTGTATGCCGACGAGTGGATAGATCACATGGAGGAGATATTCAGATTGGCTGAGATTTCGGTGAGGATTCAAATTGAGGCAGCAGCTAGCATGATGCAGGATCTGGCCCGCACTTGGTACCAGACCGACCCGCGGGTTGGTACTCCGGGGCAGACTTGGACAGCATTCAAGAAGCTGTTCAAGGAGAAGTTCTTTCCGGATGTAGCGCTAGGAGCCCTCGAGACTCAGTTCGAGGCCCTAGTCCAGGGGAGCCAGTCTGTGGAGGAGTATACAGAGGAGTTCTGCCGTTTGGACAGATTTGTGGAGGGACTGTCCGAGGCGACGAAGGCCCGGAGGTTCAGGAAGGGATTAGTAAAGGAGGTTAAGTCCTATACCAAGAGTGCTCGCAGCGCTACCTTTGAGGAGATCCTAGTAGATGCATTAGCCGCAGAGGATGATCTTGAGCTTAGGCTCAAGAGGGGACGAGACATCCAGGGAGCTAGTGGTAGCGGAGGACCGGCCAAGAGGCCACACTTTCAGCAGCAGCACCAGCAGTACCACCAGCAGCAGAGGTTCCAGCCGCAGCAGTTTCAGCAGCCGAGGCATTAGCCAGTGCAGCATTAGTAGCCGAGGCAGCAGCAGCAGGCCCCGAGGCAGCAGACTATCAGTTGCACCTTCTGCAAGAATTCGGGGCACGAATGGACTGAGTGCAGGAAGAGGCTGGGGAAGTGCCTCCTATGTGGATCGTCAGATCATCAGTTGAGGGACTGTTCCCTCTTTGCGGGCAGGGCAGCTCAGGGAGCCGGAGCAAAGGCTCCAGGGGGACCGCAGAAGGGACCGTTGCCGGCTCAGCAGCGGTTCGTATAACACCAGCAACAGGCCAGGGGAGGCTAGCAGGGGCGAGCTTTCGCCTTGGCGGTCGAGGATGCAGAGGCCATCGGAGAGCTGGTTACAGGTTCGGTTCTCCTCGACTCCTTTCCAGCTTTTGCACTATTTGATTCCGGGGCTTCCCACAGTTTCGTATCAGTATCGTTTGCTATTAGACACCGCCTAGTATCTGAATCATTACCTAGGACCTGCAAGATCATGACCGGGGGTGGAGTTATCCTCGTGAGTGATGTTTGCAGAGGGCGGAGTGTCATTTTGGGAGGCCGAGAGTTGGAGGTGAGCCTGTTCGTAATGTCACTACCGAACTACGATATTGTATTAGGTATGGACTGGTTGAGCAGGCACCATGCCAGTATAGATTGTCGAGGGGGTAGAGTTCTGTTTGGGGCACCAGGAGAGCCAGAGTTTGAGTACACCCGACGGCAAGCAGAGCTGGACGGAGGACTTTTCTGTGGAGCTTCAGTTGAGGAGCAGGCGGCTCCACATCCCTTGATCGCAGAGTTCATAGATGTCTTCCCGGAGGAGTTGCCAGGGCTTCCACCGGACATAGATGTAGAGTTCTCGATAGACTTGGTTCCCGGTGCGGAATCGATTTCTCAGCATGTCTATCGAGTAAACAACAGTGAGTTGGTGGAGCTGAAGAAGCAGGCGGATGAGCTGTAGGACAAGGGCTTCATCCGATCGAGTTCTTCACCTTGGGGTGCATCGGTACTTTTTGTACCCAAGAAGGATGGGTCGGTACGGATGTGTATCGACTACAGGGCACTCAACAACCTGACGATCAAGAACAGATACCCACTGCCGCGGATCGATGATCTCTTTGATAAGTTGAGCGGAGCTCGGGTTTTTTCCAAGATTGATTTAAGGTCAGGCTATCACCAGGTGAAGGTGAAGGGGGAGGATATTCCGAAGACCGCTTTCAGGATGCGGTACGGACAGTTTTAGTTTTTGGTTATGCCGTTTGGGCTAACCAATGTACCAGCAGTATTTATGAACTTAATGAACAAGGTGTTCCACCAGTACTTGGATAAGTTTGTGGTGGTGTTCATTGATGATATTCTGGTATATTCCAAGATTGAGGAGGAGCACGAGGAGCGCTTGAGAGTGGTTCTGGAGACACTCAGGAGGGAGAGGCTATATGAAAAGCTCTCGAAGTGCGAGTTCTTCCTGGATAGAGTTGACTTCTTGGGTCATGTGGTGACTGGAGATGGGATCTCAGTGGACCCGAAGAAGATCACAGCAGTTGAGGCATGGGCAGCGCCGACTTCAGTGGCAGAGATCAGGAGCTTCTTAGGGCTGACAGGATACTACAGGAGGTACGTACAGGATTTCTTCCGGATTGCAGAGCCGTTGACTCGGCTGACCCGGAAGGAAGCTGAGTATGTTTGGTCAGAGGAGTGTCAGGCAGCTTTTGATGAGTTGCAGAAGCGGCTTACGACATCTCCGATTCTGACATTGCCATCTGGTTCAGGAGGGTTCACTATCTATAGTGACGCTTCAGGGAAGGGGCTGGGTTGTGTCTTGTAGCAGCATGGGAAGGTGATTGCCTATGCTTCCAAGCAGTTACGTTCCTATGAGAAGAACTACCCTACCTACGACCTGGAGCTGGCAGCAGTGATTTTTGCTCTGAAGTTGTAGTGTCCCGTCCCGCTCAGTCAATCGGAGGAATCGAAACGCCGACGGCGTTCGGACTTAGCCTTGCAATGGCTTGCTCGGAGACATCGCTCGATCGAGGTGACCGCTCGCTCAGGTGGGATAGTTTCGGCGAACTTGCCTCATCTTAGCCTTCACATAATAAATCGCATGTTTTTAACTTGTACAAGTAGGCTTAATAATAAAAGAGATGAATCCACATAGTTAAAGGGAGTAATCCTGACGGGTCGAATTGAGTAAGAATATGGAAAGGTCCAACGGTTGGCTTAGAGTTGGTGCATGGCGTGTTTTAAAAATAATACTCGGTCCTTCGTCCCGTGGCTTGGGAGAAGGAAAGTTGGTCTTCGACACAAAACTATAAATTTGCCTAAGTCATAGGCGTCGCCCGCGTAAATGCTCGATAAAGCATGCACGCTTCCACTGAGCAAGGCTTGGCATAGCCTTTGCTCGCCCCTCGGGTTAAGTTGTAGGCTTGAGTAAGTTAGGCAAAGTTATGCCGGTCGACCTAAGTCTTTCCAAGTGCTGTCCCGTTCATTCTGCGGTTGTCAAGTTAAATAGTCCTACGATCCCAAGGCCCGTCATATGAGGTATGACTTGGGCGACAGTGTTGCGTAGAACACGAGTCGGCTTAAGGCACGAGCCACGGTTGGTTCAGTGGAAAGTTAGCCACTGTCTGTCGATACTTAAGGAAACACGTTATGTTCAAGTTAAGTAGGAAGGCTATGAAGTAGCCGTTCCCCGAGTTTCAAAGAAATGTTAAGTCTAAGCGATGGTTAGTCGCCGAGAAGAAATATGTCAGGACTGTAGTTCAGTCGTCGAGGCAACCCTGGTTTGGGCTCTGCTAAAGAAGTGTGAAAAGTGGAAGAAGTAAAACAAAGGAACTAAGTGATGATGATGAGACCATGCAATTACGTTAAGTCTAGAAGTTAGCGTAGGCGCGTGGTCATGGACAACTTGTCGACAAGGGCGATGGTTCTTCGAGCGGCAACCCGGGGCCAGGGGACCGACTCGGCCTAGGAAGAACAAATTATAGCCGAGCTGGGTATGAAGCAACCGGTAGTTCGGGAACTCGCATCGGGGATTGCTACCTGCGGTGCAAGGGTCCCAATTGCCAGGATATGTCCACGATGGCTAGTCAATGCCAGTGACCATTCATATAGATGTGTCGGCACGGGCGGCAATCCGCGTGTATGCCTTTGGATTGAGTTGAGTTGAATGTGTATGCAGTTAGAAGATAAAATATTTGCGCCTAAGATTTGGCTACAACGAAGGCGACGTGCTTCGGCACGAGATGTGGCGTCGAGTGTTAAGTCGTTGGCATAGAGTCGCATGAGTTAGGCTTGAGCTATTGCGAGTTAAGTCGAGAAGGGCCATAGGGCAAGTTGGTGAAATTACGTTAAGTTTTAGGGTACGATCTCAAAATATGAGGCACGACCGTGCTGTCATAACACAAGTATGGATAAAGTTAGTAAGTGGCGAGGCACTGAGTCGACTTGAGTTTAAGTCAAGAAATGCCGCAAGGCAAAGTTAGTCGAGTGACACTAAGTTCACAAGTCTTGATTAGGTCAGTTGGTGATCAAAGTAGCAAGGGCCGCGAGGCGGCGATGTGGTTTAGTCTCACTGAAGTGCGAGACACGACATGAGAGGATTTGCAGCACGATCACGTAGAAATATAGTCTCACCGAATAGTTGCATCTCTGATTTTGGGTCCTATGGCAAACACGACTTGATAGGTTAACGTTGTTAGCACGAGAAGGGTATTGAGGCAAAGTATGAGTTAACGAATTGTTGCAAGCACGGGATGGTCTAGAGACACAAAATAGTCCAAGACGTCGGTCCTAAAACTGATCCTAAGACAAGATTAGACAGACAAT
Source organism: Iris pallida (assembly GCA_029216955.1). NCBI lineage: Eukaryota > Viridiplantae > Streptophyta > Magnoliopsida > Asparagales > Iridaceae > Iris > Iris pallida. Next base: position 28,588,108 of record JANAVB010016197.1, on the reverse strand, counting down.
CGTAAATGGGCTATGTTGCACAAAGTAAATCAAACGTGTCACCCCCATTTCCTGTATTTCGTATTTATGCTCGTATTTGATTTTTGGCACGTATTTTATTTTCTCGACTTGCGAATTTTGGTTTCTCGTAAATGGATTTTGGACCATGGCTTGGTTTTATTTTATGAAAGTTGGTTTAGTTTGGTTCATCATGAATGGAACACCTTAACCTACACTCCTCCCTCAACACACCACAACTCTCCCACTTTATAACACCACCTACTTTTCTCTCTCCTCTTTATTCTCTCATTTATTTCTTACAAACTTCTTCTTCTTCCTTCTTCCACACAACTCCCCAACCAATAGGCAAGTGCACCTTGCCAACAAATAAGCACCCAATTTTATTTGTCTATTTGATAGATTAGGACATGTAGATCAACATTAGAACTTAGAATTTTGTGATTTGGAGCTTTCATTCTTCTAGATCTAGGTTTTAACCATTTTCGGAAATCCTTGGTTTTGATCTATTAAACTTTGATTTTTGCTTGTTTTGATGCTTCCATGTGGAAGAGAATTCAATTTTACTCAAGTTAGAACTTTGAAAATCTAGATTTGGTTTTGATTTGACAAAAATATGAAGGATTGAAGTTCTTGATGTTTTTGGACTTGCTCTCGGCCAGGAAGAACAGCCCCCTGCCTTGCACTTTTTAGCGTATGGCCGATTGCGCACCCCTGGCCTGTGCTCTTTAGCGCATGGCCGTTTGCGCAGTCACTTGGCCAGCGCTTTGCGCTGCGCTGGACTGCGCTGGCGCCAGCTAGCCATGCGCAATCCAGCCATGCGCAAAGTAACCCCTACACAATTCACTTCTGCGCAAACCGCTCCTGCACAATTCACTTCTGCGCAACCCACCCTTGCGCAAACCACCCTTGCGCAAGGTAACCCCTGCGAGTCTACCCTTGCGCAAGGTAACCCTTGCGCAAGACAACTCTTGCGCAGCTCTTCCATGTGCAGTACACACCCTGCGCAGACCTACCCCTGACCCCTTGCACAACCTACTTGTCTATGATGAATTTGTTATTTCTTGATCTTGGCTCTTCTATAGTCCTATTTTATATTAGTATTTTATTAGGTATTTTACGCCCATTTTATATCCTTACGCCTTTTGGCATGAACTTGATTTTGCTTAATATGTTTGGAATAACTATTGTACACAGCATGGTATGACAAGGAACTAGTATAACATGACAGTGACCCGTAGTGGTGCACTCCTGACACGACCAACCTGACTTGATAGTGGCCCGTCGTGGCGAACCCCTGACAAGTACCCTGACATGATTTACCTTGATAACTTGATAGTGGCCCGTGGCGGCGCACTCTTGACTTGATTTGACTTGATAACTTGACTTGACTTGCCTTGACACCGTGGGTGTTCCCGCTTGCTTGTTTGCACAATCCACTTGTCTTGTCTTGCATCATGTCTAGGACGTGACTTCCTGGGTACCACGGCCAGGGACTCGCGCTAAATTGGATTAGGCTAATTATTAGATCAAACTAGAACATGGAGAATTCCCAGTCACAGGCAATCTCGTTATCTGGGCACTTTAATGGACTTGTAGCTTGCCGACGAGTAGAGCACATTTCCAGCACACTGTCATATGTTGCACCCTCTAAGTCACCTAAGGGTACATTTGTCTCCCGGGCGATGTACCCAACTATAACTCTCAACCCGCGGAAGGATAACTGGATGGTCTGCAGGGCTTGGGACTGGGAGTTTCTCACTTGCATTTTGTTAGTAATTAGGCTTGTGATAACCCTAGTTAGTTAAAGTAGTAAGCCGTAGTACTTGCTTGGCCGATTGTGAATGAATGGTGTCCAGCCCTATCTAAGTCTTGTCTAGCCTTGTACCTGGAACTCTTGATCATGATTGTTTTACTTATCTCTAACGATAAATGGGTAGAGGCAGTGAGCTATTCAGGCGAAGGGTTACAATCCCGGTCCTTGTTTGGTTTAAGGATTGTAACCTGGCTCCCGGAATGGTTCCACGTCCCTAGTCGTTTATCGCCCTGTGTACTTTTATTACTTGTACTTTTCTTTATTCTTTATGTTCTGATATGCTGGCTTTTGTTCTTATTTGTGGCCTCCTTTATGGCACTTGCTCTTTCTGGGGTTTGACCCAGCTGGTTTTATGTGGCCAGATTTCGGAGCAGCTTCCGAGGATCTACCCAGCTTCCAGCCCAATGGTGAACACTAGACGGAACCCGGGCTACGAGTGGGTTTTCCCTTTTTGTTTCACCCACTTATATGTAAATTTATTCTTTTGAGGCGTTTAGCCGACAAGCACCTGTTAGCTCGATGCACATTTACTTACTGTCTGCCTACGGGCTGTAAACATGATTAACAAATCCTAGGGTTGATCATGTATGACTGAACTCTTGCTAGTCCTATCATTTTGTACGACTAGCTTCATGATCATCCAATATGTAATATTTGGGACGCCTTATATATATATATTTGATGCTCTAACATCTTGTAACTCTGTTAATTGCTTGAGATTGAGACAATAGGCTTGACCTTAAGAGACTGCTGGCTTGTAGTAAACCCTCATATCTAGACAGCCGTGACCGTATAGTTGAGATGTATTCTATTTCAATATACGTAGCTGGCTGTGTCTGCCCCCGCTCTCCAGTATTCTGGTTCTGGGGCGTGACACGGTTTAAGTGGTGGCCCATACAGGTCTTGGCATTCAAGAAATGTGAGGGTTTACCGAATAGATATCTCAATCAATATTCGTCCTTGATCTCTGCTCGTATCTTCAAATCCCTGAGAATCTCGACCTGATCACATTGCTTGTATCATTGATCTGTCCTGGTCCTTTTCTTATTGTTCCCTATGTCATCTTCTTCAGCGGCATTACTTCCGGACCTACCAACCAGCCAGAGGGAGCTCGGCAAGCACCCCAGCGCCAGGAAGATCAAGCTCAGCACTCTGGAGTAGCCTCCCGAGTTATGCTTTTCGGAGGCTCAGAACCTCTAGTTCAGGCAGCTCCGCCCGTTCAACCAGCTAGACAGGATGAGGGACCTTTGGTAGGGCTTATCAGAGAACTGCTTGCATCCCAAGATCGTCGAGGCGACGCCCTGCACCAGGAAGTTCATGATGCACTAAACCGAGGAGGTCCCCAAGGGAATCAGGCGGCCAACAGTTTCAAACGCTTGAACCCTCCCTTCTTTGACGGCAGTGAAGATGCGATTGCCGCAGACGCTTGGCTTCAGGATACCGAGGTGGTTCTAGAAGCAGCTAGGACACCTGAGAATGAGAAGGTGGCCGTGGTACGGCTACAGTTGTTAGACTTGGCTCGCGATTGGTGGGCGGCTCAGGCCATGGGGTTAGCGGTACCAGTTACTTGGGCGACGTTCAGAAAGAGATTCCAGACGAAGTACTTCGATGCGGTGGCATGGTACGACCTGCAGACCAGATTCACCAACTTGAAGCAAGGAGGCCGGACGGTCGATGGCTATGCGACCGAGTTTTCCAGGCTGAGTAGGTTCGCCCCCACCTTGGTGGCAACCGAATTCGATAGGGCCCAGCGGTTCCAGCAGGGGCTGCATTTAGAGATATTATTGGCTGTCGAACAGTTCGAGCACCAGACGTTCGATGCAGTGTTGAAGGCAGCAAAGAGGCATGAGTACACCTCCCGGAGAATTGTGGACAGGACCGGAGGCAGGAAGCGGTCCCACAGTCAGATGTACCAATCATCAGCTCCAGCCCCGACAGCTAGGGGATTGACCATTGGAACTTCGAGGCGGGCGGCCTCAGTGACGTCGGTTCAGCATTCAACCCCGACGTATCCGCAGCAGCAGAAGCAGAAGCAGTCTTCCGCGGTGGGATGTTCTCATTGCGGGAAGCCGGGCCATGTAGTGGCAGAGTGTCGTAGGGCACAGGGGTTGTGCCTGGCTTGTGGAGGAGCAGACCACCAGATAGGGACCTGCCCGAATAGGGGAGGTCCATCATCATCCAACCTTTCTAGTTCTTCGGTGAGAAGACCAGCCCCAGTTCCAGTCCAGCAACAGCAGCAACAGCAGTACCCGAGGCCATTGGCGCCCCAGGCCCAGGCCTTCCAGCAGCAGTTCACCCAGGCTCCAGCACAGAACTGACAGAGGGGATTCCAGTAGAGGGGACCCGCAGCTAGAGGTCAGGCTATGATGATGACCATGGAAGAAGAAGTTGCACCAGGTGAGGTAGTGGCAGGTACTATTCTCGTCAACACCTTTCCAGCATCTGTATTATTTGATTCTGGTGCATCGCATTCATTTATGTCTGTACGATTCGCGACACGGATAGGATTGGAGCCCGAGTCATTATCAGTGAGGCTCAATATACTTACTGGTAATGGTCTTGTGGGAGTAGATCGAGTATTTTCCTCGTGTCGGATCGTAGTTAGCGGTAGAGAGTTCCCCGCTAGGCTCATAGAGTTCCCTATGGCAGACTATGATGTAGTCCTAGGCATGGATTTGTTGAGGAACCATTATGCTAGGATAGACTGCCATGTTGGCAGAGTTGTCTTTAGTATTCCCGGAGAGCTAGAGTTTTCATTTTCCAGAGGCACAGTAGAGCCATCTCCTCCAGTATTGCGGATGGAAGTAGCAGCAGTGCAGTTGCCCCGGATAGTTGAAGAGTTTCCAGATGTCTTTCCAGAGGAACTTTCAGTGATGCCGCCAGAGCGGGAGATCGAGTTCACCATCGACTTGATTCCCGGGACAGCACCAGTATCAGAGCGAGTCTACAGAATGGCACCTTCAGAGTTGGAGATTTTGTACAAGATGATTGAAGAACTCAGGACCAAAGGATTCATTCGTGCAAGTGGATCGCCTTGGGGAGCCCCGATGCTTCTTGTGAAAAAAAAGGATGGTACGTCTAGGCTATGTGTTGATTATCGTACCTTGAACTCAGTGACAATCAAGAACAGATACCCTCTCCCGAGGATAGATGACTTGTTTGATCAACTCAAAGGGGCTTCCGTTTTCTCGAAGATAGACTTGCGGTCAGGATACCACCAGATCAGAGTCAGAGAGCAGGACATCCCGAAGACGGCGTTCAGATCTAGGTACGGGCATTGGGAGTTTCTAGTTATGCCCTTTGGAGCGACCAATGCGCCGGCAGTGTTCATGGACCTCATGAACCGTATTTTCATGCCTTACTTGGATCAGTTTGTGATAGTATTCCTTGATGACATCCTGGTCTACAGCAAGAGTGAAGCAGAGCACGAGCAGCATCTCAGAATTGTCCTCCAGATTCTCAGAGAGCACCAGTTGTACGCCAAGTTCAGTAAATGCGAGTTCTGGCTCGATCGCATTTCTTACTTGGGTCACATCATTACCAGAAGAGGAGTGGAAGTAGATCCCCAGAAGATTGTGGCTATCGAGTCTTGGCCAGTACCCAGCTCAGTGGCAGAAGTTCGCAGCTTTCTTGGATTGGCCGGCTACTACCGGCGGTTCGTCTCTGATTTTGCAAGGATTTCAGCACCAATAACCCAGTTGACCCGCAAGGGTGTGCCGTTCGTTTGGACAACAGAATGTCAGGAATCATTTGAGAAGTTGAAGCGAGGTTTGATAACGGCTCCCATTCTTACACTTCCAGATGGGACCGGAGGATTCACAGTTTACTGCGATGCTTCAGGCAGAGGATTGGAATGTGTTTTGATGCAGCATGGGAAGGTAATTGCTTATGCGTCACGTCAACTCCGTGATCATGAGAAGAATTACCCGACCCACGACTTGGAGCTAGCAGCAGTAGTGTTTGCACTTAAGTTGTGGAGGCACTACTTGTACGGAGACAGAGTGGAGATATTCTCTGATCATAAGAGCCTGAAGTATGTTTTCACCCAGAAGGATCTTAATATGCGGCAGAGAAGATGGCTCGAGCTACTTGTGGACTATGATGTGGACTTGCAGTATCATCCAGGGAAGGCCAACGTCGTAGCAGATGCGTTGAGCCGGAGAGCCGGAGTTTATTTCCTGACGGCGCAACCAGAGCTATTGGCAGATCTTCAGAAGATGGGAATTGAAGTGGTTCTTCCTTCCAATGTGGCCTTGATGGCCAGCCTACAGATTCAGTCCACCATAGTTGAGAGGATCCGGACAGCACAGTTAACAGATTCCAAGATTCAGCGGCTCAGAGCAGAGTGCGAGGCAGGGAGAAGGCCAGAGTTATGTATTCATGAGGATGGTACACTTCGACACGGCACACGTCTTTGTGTACCCAGTGGAGATATCAGACAGGAAGTCATGGCAGAGGCTCACAGTTCGCAGTACTCCATTCACCCAGGCAGCACGAAGATGTACAGAGATATTCGTCAACACTTTTGGTGGAATGGTATGAAGAGGGAGATAGCCCGGTATGTCTCTCGATGTTTGGTTTGCCAACAAGTCAAGGCTGAACATCAGAGGCCAGCTGGACTTCTTCAACCTTTACCGATCCCAGAATGGAAATGGGAACACATAACCATGGATTTCGTGACTGGGTTACCCAGATCTCCGGCAGGCAGAGATGCTATTTGGGTCATTGTGGACAGGCTTACCAAGGTGGCACACTTTCTTCCGTTTAGAGTTGGACAGTCGACGGCACAGCTAGCAGAGATGTATCTCAGGCAGATTGTCAGACTTCACGGAGTGCCAGTCAGTATAGTATCGGACAGGGATACGAGATTCACATCGCACTTCTGGTGCAGTCTTCATCAAAGTTTGGGGACTCGTCTCAAGTTCAGCTCAGCGTATCATCCGCAGACAGATGGGCAGTCAGAGCGCACTATACAAACTCTCGAAGATATGTTGCGGTCATGTACCCTTGACTTCGGTGGTTCGTGGGAGGATTACCTGCACCTGGTGGAATTCTCGTACAATAATAGTTTCCAGGCCAGTATCCAGATGGCACCCTTCGAGGCTCTGTATGGCAGGAAGTGCAGATCTCCGTTAGCATGGGACGATGTCGGAGAGAGGCAGATGCTCTGTCCAGAACTGATTTCTCAGACGATTGAAGTGGTTAGGAGAGTCAGAGATCACCTCCGAGTTGCTCAGGATCGCCAGCGCCATTGGGCCGATGCTCATCGGCGTCCCTTAGAATTTGCTGTCGGCGACCATGTATTCCTTAGGATCTCGCCTACCCGTGGCGTCATTCGTTTTGGCGTGCGGAAAAAGCTTAGTCCTAGGTATATAGGACCGTTCGATATTCTAGAGCGAGTAGGCGATGTGTCCTATCGTCTCGCTCTTCCGTCGTCGCTAAATGAGGTACATGATGTATTCCATGTATCCCAATTAAGACGGTACATATCGGACCCGAGCCATATCCTAGATCATTCGGAATTGGTTGTTGGTACCAACCTTTCGTATGAGGAGAGGCCCGTGTCTATATTGGACCGGAGAGAAAAGACGCTCAAGAACAAGACTATTAACTTAGTCCGTGTTGGTTGGGGTCATCACTCTCTAGGTGAGTCAACGTGGAAGCGTGAGGACGACATCCGATCGCGATATCCCTACCTGTTTGACTCGTAAGGTATAATGTCTTCCTTGTGCCTTACGCTTTCCCTTCCTTGCTTGTATTGTATGATTGTATGATTGAACTGCTTAGTGTAGCTTGTCTGTGCTTAGTATAGCTTGTCGTGGCAATCTCTAGCTCCTTGATTAAATTCCGAGGACAAAATTCTTTGAAGATGGGTAGAGTTGTCACCCCCATTTCCTGTATTTCGTATTTATGCTCGTATTTGATTTTTGGCACGTATTTTATTTTCTCGACTTGCGGATTTTGGTTTCTCGTAAATGGATTTTGGACCATGGCTTGATTTTATTTTGTGAAAGTTGGTTTAGTTTGGTTCATCATGAATGGAACACCTTAACCTACACTCCTTCCTCAATACACCACAACTCTCCCACTTTATAACACCACCTACTTTTCTCTCTCCTCTTTATTCTCTCATTTATTTCTTACAAACTTCTTCTTCTTCCTTCTTCCACACAACTCCCCAACCAATAGGCAAGTACACCTTGCCAACAAATAAGCACCCAATTTTATTTGTCCATTTGATAGATTAGGACATGTAGATCAACATTAGAACTTGAAATTTTGTGATTTGGAGCTTTCATTCTTCTAGATCTAGGTTTTAACCATTTTCGGAAATCCTTGGTTTTGATCTATTAAACTTTGATTTTTGCTTGTTTTGATGCTTCCATGTGGAAGAGAATTCAATTTTACTCAAGTTAGAACTTTGAAAATCTAGATTTGGTTTTGATTTGACAAAAATATGAAGGATTGAAGTTCTTGGTATTTTTGGACTTGCTCTCGGCCAGGAAGAACAGCCCCCTGCCTTGCGCTTTTTAGCGCATGACCGATTGCGCACCCCTGGCCTGTGCTCTTTAGCGCATGGCCGTTTGCGCAGTCACTTGGCCAGCGCTTTGCGCTGCGCTGGACTGCGCTGGCGCCAGCTAGCCATGCGCAATCCAGCCATGCGCAAAGTAACCCCTGCGCAATTCACTTCTGCGTAAACCGCTCCTGCGCAATTCACTTCTGCGCAACCCACCCTTGTGCAAACCACCCTTGCGCAAGGTAACCCCTGCGCAGTCTACCCTTGCGCAAGGTAACCCTTGCACAAAACAACTCTTGCGCAGCTCTTCCATGCGCAGTACACACCCTGCGCAGACCTACCCCTGACCCCTTGCACAACCTACTTGTCTATGATGAATTTGTTCTTTCTTGATCTTGGCTCTTCTATAGTCCTATTTTATATTAGTATTTTATTAGGTATTTTATGCCCATTTTATATCCTTATGCCTTTTGGTATGAACTTGATTTTGCTTAATATGTTTGGAATAACTATTGTACACAGCATGGTATGACAAGGAACTAGTATAACATAACAGTGACCCGTAGTGGTGCACTCCTGACACGACCAACCTGACTTGATAGTGGCCCGTCGTGGCGCACCCCTCACAAGTACCCTGACATGATTTACCTTGATAACTTGATAGTGGCCCGTGGCGGCGCACTCTTGACTTGATTTGACTTGATAACTTGACTTGACTTGCCTTGACACCGTGGGTGTTCCCGCTTGCTTGTTTGCACAATCCACTTGTCTTGTCTTGCATCATGTCTAGGACGTGACTTCCTGGGTACTACGGCCAGGGACTCGCGCTAAATTGGATTAGGCTAATTATTAGATCAAACTAGAACATGGAGAATTCCCAGTCACAGGCAATCTCGTTATCTGGGCGCTTTAATGGACTTGTAGCTTGCCGACGAGTAGAGCACATTTCCAGTACACTGTCATGTGTTGCACCCTCTAAGTCACCTAAGGGTACATTTGTCTCCCGGGCGATGTACCCAACTATAACTCTCAACCCGCGGAAGGATAACTGGATGGTCTGCAGGGCTTGGGACTGGGAGTTTCTCACTTGCATTTTGTTAGTAATTAGGCTTGTGATAACCCTAGTTAGTTAAAGTAGTAAGTCGTAGTACTTGCTTGGCCGATTGTGAATGAATGGTGTCCAGCCCTATCTAAGTCTTGTCTAGCCTTGTACCTGGAACTCTTGATCATGATTGTTTTACTTATCTCTAACGATAAATGGGTAGAGGCAGTGAGCTATTCAGGCGAAGGGTTACAATCCCGGTCCTTGTTTGGTTTAAGGATTGTAACCTGGCTCCCGGAATGGTTCCACGTCCCTAGTCATTTATCGCCCTGTGTACTTTTATTACTTGTACTTTCCTTTATTCTTTATGTTCTGATATGCTGGCTTTTGTTCTTATTTGTGGCCTCCTTTGTGGCACTTGCTCTTTCTGGGGTTTGACCCAGCTGGTTTTGTGTGGCCAGATTTCGGAGCAGCTCCCGAGGATCTACCCAGCTTCCAGCCCAATGGTGAACACTAGACGGAACCCGGGCTACGAGTGGGTTTTCCCTTTTTGTTTCACCCACTTATATGTAAATTTATTCTTTTGAGGCGTTTAGCCGACGAGCACCTGTTAGCTCGATGCACATTTACTTACTGTCTGCCTACGGGCTGTAAACATGATTAACAAATCCTAGGGTTGATCATGTATGACTGAACTCTTGCTAGTCCTATCATTTTGTACGACTAGCTTCATGATCATCCAATATGTAATATTTGGGACGCCTTATATATATATATATATATATTTGATGCTCTAACATCTTGTAACTCTGTTAATTGCTTGAGATTGAGACAATAGGCTTGACCTTAAGAGACTGCTGGCTTGTAGTAAACCCTCATATCTAGACAGCCGTGACCGTATAGTTGAGATGTATTCTATTTCAATATACGTAGCTGGCTGTGTCTGCCCCCGCTCTCCAGTATTCTGGTTCTGGGGCGTGACAAAACGTGTTGGTTTTTTATGGGTAGGCGAGGAGCTCATTCCACCAGTACAATTGAGTATTGACACCCACATAGTTTACATGTGCAGGCACAGGTAGAAGCTCGTGGCGTGGAGCTCGCTTGGATGCGTCGAGGCATGGATTTCCTTGGCAATTCGAAGCGTGCGGCCGCATGGAGTCAATACTTATACGGGACATAATGTATGGACGTCGCCTTCCAAAGCATTCGTTGGCTCAAGACTTGTATTTGAGAGATGAGAGAGAGCTGAGTGACTTGTAATGTGAGCTTGAGTGAGCTTGAGAGACTTGTAATCTTGGCCTTGCACCCCAATGTAACCATTGTTTCAAAATCAATAAAGAGCTTCTTTGAATAACTTGTGTTTATTCTAAATTTCTGCTGCTATTATTTAATGTCTCTGCTTGGGACTTCTGTGCGACGACCCCGTCGCAGCCGCTGAAATTGGCCGTTATGGAACCCGTCTTGCACGGGCGCAACCTAGGCTCATGAGGCATCACGCCTTAGCGAGGACGATCGCTCCTACCAGAGCGGGGCGTGACATAATGGTATCAGAGCACGGCTTTACGTCCTTGGACTATCGATTGAATTCTTTAACTCTGTTGTTTTCGCAAACTCTGAAGTATTGCTTCCGTAAAGTTGTTATCGTTGGTGCGCTCTCTCTCAAATATCCCACGGGATGTCCATACAATAAGTCTATCTATTTTGCAAAAATATAGGACAACAGTTTTTGACAAAGAAATAAAAGATGGTTCGCGTAAGCACGGTTGGCTAAGTCGGGCTGGGCATATACACCAAAGTTGTATCGACCTTAGAATAGTCGAGTGCGGGATTCGAATAGTGTTGAGCAAGAATGAGTTGGACTCAATTGAGTAAATAAGATGACTATCGATAGAGGTGCTATCGAGCGACGATATCGTCGGTACGATATAGATGAGTATGCTTGAAAATTGAGGAATGGTTCGAACGAAAAACTTGAAGAAGTCGATTTTGATTTGAATGATAGTTGAGAATTTGTTGAATAACTTCATCCCTGAGTGGTGTATGCGATAGCCTCAGGGATGTCGATCGGTCGATTGAGGATTCAGGTGTCGATGAGTCTATCAGCAAGTGACGCATTATGCAAAGCCTTAGATTGAGTATCGTTGAACAAGTTGTAGTCTTGAAGATTTGAATGAGTTGATTCAAACAACTTAGAATTGACGCGCACGAATCGTGCACGGGATTGAGGATTTCGCGAGTATAAAATGCGATGGTGATTGAGTAGGTAAATTAAATCGAAGAAAAGTTAAGGTGTAGCGAACGGATGACTTGATAAAGGGAATCGATAGGTGAAATCGTATAGAGAAAGTTAGCACGATGGGAAGATAGCGTGCATGAAAAGTTGAATGTTGAAGTTACACAATGGCTTTAAGGATTGGATTGAATGTTGCTCGATGATTTGAGTTAGCAAGGAATGATATGAATTGAGGAAATACGTTGGTCAATGAGTTAAGATGGACGGATGAATGATACGTGAGTTTGGTTTAAGGAAATTGATATTATGAATGAATCGAAGGATAATGATCGAACTTGAACTTGAATGTCGAGGAGATTATCCAGTCGGATGATAGCACCATTCGTACGACTCGAAATTGGTTGCAAAGGAATATCGTCAGGTTACGCATATCGTCGATGGTATTGAGGCGTATCAAAGATCGATATGCGATAACTCGGGGGTACTCTGACTCGGCGAATGACGATCGTGCAAGTGTTATTGTTCGGTTGGATGCTATACATAGGATTTTGATCGAGATGAATGTTGGATGAAAATGATTGTGTCTTGATGGTTATGCGGATAACCACAACGTCGATGATCTTGTCTTGTGCGAGTGCAACTCTAGCCTCGTACATGCATTGCGTCGGATTTGGGGGCGATCGTTCCGCGTGAGCGCTGACATGGTGATTCATGTCGCGGGAATGATCGAACTCGGGAAATTAGGATGCGGCAACTTTGACTGTCTCGCCTTGTCGGTTTGATGCGAAGGAAAATTTGAGGATGTTTGGACTTATGATTGATGATTGAGTAAACTTGAGGATTGAGTAGGTCCAATCCGCGTATCGAGAATGAATTAGTCTAGACACAAAACAAGAGTTATGTCCCGATGAGAATGATTATCTCGCAGGAGCGTGTATGGTGATTCGTGCCCACCGTGGATAATCTGACTCGCATGAGATCGGGGTGCAACATATTGTTAAGTCGGACGACCTTGTGATCGATTACGTGAATTGGGATGAATGACTTAGGGAATATGAGATGTAAATTATGGTTTAGCGATGAATTGTGTTGTAACGTGCTTGACTTGGAAAGATTGATAGGTAGATTATGTCGAACGTGTTCAAAGGGATAGACTATACGAAATGGCTTGATGAACGAGTGATATCGATAAGTCAAGGAATTGGTTGAAACGTGAGTTATCGTAGGATGGCTTTGCTGAACGAATCGAACCCCGTGCGATGATTTTTTGGGATGTGAGTAGGAAATCGGTGCTCGATGTTTAGAAATCAGAGTGATGCAAGCTTGGGTAGAAAACCCCGTACTATCAATTTGGTCTGACCTTAGGATGGGGTCAGTGTTGATATCGTTGTTTGGGAATTATGATTCCAATACTGACGGAAAGACAGCCTAGCGGTTAGGCAGACGTCCGAGTACGAAGTGGTAGGAATTGTGGAGGCACCACTCACGAGTATCGGCTGACATACATGTATATCAGGGACGCCCGAATATGTGCACGATCCAACTCGAGTGGTGATAGTGGATTCTCTATCACGAGGCTTGGCTGAAATGTATGTATTTTGGGGACGCCTGGAATATGTGCACGATCCAACTAAGTGATACGTTGAATCAAGTGAGACTTGAGGAATGTGAAAGTGTCGAGGATTTTGAGATCGTGAGTTTCGAAGAAATGTTGATGATCATTGAATTGAGACGAGTTTGAATGTTGGTTGATTGGTTGGTGTGCCTTACGACTAAAGTTAGCGATAAGCACGAGCGTGGCTCGGATTGAGGGAACGCATAGGTGTAGTGTGTGCGAGAGTCCTTGAATGTAGAACAAAGTTATAAGTCGATAAGTGTACTCAGTGAGTTTCGAGGACGAAACTTTTTCTGAGTGGTGTATAATGTAGTGCCCTGTCCCGCTCAGTCAATTGAATGAATCGAAACACCGACGGTATTCAGACTTAGCCTTGCAACGGCTTGCTTGGAGACATCGCTCGGTCGAGGCGACCGCTCGCTCAGGTGGGATAGTTTCGGTGAACTTGCCTCATCTTAGCCTTCACATAATAAATCGCATGTTTTCAACTTACACAAGTAGGCTTAATAATAAAAGAGATGAATCCACATAGCTAAAGGGAGTAATCCCGACGGATCGAATTTAGAATATGGAAAGGCCAACGATTGTCTTAGAGTTGGTGTACGGCGTGCTTTGAAAATGGCACTCGGTGTAGTGTCCCGTCCCTACATCATGCCCCGTTTTCGACCACGGGGTGCGCGAGAAAGGAACACTGTCGCTATCGATTCGGTCGGGAACGATGGGTCGGAATCGGCCGAGTCGATCGAACGGGAACGGTTGAATTAAGATCCATTCCACGTTATGGAATGGCTTCTTCGGAACCAAGTCCCATATTCAGCGAATTGTGCCTCGAGGATTGGCTCTGCGGCTGAGTCGGGAGAGACCTCCCGTTGCTCTGGTTTTCATTCCGCACTTGATTTGGCTTTGGCTTTGGTTTTCGTGAATACGTTTTCATGAATATTTTCGATGGGTTTTCGTGACGCGTTTTCGAGCTTCGTATTCATATCGAATATCCTTGAATTATACAGTGTTCTAATCAGTTGCTTATGCGATTGCAGGTGATCGCGTAGGCGACGTCAGCGCAGCCAACCGGTCGCTCGCTTGAAGTAAGCCTAAGGCGAGTGGCTGACCTCCTTCGTCTCGTCCCTCTACTTCAAAACTCAATATGTGAAGTAAATGATTGCTTGTCATAATAGTGTAGAATCAAAGAAATCGTGGCACGATTCTTTACGAAACACTTGCTATCAAACTGCCGGTTTTGAAAACAGAAAATGTGTTTTCTTATACAAATCCACTTAGCCTATGCAAAACAATGAATGAATCGATTAACGTTTATCGCAACGATACGGCTAAGGAAACAAAATCGACTAAGTCTAAAAGAAAATGGTCATTGGACAACTTGTCGACAAGGTGAAGTTTCCTCGAACGGTTGCCTAGGCCAAGGGACCGATTCGCCCTGGGAGGAACGAGTGTAGCAGCGCCAACCCTTCATCGGCGCGAGTTATGCGGGCACATTCGCACAGGGTACACTACCCGACGCGAAAGGGGCGTCGTCTAACCAATGCTATAGTCCGAAATGGCTTAACATTGCCAGTGGCCTGAATACCTTTTTACTGCTTAACAGGTGCACGGGACACAGGATGAATATGATAGTTGCTTAATGATATACAGTTTCATATGCTTGCCTCAAAACATGTTAACATACAAATCGAACAAGATGGTTAGAAAGATCATTGAAATAGCTAGCTAACATGTTTACGAAACTTCTTGAATCAATTGCAGAGCTTGGATTTAATTAGCCATTCGCCAGTACATGTGTTTCATGCTGATCCTCGCTGTTTGCAGGTCCCGCGAACCAGGAAGGACGTGCCAGCTAGCTCGGCAGCGTTCGTGATTTTGAAGCTTCGGCCGTGCATCGAAGACTCTCTCTACGACTCCACTTTTGAAGACTCTCGACAGTCCAAGTAAGATGACTCAGCGTCCCTCCTATCCAGGTCACTGGAGTACTTTGTGTATATTGAGGGATGCGTGCAATATATGAAACGGCTATCTCATCGGCACTCTTTTGTAATCGAGTCATGTTGTAGCCCGTGCGGTAATGAGTCTTGTATCGTAGTCTGTAAAAGATATTCATTATCAATAAAGATCAAGTTTCCTTTACTTATTGTGTGAATCAATTTGTCTGCGTACTCTCTTAGATCTCGTGTCTCGGATTACCTTATGACTAGGCCTTGTGCGATCGCAAATTAGGTTCGCACGGCATCACGCCCGGGGGACGATTATCGATTCGACGGAATCAGGGCATGACATAATGGTATTAGAGCACGGCTTTACGTCCTTGGCCTCCAATATCGAGTTCTAGTCTCCAACCGTTGACCTCGTGTCGATGAGATGAGTTGTTCCATACACTAAACCCAGGACATTTTCCGAAACTAACGAGAGTTGCTTTCTTTTTCCTGCAGTTACGGGAGCTCAGGTAGAAGACGAGATGAGCGCTTCCAGCGGCTCGAGTGCTTCTAGACCCGGGCATTCCGTCAACCCAACGGGAATGACGCCTACCATAGCCGGACCTTCCACCGACCCGATGCAACGTATGCTACAGATGCTTGAAATGCAGCAACGTCAAAACGAGCTCCATCGTCAGCAAGCGAAGGCTCGTCAGACTCAATTTGAGAATCGATTCGAGGCTCAATTCAAGCTGCAGCAGCAGCAGCTGAATACCCTCCAGCAGATCGTACAGTCAGTCGTGGGCAACAACAACAATTCAACGATGACGCCTGTTGTGACCCAGCCTGCGATTCGATCTAACGAAGCCGAACCAGAGGCACCCGTGCTTTCACCTGCGGCACCGAGAAGTTCTAACTTCGACGTGTCAAAATTCACTAAAAGCTGCTGCATTTCCTTCAACGGAACAGAAGATCTCTCGGTGGCGATCGACTGGTTGGAGGAGCTGGAAGACAAGTTCGAGCTGCTGGGTGTCGAGGACTCGAAGAAAGTCGCATGTGCTCAACTTTTACTTCGAATGAACGCGCACGATTGGTGGACTGTGCAGAAGCGGGCTATTCGACGTGAAGACGAGACGGCGACGATCTCATGGGCGACATTCAGAAATGCGTTCGAGAACGAATATCTTTCTGCAGCCGTGCGACAGGAAAAAGAAAACGAGTTTATGCAGTTGACGCAAGGGAATATGACTGTACGACAATATGCGGCCAAATTCAACAAACTGGCCAAGTTTGCTGTAGACTATTTACCTACCACTGTAAGTCGAGCAAAACGATTTGTAATGGGCCTGC
Organism: Iris pallida; assembly: GCA_029216955.1. NCBI lineage: Eukaryota > Viridiplantae > Streptophyta > Magnoliopsida > Asparagales > Iridaceae > Iris > Iris pallida. The sequence goes on along the minus strand of JANAVB010016197.1, from coordinate 28,571,613 downwards.
GTTCCACTATCCGAGCTCATGTCTCGGTGCCGGAATACAAAACTGTGGGCGAGGCACTCAACCACGCCATCCGCTTGGAGTCCGAGTATCCTCCTACTACTACCGGCGCTGTTCACCTTATTAACAAATGCCATAGTAATGCGGGAGGCAACAACGCACATAAGCGTCAATATCGCGGCAACCAGGCGAAGGAACGAATGGTCTGTAATTTCAGCCACAAGGACGGGCACCAGGATACTGAGTGCCGACTTAAGCACAGAGTATGTTTTGCGTACGGTAAAAGAGATCACCTCGTAAGGGACTGCCCGGAAGCTACGTCGAACCAGCACCCCCCGCAACATCAACAAAACCGAGGCCAAGCACCTCGGGCTCCACCGACTGCACAACAGAATGGCCAAGACCGTCGTCCCAATGCTCAGGGCCGTATCTACGCCATGACTCGGGACGAAGAGTTTGCATCTGATACAGTCGTGACAGGTATACTGCAATTCAATAATAAACCTGCTCATGTATTATTTGATTCAGGTGCCACACATAGTTTTATATCGGCAGACTTTGCCGCCGAGCACAAATTTACCTTGACACTACTGGGCATCGACCTCACTGTTAACGTACCGTCGGGCATGCCACTACTTGCAAATTGAGTTTGCGGAGACGGAATCATCTGTATAGGCGGTCAAAAGGTCAGTCTCGATGCGATAGTTCTAAACATTAAGGACTACGATATCATTCTAGGGATGGATTGGCTCGGTCCGTACAACGCAACCATAGACTGCGCTGAAAAGAAGGTCACATTCCGCATACCTGGAGTGCCTGAATTATGCTACTCGTGTGGTGAGGCGTCGCCGACCTGCATGGTGATCTCTGCAATATCTGCTCGACGGATGCTGCATTCCGGGTACAAAGGATATCTAGCTTCCGTTCGAGACATACGACAGGATGGTGCAAACGTGGGTCAAACCGACGTTGTGGCAGAATTCCCCGATGTGTTCCCGGACGAGCTGCCCGGTATATCGCCCGATCGAGAGATTGAGTTCACTATCGATACCTTCCCCGACACTCGACCGATCTCGAAAGCCCCGTACAGAATGGCCCCTGCAGAGCTTAAAGAACTCAAGATGCAGTTACAAAAATTGCTCGATAAGGGATTCATCCGACCCAGCGTCTCGCCCTGGGGAGCGGCCATGCTGTTTGTCAAGAAGAAGGATGGCTCTATGCGTCTTTGTATCGACTACCGCGAGCTGAATAAAGCCACCGTCCGGAACAAATACCCCCTGCCCCGTATAGACGATCTGTTTGATCAGCTTCAAGGAGCCACAGTGTTCTCTAAAATTGATCTGCGTTCGGGTTACCATCAATTCAAGATCAAGCCGGACGATGTGCCGAAGTCTGCCTTCCGTACTCGATATGGCCATTACGAGTTCGTGGTAATGCCGTTCGGCCTAACGAATGCCCCTGCCGCTTTCATGGATTTAATGAATCGGGTGTTCCGACCATTCCTCGACAAGTTCGTAGTAGTCTTTATCGACGATATACTCGTCTACTCGAAGAATATGCAGCAACACATTGAGCATCTGTGGACCGTGCTTCAGAACCTTCGAAAAAATCAACTATACGCGAAGCGAAGTAAATGTGAATTTTGGCTTAGCAGCGTCGCATTCCTCGGACACATCATTTTTGCTGAAGGCATTGCGGTCGACCCAAAGAAAGTTGAAGCCGTTGTCGATTGGAAACGGCCAGCGTCCGTCGGCAAGATTCGAAGTTTCCTTGGCTTAGCGGGATACTACCGATGCTTCGTAAAAGACTTCACGAAGATCGCATCGCCTCTGACTCGCCTCACCCAGAAAGGAGTCGCATTTGAATGGTCAGACGACTGCGAAGCTACATTCCAAGAATTGAAGCAAAGGCTCGTCTCGGCCCCGATACTCGCACTTCCAGAAGGGACTGAGGGTTTCCAGATATTCAACGATGCGTCCGGTCAGGACTTGGGGTATGTGCTGATGCAACGGAATAAGGTGATATCTTTTGCTTCCCGACAGCTAAAGCCGCACGAGAAGAACTATCCCACGTATGATATGGAGTTAGCGACGATTGTGTTCGCATTGAAATTGTGGCGCCACTATCTCTATGGCGTGGCATGCACGATCTATACCGAACACAAGAGCCTCAAGTATCTATTCATACAGAAGGAGCTGAACTTGCGGCAAAGGCGTTGGCTGGAACTAATCAAAGATTACGACTTGACTATCGACTATACGCCGGGAAAGGGAAATGTTGTGGCGGACGCTCTGAGTCAGAAGTACATAGCCTCGCTATCCATCGACCCCAGACTGCTACGTGACCTAGAAGAGATGGGCATCGAGCTCCGAGTCATATTCCGGAATGTGCAGTTGGCAAAGTTGCAGTTAAAGTCAAGCTTACTTGATATGATCAAGACTGCTCAGACGGACGATCCATACTTGAAGAAAGTGCGAGAGCTAATTTCGACGGACAGGACGACCGACTTTACGGAAGACGAAACCGGCATTCTTCGATTGAAGGGTAGGCTATGCATTCCGGACGATTTAGAACTCAGAAAGGAGATACTGTCGGAGACATACTATGCGAAATACACTTTGCATCCCGGTAGCACGAAGATGTACAAGGACCTCCGTACAAACTTCTGGTGGCACGGAATGAAGAGAGATGTGGCACTCTTCGTGTCACAATTCATGGCCTGTCAGCAGGTGAAAGCTAAGCACCAGAGACCGGGCGGGGAGACGCAGAATCTGGCGATTCCAGAATGGAAGTGGCAGCACGTGTGCATGGATTTCATTGTTGGTCTACCGAAGACACCGCGGGAAAATAATGCTATCTGGGTCATCGTCGACCGATTAACCAAGTAAGCGCATTTTATTTCCATCAAAGTTACTTGGAGTGTTGATTGCCTTGCGCAGATATATCTTGATGAGATAGTACGGCTGCACGGAGTTCCAGTATCCATCGTCTCTGATCGGGATTCACGGTTCATGTTATAATTTTGGAGTAGCCTTCAGTCGGTGCTGGGTACCAAGTTGCAGTTCAGCTCAGCTTACCATCCTCAGACCGACGGCCAAACAGAGCCCGTCAATCAGATTCTCGAAGATATGCTACGATTTTGCGCAATTGACTTCAAATCAAGCTAGGACAATCATCTACCTCTGGCCGAATTTGCATACAACAATAGCTATCAATCCAGCATTCAAATGGCGCCGTATGAAGCCTTGTACGGGCGCAAGTGCCGATCACCCATTTGCTGGGACGAAGTCGGAGAGCGGCAGATTCTCGGTCCGGAACTGGTTGAACAGACCGTGCAGAAGATTCGGCTCATTCGGGAAAGATTAAAGATCGCACAGAGTCGTCAGAAAAGCTATGCGGACATTCATCGTCGCCCCCTCGAGTTTCAAGTAGGCGATCACGTAATTTTCAAAGCGTCGCCCATGCGGGGAGTTACTCGGTTCGGCGAGATTCGTTGGGCCGTTCTAAATACTCGAGCGGGTCGCCCCAGTGGCCTATAAAATTGGCCTACCGCCGACGCTCGAAAGTGTACACAACGTCTTCCACGTCTCCCAGCTGCGGAAGTATGTGTACGACCCTAGCCACGTGGTAGATTCTGGCCAGCTGGAGCTAAAGTCAGACTTATCCTACGTTGAAAAACCAGTTCGAATCTTAGAATGCAAGGATAAGTTGCTGCACAATCGAGCGATCCCTCTCGTCCGCGTCCTCTGGAGGAACCATTCGGTCGAAGAGTCGACGTGGGAGCTTGAATCGAAAATGAAGGAGAAATTTCCTTCGTTATTCTCGTAGAGGTAGGTTCTATCTTTAAGTTTCGAGGACGAAACTTTTTATTAGTTGGTTATGGTGTAGTGTCCCGTCCCTACATCGTTTCTCGTTTTCGACCACGGGGTGCGCGAGAAAGGAACACTGTCGCTATCGATTCGGTCGGGACCGATAGGTCGGAATCGGCCGAGCCGATCGAACGAGAACGGTTGAATTAAGATCTATTCCACGTTATGGAATGGCTTCTTCGGAACCAAGTCCTATATTCAGCGGGTTGCGCCTCGAGGATTGGCTCTGCGGCTGAGTGGGGAGAGACCACCCGTTGCTCTGGTTTTCATGCCGTACTTGATTTGGCTTTGGTTTTCGTGAATGCATTTTCGTGAATGTTTTCGATGGGTTTTTGTGACGCGTTTTTGAGCTTCGTATTCATATCGAATATCCTTGAATTATACAGTGTTCTAATCAGTTGCTTATGCGATTGCAGGTGATCGCGTAGGCGACGTCAGCACAGCCAAGGGTCGCTCGCTTGAAGCAAGCCTAAGGCGAGTGGCTGACCTCCTTCGTCTCGTCCCTCTACTTCAAAACTCAATATGTGAAGTAAATGATTGCTTGTCATAATAGTGTAGAATCAAAGAAATCGTGGCACGATTCTTCACGAAACACTTGCTATCAAACCGCCGGTTTTGAAAACGAAAAACGTGTTTTCTTATACAAATCCACTTAGCCTATGCAAAACAATGAATGAATCGATTAACGTTTATCGCAACGATACGGCTAAGGAAGCAAAATCGACTAAGTCTAAAAGAAAACGGTCATTGGACAACTTGTCGACAAGGTGAAGTTTCCTCGAACTATTGCCTAGGCCAAGGGACCGATTCGGCCAGGGAGGAACGAGTGTAGCAGCGCCAACCCTTCATCGGCGCGAGTTATGCGGGCACTTTCGCACATGGCTCGCTACCCGTCGCAAAAGGGGCATCGTCTAACCAATGTTATTATCCGAAATGGCTCGACATTGCCAGTGGCCTGAATACCCTTTCACTGCTTAACAGGTGCACGGGACACATGATGAATATGATCGTTGCTTAATGATATACAGTTTCATATGCTTGCCTCAAAACATGTTAACATGCAAATCGAACAAGATGGTTAGAAAGATCATTGAAATAGCTAGCTAACATGTTTACGAAACTTCTTGAATCAAATGCAAAGCTTGGATTTAATTAGCCATTCGCCAGTACATGTGTTTCGTGCTGATCCTCGCTCTTTGCAGGTCCCGCGAACCAGGAAGGACGCGCCAGCTAGCTCGGCAGCGTTCGTGATTTTGAAGCTTCGGTCGTACGTCGAAGACTCTCTCTGCGACTCCACTTTTGAGGGCTCTCGACAGTCCAAGGAAGATGACTCAGCCTCCCTCCCATCCAGGTCACTGGAGTACTTTGTGTATATTGAGGGATGCGTGCAATATATGGAACGGCTATTTCATCGGCACTCTTTTGTAATCGAGTCATGTTGTAGCCCATACGGCAATGAGTCTTGTATCGGAGTCTGTAAAAGATGTTCATTATCAATAAAGATCAAGTTTCCTTTACTTATTGTGTGAATCAATTTGTCTACGTACTCTTTTAGATTGCGTGTCTCGGATTACCTTATGACTAGGCCTTATGTGATCATAAATTAGGTTCACACGGCATCACGCCCGGGGGATGATTATCGATTCGACAGAATCGGGGCGTGACACTCGGTCCTTTGTCTTGTGGCTTGGAAGAAGGAAAGTTGGTCTTCGACACAAAACTATGAATTTGCCTAAGTCATAGACGTCGCCCGCATAAATGCTCGATAAAGCATGCACGCTTCTACTGCGCAAGGCTTGGGATAGCTTTTGCTCGTCCCTCGGGTTAAGTTGTAGGCTTGAGTAAGTTAGGCAAAGTTATGTCGATCGACCTAAGTCATTCCAAATGTTGTCCCGCTCATTCTGCGGTTGTCAAGTTAAGTAGTCCCACGATCCCAAGGCCCGTCATATGAGGTATGACTTGGGTGATAGCGTTGCGTAGAACATGATTCAGTTTAAGGCACGAGCCACGGTTTATTCAGTGGAAAGTTAGCCACGGTCTGTCGATACTTAAGGAAACACATTATGTTCAAGTTAAGTGGGAAGGCTATGCAGTAGCCGTTCTCGGAGTTTCAAAGAAATGTTAAGTCTAAGCGATGGTTAGTCGCCGAAAGGAAATATGTCGGGACTGTAGTTCAGTCGTCGAGTCAACCCTGGTTTGGGCTCTACTAAAGAAGTGTGAAAAGTGGAAGAAGTAAAGCAAAGGAACTAAGTGATAATGATGAGACCATGCAATTACGTTAAGTTTAGAAGTTAGCGTAGGCGTGTGGTCATGGACAACTTGTCGACAAGGGCGATGGTTCTTCGAGCGACAACCCGAGGCCACGGGACCGACTTGGCCTAGGAAGAACAAGTTATAGCCGAGCTGGGTATGAAGCAACCGGTAGTTCGGGGACTTGCATCGGAGATCGCTACTTGCGGTGCAAGGGTCCCGATTGCCAGGCTATGTCCACGATGGCTAGTCAATGCCGGTGACCATTCATATAGATGTGTCGGAACAGGCGGCAATCCGCGTGTGTACCTTTGGATTGAGTTGAGTTGAATGTGTATGCAGTTAGAAGACAAAATGTTTGGGCCTAAGATTTGGCTATAACGAAGGCGACGTGCTTCGGTACGAGATGTGGCATCGAGTGTTAAGTCGTTGGCATAGAGTCGCATGAGTTAGGCTTGAGCTGTTGCGAGTTAAGTCGAGAAGGGTCGTAGGGCAAGTTAGTGAAGTTACGTTGAGTTTCAGGACACGACCTCAAAATATGAGGTACGGCCGTGCTATCATAACACAAGTATGGATAAAGTTAGTAAGTGGCGAGGCACTGAGTCGACTTGAGTTTAAGTCAGGAAATGCCGCAAGGCAAAGTTGGTCGGGTGACACTAAGTTCACAAGTCTTGATTTGGTCAGTTGGTGATCAAAGTAGCAAGGACCGTGAGGCGGCGCTATGGTTTAGTCTCACTAAAGTGCGAGGCACGGCATGAAAGGATTTGTAGCACAGTCACGTGGAAATGGAGTCTCACCGAGTAGTTGCATCTCTGATTTTGGGCCGTAAGGCAAACACGACTTGATAGGTTAACGTTTTGGCACGAGAAGGCTCTAGAGACAAAGTATGAGTTAATGAATTATTGCAAGCACGGGATGGTCTAGAGACACAAAATAGGCTAAGGCGTCGGTCCTAAAACTGATCCAAAGGCAAGAGTAGAAAGACAATCGTAAAGGGGCTATGTTGCAGAAAGTAAATCAAACATATTGGTTTTGTATGGGTGGGCGAGAAGCTCATTCCACCAGAACAGTTGAGTACTGACACCCACATAGTTTACATTTACAGGCACAGGTAGAAGCTCGTGACGTGGAGCTCGCTTGGATGCGTCGAGGCACGGAGTTTCTTGGCGATTCGAAGCGTGTGGTCGCATGGAGTCAAGACTTATACGGGACATAATGTATGGACGTCGCCTTCCAAAGCATCCGTTGGCTCAAGACTTGTATTTGAAAGATGAAAGAGAGCTGAGTGACTTGTAATGTGAGCTTGAGTGAGCTTGAGAGACTTGTAATCTAGGCCTTGTGCCCCAATATAACCATTGTTTCAACATCAATAAAGAGCTTCTTTGAATAACTTGTGTGTGTTCTAAATTTCTGTTGCTATTATTCAATGTCTCTGCTTGGGACTTCTGTGCGACGACCCCGTCGCAGCCGCTAAAATCGGTCGTTATGGAACCCGCCTTGTACGGGCGCAATCTAGGCTCGTACGGCATCACGTCTTAGCGAGGACGATCGCTGCTACGGGAGCGAGGCATGACAGAAGTTGTAGAAGCACTACTTGTATGGAGAGAGGGTAGAGATCTTTACAGATCATAAGAGCTTAGAGTGTGTTTTTACACAAAAAGAGCTCAACATGAGGCAGCACAGATGGTTAGAGCTGATGAAGGACTTCGACATCTCACTTCAGTATCACCTAGGGAAGGCCAACGTGGTTGCCGATGCCTTGAGTAGGTACCCGACAGCTATGTGTTTGACTATGGACCGTCACTTGCTTGCTGATTTGGAGAGCCTGGGGATTGAGGTGATCGTGTCCGGAGTTCAGAAGCAGATGTGGGGCCTACAGATTCAGTCAGACTTGGTAGAGAGGATCAAGTCGACGCAGTTTGAGGATGTTGCTCTGCGGTGTCTCCGAGAGCAGGTTCGAGCATGGCTGGTGGATGGCGAGTTTTCTCTTGCAGAGGATGGTACCTTGAGGCACGGTTCCAGGTTATGTGTGCCCAGTGGAGAGCTCTGGGAGCAGGTTATATAGAAGGCCCACAGATCTCAGTACTCTATACACCTTGGTGCCAACAAGATGTACCGAGATCTGAGGGAGCATGTCTGGTGATACGGGATGAAGCAGGAGGTAGCTCGCTTCGTAGCTAGATGCTTGGTCTGTCAGCAGGTCAAGGCAGAGAGGTAGAGGCCCGGAGGATTATTGTAGCCGTTGCCCATTCCAGAGTGGAAGTGGGAGCATATCACTATGGATTTCATATCTGGATTATCGCGTACACCAGGAGAGAAAGACGCAATTTGGGTCATCGTTGACAGGTTGACCAAATTGGCCTACTTCTTGCCATTCAAGGTGGGTACGTCTACAGAGAGGCTTGTAGAGATGTACATGCAGCAGATAGTCAGGATTCATGGGGTTTCGGTCAGCATCATCTCAGATCGGGATAGTCGTTTTACTTCCCATTTATAGAGGAGTCTGCAGACTAGCTTGGGCACTCAGCTCAAGTTTAGTGCTGCATACCACTCCCAGACGGACGGACAGTCAGAGAGGACTATTCAGACGCTCGAGGATATGCTGCGGACGTGTGCCTTGGATTTCAGAGGTTCCTGGGAGGATCACTTACATTTGGTAGAATTTGCTTACAACAGTTTCCAGGCCCGTATTGAGATGTCACCTTTCGAGGCTCTGTACGGGCGTAGGTGTCGTACACCCTTATCTTGGGATGATATTGGCGAGCAAGCTTTACTGGGTCCAGAGATGGTTGTTGACACAGCCGAGAAGGTGAAGCTCATCAGGTACAGACTTCGCGTGGCGCAGGACAGACATCGACACTGGGCCGATAGCCACCGAAGGCCCTTGGAGTTTGAGATACAGATTAGAGATATGATTAGAAGTAGGTTGTTTATTTATTTTATTTATTTGATCATGTTTGATTATTTAGTAACATGAGACCTTGTTTGTGTTTAGGTCAGAGATATGGTTTTTCTGCGGATATCTCCGACTCGTGGTACTATACATTTTGGTGGAGGTGGGAAGCTTAGCCCGCGCTTCATCGGACCTTTCGTGATCAGCGGGAGAGTCGGTGACGTGGTATACAGGCTAGACTTTCCACCTGCGTTAGTGGGTGTTTACAACGTATTCCACGTATCACAGTTGAGACGGTACGTGGCTGACCCTCACTCTGAGATTGAGGTGGGACCTACTCTCAGTTATCCAGAGCAGCCAGTGGAGATTCTGGATTGTCGAGAGAAGGTACTGAGGAACCAGGTGATACCCTTGGTTTACGTCGCATTGAGGCATCATTCTCCAGGAGAGTCTACCAGGGAACGGAAGGATGAGATGCGCGAGCGATACCCTTATCTTTTTGGACCGTGAGGTATGATTGTCTATCCTTCTCATCTATTAGTTTCGTCTTTCAATTTCGAGGATGAAATTTTTTTTAAGGAGGGTAAATTTGTCACTACCACATTTCTAGTTTGAGGGTATTTTTGTCATTTTGAATTTATTTAAATTTAATATATAATTATTGAATTTAATATATATTATTTGGAATGGTGTGATTTTAATATTAATTAATTAATTGCCATGTGTTGTGATTAGCCCTCACCTAGATTTGACCTAACCTAGATTAGTCATAGCTAGTCTTAGTGAGCCATGGTTAGTATTAGTTAGTTATGATTAGTTTTGGTTAAGTCATGATTAGTTAGATCTAAATAGGTTGCAACTTAAGACTAGTGTGAAACCTAGATTTTAACCATTGATTAGACTAGATGGAAGGAGAGCTATTGATCTAATCCTAAAATCCTAACCCTAGATTTTTGGCCGGCCTAGGGATTGACACCCACCCCCTATTTAATGCCTCTCAAAAATAGTTGCCTCTTTTGTTCATTCCTCCATTTCTTCAAGAGCAAGGTTTGTTCTTCATTCAACCCTTTCTATTTTGATCAATATTCATCCATTTTTATTCAAACTTCTTACATTGCAACCTAATTCTTGTTCTCCTACTGTTGGTGGAGGCTAACAACAGTTTTGGACCACTTTGGAGCTTTGAGCTAGCTAGAGGGAATCCCCATTGTTGAGCTTTCTTGAGGAAAGAGCACCACATAGGTAAGTTCCTATCCACCCATTAGATTTTTGATTTCTTGGCATGGTTGCATAGCCCTAGGTGTCCTCTAACTGTAGGAATAGGTTTTGTGTGGTTTCGTGTCCTTTACGTGTCCGTATCGGACACGTATCAGTCTAGGTTCATTAGTGTTCGACAAAATGCCACAGTGGACATTTTGACCCTATTTTAGAAATGTTTTTGAATAGGAAAATAGGTTTTTAGGTGGCTTATTGTTTTCCTATTGACTGAGCTGGATTCGTGTCGAGTTGGACCCATGGACACGCCCGCACGCGCGCGACAGCACTGTCCTGCTACTCGCAAGTTCGTGTGGGTTATTCTGGACACGTGGACGCGTATCCTTGGACACAGGGCTTGGGGCAATGTCTGACACGACACCCCCAAGGCCACGTGTCCATTGAGTTCGTGTTGAGTGAGAGAATCGACCCGCACTGGACACGGGTGCACTGTAGACTATACCAGTTCAGTGTGTTTGGGTTTGTGTGGTCTTGGACACATTCGTGTCCTGTTTTGGACACGATACAATAAGGATGACACGTGCACATGTTAGTTATTAATTACCAACCTTTAAACCAATATTTTAACTCCTATTTCTATTTCGAAAATAGGAATTTCCTATTTACTGATCATGTATGTATCAGTGAATATATTATACACCGTTTCACCATTTTAATTCGCTTTTAAATGTTAATACCATGTAATTAGTTGTGGGTTAATTGCTGTACAATAGATATCATGTTAGGGTTCAGTTCTTGGTGTTTAGTTGGTTAATTATGTTCAAATTTGCATATGGGATAGCATTAACCGATTATACTGTTTTTTCATTTAAATTGCAATGGGATTTTGGCAACATGTAAATTAATGTGGTTTACTTACTATTATGTATTGATAACATGTTAGGATGGGTTAGCATGGAGATTTGGTTTTCACATTCATTTTTTGAATGGGCATATTGATGAGGATTTAGCATTCAATGTGCAAACCTGTGTTCCTGAGATTAATACACTCCTGTCACACTATTAGCCCATGTACTGATACACTGTTTAGTTCCTGAAACACACAAAATCTGAGATCAAGTGTCATTTACAAACCTGAGATTTTATTACATAAAACAGGGATCGAATGCTTCAATTAAACTGAAACCTGAGTTTAACTTGAACTAAGACACTTTGCATTTGTACAAACCTGAGATTGAATGGGTTAGTTAATATCATGAATTGATTTCCTTCCTATTGAATGTTTTCATTTAATTGAACATGGGATCACTCGAATGCTCACATACACACACAGGAATTGACTTCATGAGACACTCAATGTTCACTGAATTCTGGACTGCACTTATAGACTGTTTAACACACAACTGAGACACATTTTTTGTCACACTTATTTTCTGAGAATCAAATGTATACACACTGATTAGTATCCAGTCACCCACAGCACATTGCTTCCCACTCTTGCCCTCATTGTTGACACAAACCTGGGTCACATTCAAATATGAGATGAGTATACCTACCTAAATTGATACACATGTACACATATGAGGATATATTCCTGACACTGCTATACATTGGTTGTTCCTATATATTCCTGTCACAAGTATCCTATGATACCCACACACATTCACATGCTTTTCCCTCTCTAACTTTCCATATATATGTTTATAAATAATAAATATAACTAATGTGATGATTGTAATGCAATATTGGTATAGCCTATATGGATAGTGTGTATAAATGTATGAAGTTGAATGTGTATGGCCTATGGCCTATAACCTAGGTACATAGTCTATGGTAGTCTTGTGTGGTGTTGTGTATATGGAATATACACATGTGTAGAGTCATATAGACTAGTGTATGGTGTGTACTAGCTAGGGTAGACTGGTTAGGCCTAGTGAGACTTCATTGAGTCTAGGTTGACCTAGTTGACCAAACTTTGACTTATAGTTGATTGAAGTTGACCAGGGTTGACTTTGGTCTAGGATTGACCTAATATCATGTAGACTGCATCATAGTAGCTTACTTTATTAGCTGGACATGTTGTGACTTGTACTGTTCTGATTAGGAGCCAGACACCACTCCTCATGCAGTGTTTCACTCAGACGTTCAGGATATCAGGCGAGTACATTTTCTGACCGTTTTATACTTGCTAGGAGTATTTTCTTGCTCTAGATTATTTTACTTGATGCTGACACGATGGAAACATGGATTAGTACTATATGGATCTTTTCATACGATGTTATCCCCCTCGGGAGCATCAGATACATCATGTCATGTACGTTTCACTTTCATCATGTATTCTTGTGCTTTCACCATTTATGTGCCCTCTCGTGATTCATGTACTCTCATGTTCACGGAGCCCCCATGTTTATATTCATGTGCACCCATTTATAGGCCTCCATGTGAAATTATGTACAATAACATAACTTGAACGGATTCTTGTGTATTGATTGGGGTACGGGGGAGTATAAATAGTCATGTGGACAATTTCAAAAGTAGTATAGCCATGTACAACCTCTCATGTTTATTATCAAGCCGTTCATATGTCTAGCTTGTACTCTAAATTACTAGTTTACTGTAGCTCTTTACTTATAGTAGATATTTCATTACAGTCTTCTTTTTACTCATGTATAGTCTTCAGCATTTTGCCTGTATTTTATTCCTGTCATGATATGAACTGCGTGAGATGTATTGTGCTCGCTCTAGTCCTTACTGGACCTGTTAAAATATTACAGATGATTTCGAGGAGCTGTGTCCCACCTATTACGGAGCAGGCTTAGACGATACACTTGAGCTGGACCCTCATGAGGACCCAGCACTTGTTGAGGACACTACCCCTATAGACTAGGCTAGTTCTATTTATCTTTGTCACTCCCCGATCCTGGAATACGTATTTTAATACGTAAACCGATAAATTGTATTTACTTTGTATTTATACGATATTTATATGCTGTATTTCTTCATGCATTTCCCAAAAATATTCGACAAAATATTATTTCGTAATTTATTTTCTACATTTGGGCCTACAGTTTTGGCTCATTTGGGTAACCTATTCTTGGTTCACCAATGGTTCATCATGAACCCTTTGGTTCATTATGAACCCATGGGTTCAAGATTCTATATAATAACTCTTCTCATTCTCTCTCCTCTCATTTATCTCCTCTCATTTATTTTCCTCCACCAACCAAGGCAAGTACCAACTTGCTCAAGAGATGGATCCATAAATGATGTTGATGTTTTCTTACAAAATTATTTGCCAAAATATGTTCTTCTCCTCATTCTATACTAGTTTAGAACTTGAAGTTTTCCATTTTGAAGCTTTAATTTTTGTAGATCTAGGTTTTAACCATTTTCGGATCTTCTTGGTTTTGATCTAGCAACATTCATTATTTTCAAGTTTTGATGGTTCTATGTTGTAGAGAATTTTATTCTACCCAATTTTGACCTTTGAAAAGTTGGATTTAGACTTATTTTGACCAAGTTATGGACTTTTGAAGCTTTGGGTTCAAACCATGGAGTTCTTGCTGATTTGGAGAAGACAGTGAGCAGTGTGCGCGAGCTTTTTAGCTTGCGCCACTGAGCTGCGCGCGCTCTTTAGCGTAGCGCAGTATGGACCCCATATGCTGCCTTTTGGAAGTGTATGTCTGGCATACGCTGCCTTGACAATGAGTCGTATGGACCTCATACGCTGCCTTGACAAGGAGTCGTATGGACCTCATACGCTGCCTTGACAAGGAGTCGTATGGACCTCATACGCTGCCTTGATGAGGAGTCGTATGGACCTCATACGCTGACCTGAGCGTAGGCTGACCTGAGCGTACGCTGACCGGAGCGTAGGCTAACTTGAGCGTAGGCTGACCTGAGCGTATGCTGACCTGAGCGTAGGCTGACCTGAGCGTAGGCTGACCTGAGCGTACGCTGACCTGAGCGTAGGCTGACCTGAGCGTAGGCTGACCTGAGCGTAGGCTAACCTGAGCATAGCCTGACTTGAGCGCGCTCTGACCTGGACTCCCCTATACCTTATATTTTTATATGTATATATTATATTGTATATATATATGTGTAAATGTTTGTGTATGCTATATATCCTTACGCCTTTTGTCCTGAGCATGATATGAGCACTAATGTGACCCCGGTGAACAAAGTGTTCCTACCTGATACTTCTACCTGAATGTCCCAGTTCTCGTTCATGCTCGACAAATGACTCGTAACTCCACGTGGCATATTTGCAATAATGTATTACACCAAGGAGGGTAGAACATGTTGACATACTGATTGACATGGATCCTCTTTTGGGGTACTCGTACTTGAGTACGACATTTAGGAGGATAATCATGCAGGCCACAGCATGTGAGTCCAAGATTTCACCTAGGGTTAAACTAGGCAACTAAATATACTAGATACATGGGGAGGGCAGAATCCCGAGATCGTGTTACACCAGCCGCCTTGAGATATTGTCTTGACGCGCCGGCTGGTCTCCACGGATACTGTGTCATCCGCAACGAGTGGATGACTGTATCCGATTAATTCCTGCTATATATTATATGTCTTGGCAATGTGGCCTTACGTGGGACCTGTGCTCAATGACACCTGTCTACGCGAACCCCTGGGTTGGCTAGCCTTGCTGGAAAGATACGATCTGAGGATTTTGAAATAACATAATGCAAGGATAACCTCGTCCCACTAGAAACTCGTAGACTTGATTGGCCGCAAAAACGACTTGCGTGTATCTTATTACCTTCCGTGAATAACTGAGAGAAGCGGACTGTCATGGTACGGGATCCAACCCATGTTCTTGTTTGATTGTTGGGTTGGTTATCGTACTATGACAGGCTGTGGACCGAAGTTATGAACGGAAGACTTATTCTGGTTGTGAAGTGCTACTCTTGTGAATGACTGAGGAACATGGTCTATCATGGTGCATGATCCAACCCATGTTCTTGTTTAATTGTTGGGTTGGTTATTGTGTTACGATAGGCTATCGACCGAAGTCACGATCAGGAGATTTTATTGTTTATACCCTTTAACTTATGTGAAAGTTATAGAGTACGACGCGTCCCGACTCCATGCGGCACCTTTTGTCCTTGTTTGGTTGTAAGGGTGTCATATGGGTTCGAGGATGTGGCGCTACCCTATAATGGTAGCATAAGTATTACTATTATCAATCATTCTATTAACTGGGTTTTTAATCTTAACTCTTGTGCCCCTTTGGCGGTACTTGCTATTCGGGGCTGACCCCGCTGGTTTTGTTTGGCCAGATCTCGTAGCAGAGCCAGAGGACACGATCTTCCTCCCTGACATCCATGGTGCATACTAGGAGCATGACGGTTCGGGGACTCGAGTGGGTTTCTTCTCCACCACTCCTGCTTATACTTTGTGCGACGTTTAGCCACCGGCACCTGTTAGCCGGATTACTTGATATTTTGTGTCAGTACAGAATTGTAAATAAACAGACTGCAGCTGTGTATAATTTTGTACTCCTGACTATCCGAGATAGCTAAATTATAAAGCTAGTCTCTCATGACCATTTTGATGAAGCGTCGGGGACGCCTTACTATTTTATCTTTAATGTTCATTTATTTGCTGATGTGATTTGATTGATTGAGACATAGAACTCTATGGGACCATAGGAGACTTGATTGTAGCAAGTACCCCCTAGTCTCTCGATAGCCACGATCGCCGTATGACGTTACGTACCTCATATGGAGTAGCTGGCCTAGTCCGTCTCCGTATTTCGGTACTGGGGCGTGACAAGGTTTTAGTGGTCGCCCATGCAGGTCTGTTTTTCAGACTTGTGGGGTATTGCAAATTATTGGGAGTCTCAATCAAAACTTGTTCCCCATGGAATTTTGTTTCGAATTCTCTGTCCTTGCCTTGATCTCTAACCTGACTTGCATCCTCGAAATCTTCTTCGTTCGGACTTGATAATCTTATATCTTTCTCCATAGGGGTGCTTCATTCTCAGTAGCGGGTGAGGCCCATGAGAAAGAGCAGCGAGAGCATGGCTCGACTGGGCACCAGCAGAGGAGAGAACCTTCCCTAGGGCAGACCCGAGCAGAAATAGAACCAGAGGCAGTGCAGCCGCAGGTTATTGAAACTCCTATAGCACCAGCAGCGACGACAGTACCAGATGCCGTAGCACTCCTGGAGATCATTCGGGGGATTCTTATCACTCACCAACATCAACAGACTCAGCAGCAGGAGCAGAACGTGTTGCTGAACCAAGGGATTCAGTTAGCTCTTGAGAGGAGTGCCGGGGCTGACTCGGGAGCATCAGGAAGGTTCCGTCGCTTGAACCCGAGGTATTTTGATGGCACGGAGGATGCCATCACTACGGATGCATGGATTCAAGACATTGAAGCCATTCTTGTGACAGCCAAGGTTCCAGATGATGAGAAGGTTGATCAGGTCAAATTAGTACTTCAGGATCTTGCCCGCGACTGGTGGGCATCAGAAGAAGTTGGTATAAGACGCCCTGTTCGTTGGACCACCTTCAGTAAAAGATTCAAGGCCAAGTATTTTGGCGTAGTAGCTCGATATGAGCTCCAGCAGAGTTTCGCAGATTGTGCCGTTTCGCCCCAGCAATGGTGGCAACGGAGCCAGAGAAAGCTATGAGGTTCCAGCAGGGACTTCATTTGGAACTATTACAGCTTGTGGAGGGACACGACTACCAGACGTTTGACGCTGTTTTGATGGCCGCTCGGAGGCACGAGCTTACCCAGCAGAGGTTGGCATCAAGGACAGGAGGTCAGAAGAGATCTCATTCCTAGATTGGAGAAGGAGTAATGCAGCGAACATCGGCACCAGCACCCGGTGTACGTATTCATGATGCAGAAGCGCCGCGGAGGACGGCCATATCAACTAATACAGCGCCAGTTCGACATCAGCAGCCGAGGAACCAACAGCAGCGTTAGGGAGCACCCCAGGGCTGTACATTCTGTGGGAAGGCAGGGCACACGAGAGAGGTGTGTCGGTCAGCGAATGGCTTATGCTTGAGGTGTGGTAGTTCAGACCACCGTATTTCCACTTGTCCTGTGATGCAGAGGCCAGGAGGGCCAGCTCAGCAGTTTCCAGCATTGCCAGCTCCGGTGGCAACCCCGAGTGGAGGGCCAGTATTAGCAGTGAAGCCCCTAGCCCAGCGTCTACCAATGCAGGCTCAGATGTTTCGCCAAGCACAGGAAGCCGAAGGCCCTCAGAGGCAGCAATAACATGGTCGAGGAAGGCCGCAACAAGGGGCTCCGCGGGGCCAGGGCCAGGCTCTCACGTTATCTTTGGGAGAGGCTCTAGCGTCTAGTGACGTAGTGGCAGGTAAAATTCTCGTCACCTCATTTCCCGCTGTAGCATTATTTGATTCAGGTGCTACTCATTCATTCATCTCTGCACAATATGCTACACGGATTGG
Source organism: Iris pallida (assembly GCA_029216955.1). NCBI lineage: Eukaryota > Viridiplantae > Streptophyta > Magnoliopsida > Asparagales > Iridaceae > Iris > Iris pallida. The sequence goes on along the minus strand of JANAVB010016197.1, from coordinate 28,553,948 downwards.
ACTAGTGTTTGAGGCATTGCCGGAGAGGATGGATATACTCACCGGCAATGGGCTCGTAGAAGTTAACAGAGTGCGCTTTTCATGTCCGGTAGAGGTGTGTGGGCATTTACTGCCCGCATCATTGATTGAATTCCCTATGGGGAATTTTGATATTGTTCTTGGCATGGACTGGTTGAGAGACAGTCATGCGACAATTAATTGTAGAGGCGGCAGGGTCATATTCAGCGTTCCTGGGATGGAACAGTTCATCTTTACTCGAACCTTGAAGAATCAGGCCGGAGGCGTCATCTCCGCAGCAGTGTCAGAGCTAGGACAGATTTCGAGAGTGGTCGAAGATTTTCTCGACGTCTTCCCTGATGAGCTCCCAGGGATACCGCCAGTCAGAGAGGTAGAATTTAGCATTGAGTTGAACCCTGGAACGAGGCCTATTGCAGACAGAGTTTACAGAATGTCACCGTCAGAACAGGATAAGTTGTATCAACATGAGGAAGAGTTGAAGTCTAAGGAATTCATCCGAGACAGTAAATCGCCCTGGGCCGTGCCAGTGATTCTAGTTCCCAAGAAGGATGGGTCGACGAGGATGTGCATCGACTACCGTAAGCTGAATGCAGTAACAGTGAAGAATAAGTACCCGCTACCAAGGATTAATGACCTGTTTGACCAGTTGAGCAAGGCCAGCATCTTTTCCAAGATCAATCATCGGTCGGGATACTATCAAATAAGAGTCCGGGAGCAAGACATACCGAAGACAGCATTCAGATCTAGATATGGGCATTATGAGTTTTTAGTAATGCCCTTTGGACTAACCAACGCCCCCGCAGTATTCATGGACTTAATGAACCGCATCTTTCTGCCGTATTTGGATAAATTTGTGGTGGTGTTCATAGATGACATTCTTGTCTATTCCAGCAGTAAAGAGGAGCATGAGAAACATCTTAGGACTGTCTTGCAGACATTGAGGGAGAATCAACTTTATGCGAAGCTCGACAAGTGTAAATTCTGGTTAGACCACATTTCGTTCCTGGGACATGTAATTTCTGGAGCAGGAGTGTCAGTGGATCCGAAGAAGATTGAGGCCGTAGAGCATTGGCCGGTCCCGAGAACGGTTACAGAAGTACAAAGTTTCTTAGGATTAGCTAGTTACTACAGAAGGTTCGTGGCGGACTTTGCCAGGATCTCTGCGCCCTTAACGCGTTTGACGCACAAGGACGTAGAGTTTGTTTGGTTAGCTAGCTGTCAGGCATCATTTGAAGAATTGAAGAAGAGGTTGATCTCAGCCCCGATCTTGACGCTTCCAGTAGGAGTGGGAGGCTTTACTGTATATTGTGACGTATCAGGGAAGGGTCTTGGGTGTGTATTGATGCAGCATGGAAAGGTGATAGCATATACATCTCGGCAGCTTCGAGACCATGAGAAGAATTACCCGACTCACGATTTGGAGTTAGCAGTTGTGGTGTTTTCACTCAAGTTGTGGAGGCATTATTTATACGGGGATCGGGTAGAGATCTATACTGACCATAAGAGTTTGAAATACGTATTCACGCAGCGAGATTTGAACATGAGGCAAAGAAGATGGTTAGAACTGCTGAAGGATTTTGATTTAGATCTTCAGTATCATCCAGGCAAGGCGAATATAGTTGCATATGCACTGAGTAGGAGAGACAGTGCCTTTATCTTGACCTCGCAGAAGCATATTTTAGAAGACCTTCAGAGTATGGGAATTGAAGTAGTTTTGCCAAGGGATATAGGAAGAATGACCAGTATAAAGATTCAGTCAACCTTAGTAGAGAGGATAAGAGCAGCACAAGCAGGAGATCCAAAGATTCAGAAGTTGCTGTCGGAGTGTGAATCAGGCCGTAGGAAGGAGTTAGTGATTCATGAAGATGGTATGCTCAGGTTTAGAAATAGACTCTGTGTACCGAGTGGAGACCTTCGGCAAGAAGTTATGTCCGAAGCTCATAGTTCTATTTACTCCATTCATCCAGGAGGAACGAAGATGTATCGAGATATCAGGCAGTTCTTTTGGTGGAATGGCATGAAAAGAAAGATAGCGAGATTTGTATCCAAGTGTCTGGTATGTCAGCAGGTGAAAGCCGAGCAGCAGAGACCAGCAGGATTGCTACAACGGCTTCCTATCCCAGAATGAAAATGGGAGCACATCACGATGGATTTTGTGACCGGTTTACCTAGATCCCCGGCTGGCAAGAATGCAGTCTAGGTAATAGTAGATCGACTCACGAAGGTCGCTCATTTTCTTCCCTTCCGAGTTGGACAGACTACTGAGCAGCTAGCAGAAATATACATGAAGCAGATAGTAAGGCAGCACGGTGTTCCAGTTAGTATAGTATCAGATCGGGATACAAAGTTTACTTCCCATTTTTGGCGGAGCTTACACCAAAGTTTGGGAACCAAGTTAAGATTCAGTACTGCTTATCATCCACAAACTGAAGGGCAATCAGAAAGAACCATTCAGACATTAGAAGATATGCTACGGGCGTGTACCTTAGATTTTGGCAGATCTTGGGAGGATCACCTTCATCTAGTGGAGTTCTCCTATAACAACAGCTATCAGGCTAGCATTCAGATGGCCCCGTTCGAAGCATTGTACGAAAGGAAGTGCAGGTCCCCTTTGGCATAGGACGACGTCGGAGAACGGAAGTTGTTGGGGCCAGAGATGATCACGTAGACTGTGGAGATAGTTAAGTTGGTCAGAGAGCGCCTTCGAGTTGCACAGGACCGACATCGTCATTGGGCAGATCAGCATCGTAGGCCTCTAGAGTTCAGAGTTGGCGACCAAGTATTTCTGCGGATTTTGCCTACTCGAGGTATCCTCAGATTTGGAACCCGAGGAAAGCTTAGTCCAAGATACGTTGGTCCTTTTAAGATTCTCGCTCGGGTAGGCGATGTGGCTTATCGACTTGCCCTTCCGCCTTCGTTAACTGGCATACATGATGTGTTTCATGTGTCCCAATTACGTGGGTATGTCCCGGATTCGAGTCATGTCCTCGATCATTCTGAGTTAGTCGTTGGTACCGATCTAACTTACGAGAAACAACCCGTGACTATTCTGGACCGGCGAGAGAAGGTACTAAAGAATCGGACGATAAGCCTTGTCCGTGTTTCTTGGAACCATCACTCTTCGGGAGACTCAACTTGGGAGCGCGAGGACGAGATCAGATCTCGGTATCCGCATTTGTTTGACTAATGAGGTATATTTTTTTACGCCTTATTGACACGATTCCATGCTTATCTGCACCTACTTGTTTTGCACTTTATGATGTATGATAATAACTGATATGATAGTTAACTTGTATATGATTGTGCCTTGCTTGCCCTGATTTCACTATCCTGTTTTGGCTGGAATTCCGAGGACGGAATTTTTCTAAGAAGGGTAGAGATGTCACTCCCCGATCCTGGAATACGTATTTTAATACGTAAACCGATAAATTGTATTTACTTTATATTTATACGGTATTTATATGCTGTATTTCTTCATGTATTTCCCAAAAATATTCGACAAAATATTATTTCGTAATTTATTTTCTGTATTTGGGCCTACAGTTTTGGCTCATTTGGGTAACCTATTCTTGGTTCACCAATGGTTCATCATGAACCCTTTGGTTCATCATGAACCCATGGGTTCAAGATTCTATATAATAACTCTTCTCATTCTCTCTCCTCTCATTTATCTCCTCTCATTTATTTTCCTCCACCAACCAAGGCAAGTACCAACTTGCTCAAGAGATGGATCCATAAATGATGTTGATATTTTCTTACAAAATTATTTGCCAAAATATGTTCTTCTCCTTATTCTATACTAGTTTAGAACTTGAAGTTTTCCATTTTGAAGCTTTAATTTTTGTAGATCTAGGTTTTAACCATTTTCGGATCTTCTTGGTTTTGATCTAGCAAACTTCATTATTTTCAAGTTTTGATGGTTCTATATTGTAGATAATTTTATTCTACCCAATTTTGACCTTTGAAAAGTTAGATTTGGACTTATCTTGACCAAGTTATGGACTTTTGAAGCTTTGGGTTCAAACCATGGAGTTCTTGTTGATTTGGAGAAGACAGTGAGCAGTGTGTGCGAGCCTTTTAGCTTGCGCCACTGAGCTGTGCGCGCTCTTTAGCACAGCGCAGTATGGACCCCATACGCTGCCTTTTGGAAGCGTATGTCTGGCATACGCTGCCTTGACAAGGAGTCGTATGGACCTCATACGCTGCCTTGACAAGGAGTCGTATGGACCTCATACGCTGCCTTGACAAGGAGTCGTATGGACCTCATACGCTGCCTTGACAAGGAGTCGTATGGACCTCATACGCTGCCTTGATGAGGAGTCGTATGGACCTCATACGCTGACCTGAGCGTAGGCTGACCTGAGCGTACGCTGACCTGAGCGTACGCTGACCTGAGCGTAGGCTAACCTGAGCGTAGGCTGACCTGAGCGTAGGCTGACCTGAGCGTAGGCTGACCTGAGCGTAGGCTGACCTGAGCGTAGGCTGACCTGAGCGTACGCTGACCTGAGCGTAGGCTGACCTGAGCGTAGGCTGACCTGAGCGTAGGCTAACCTGAGCGTAGCCTGACTTGAGCGCGCTCTGACCTGGACTCCCCTATACCTTATATTTTTATATATATATATATTATATTGTATATATATATGTGTAAATGTTTGTGTATGCTATATCCTTAAGCCTTTTGTCCTGAGCATGATATGAGTACTAATGTGACCCCGGTGAACAAAGTGTTCCTACCTGATACTTGTACCGGAATGTCCCAGTCCTCGTTCATGCTCGACAAATGACTCGTAACTCCACGTGGCATATTTACAATGATGCATTACACCAAGGAGGGTAGAACATGTTGACATACTGATTGACATGGATCCTCTTTTGGGGTACTCGTACTTGAGTACGACATTTAGGAGGATAATCATGCAGGCCACAGCATGTGAGTCCAAGATTTTACCTAGGGTTAAACTAGGCAACTAAATATACTAGATGCATGGGGAGGGCAGAATCCCGAGATCGTGTTACACCAGCCGCCTTGAGATATTGTCTTGACGCGCCGACTGGTCTCCACGGATACTGTGTCATCCGCAACGAGTGGATGACTGTATCCGATTAATTTCTGCTATATATTATATGTCTTGGCAATGTGGCCTTACGAGGGACCTGTGCTCAATGACACCTGTCTACGCGAACCCCTGGGTTGGCTAGCCTTGCTGGAAAGATACGATCTGAGGATTTTGAAATAACATGATGCGAGGATAACCTCGTCCCACTAGAAACTCGTAGACTTGATTGGCCGCGAAAATGACTTGCGTGTATCTTATTACCTTCCACGAATAACTGAGGGAAGCGGACTGTCATGGTACGGGATCCAACCCATGTTCTTGTTTCATTGTTGGGTTGGTTATCGTACTATGACAGGCTGTGGACCGAAGTTATGAACGGAAGACTTATTCTGGTTGTGAAGTGCTACTCTTGTGAATGACTGAGGAACATGGTCTATCATGGTGCATGATCCAACCCATGTTCTTGTTTGATTGTTGGGTTGGTTATTGTGCTGCGATAGGCTATCGACCGAAGTCACGATCAGGAGATTTTATTGTTTATACCCTTTAACTTATGTGGAAGTTATAGAGTACGACGCGTCCCGACTCCATGCGGCACCTTTTGTCCTTGTTTGGTTGTAAGGGTGCCATATGGGTTCGAGGATGTGGCGCTACCCTATAATGGTAGCATAAGTATTACTATTATCAATCATTCTATTAACTGGGTTTTTAATCTTAACTCTTGTGCCCCTTTGGCGGTACTTGCTATTCGGGGCTGACCCCGCTGGTTTTGTTTGGCCAGATCTCGTAGCAGAGCCAGAGGACACGATCTTTCTCCCTGACATCCATGGTGCATACTAGGAGCATGGCGGTTCGGGGACTTAAGTGGGTTTCTTCTCCACCACTCCTGCTTATACTTTGTGCGGCATTTAGCCACCGGCACCTGTTAGCCGGATTACTTGATATTTTGTTTCAGTACAGAATTGTAAATAAACAGACTGCAGCTGTGTATAATTTTGTACTCCTGACTATCCGAGATAGCTAAATTATAAAGCTAGTCTCTCATGACCATTTTGATGAAGCGTCGGGACGCCTTACTGCTTTATCTTTAATGTTCATTTATTTGCTGATGTGATTTGAATGATTGAGACATAGAACTCTGTGGGACCATTGGAGACTTGATTGTAGCAAGTACCCCCTAGTCTTTCGACAGCCACGATCGCCGTATGACGTTACGTACCTCATATGGAGTAGCTGGCCTAGTCCGTCTCCGTATTTTGGTACTGGGGCGTGACAATCTTCATGTTATGTCTGATACACTTGTATATATTGTAGTTGTACTCTGGATTTGTGGAGATGTTTATCTTAGATTTTAGTTATCTCTCTATCTTGTATTATCATCTGTGGATTCTGAGTTTCATATATTCTATCGTTTCGTACTTTCTTCCTTAGCTGTGATTGAGTTGTACTTATTTATGTCACCTCTATTCGGAGTGTATAAACTGTACAGGTACCTTATAAACTGTTAGATGTATGTGACCTAGGACAGCGTTCTACCGCCGATACTGCGGCGTAGGCGGGACGTACCCACGTCTCGTGCCCTTACACTGGATGCGGGTCGTGATAGTATCTATTCAGTTTGGCGACTTTCCTCCAACAAGCACTCCAGATGGGGTAATACCTGTCCCCCGGGCAACGATGGAGGTTACTAATCTTCTACCCGCCCGGAGCCAGACGTCTGGATTGGTACCCCACACCACATCGCGAGAAGAGATCCTGTGGCCGCATCCGGACTTGGTGCCTGAAGTTACCCGGGGGGTGTCATCTCCTACCAACAAGAAGAATGGCAGAAAGTCTAGAGCCTGCCATACAATTTCAGCTGAAGCTGAAGAAGCTGCAGATGTTGTTACCCGGTCTGGAGCACATGTCCAGCCCGCATGGGATAGTCCAGCCGAAGATCCTCAGCCAGCAACATTGCCTCCCTCTGATGTTCCAAGGCAATCTCAGCCTCCACTATCGGATAAGTCCAAGACAAGGGAGACCCGCTTCGACAGGCCACTCTGCAATGATATACCTCAGGGACTGGAGAGACCTTACAACTTCGACATATTACCACAATTGGCTAATACGCCAGCAAAGTTGTCGCTATACGAGCTCCTAAGGCTGTCCAAGGATCTTCGTGTCGTATTAAGCGAAGCACTCCAGAATGTTGATGCCTACTTAGCTCAGGTCAAGCCTCCAGGGGAAGACTCGCCAGCAGATTTACAGGGCGGTGAAAGCTCAGATGTAATGCCCAACATCAGATTTACTCCGCAAGACATGTTGATTAAGACCAACTTGCATGATCGCCCCTTGTGCTACACTGGATACATAGGCGACATCAAGGTGGATAGGATGCATATTGACCGGCATCATCCCGAAAAGCCTGCTCCAACTTTTTGGCATCCCTATGCATCGGCTAGCAGCAACCAACACTGCCATTAGCGGTTTTAACTCAGGGAGAAGCTATCCCCTAGGGGAGATCCGGTTGAAGTGCCAGATTGGTGACCTGAGGACAGAAGTTACCTGCTACGTCATAGATGCAGACACCTCCTACAACATCCTCCTGGGACGTCCGTGGATACATGACTATATGATCGTGCCATCCATCCTCCACCAGTGTTTCAAATATGTCAGTAAGCACGGTTCCGTGAAGACCGAATTCTCCGACATTGATCCCTTCAAAAGGGGTTGAATCCTATTACTCTTCGGAGGCTTATTTATATGACGAATCCAGGAAACATATAACGGACGAGCCGAAAGCCATCACAGGCCAGAAGAACCCTTGAGAATCCGTCTCCAAGCCCGCAAACCGGACAAGGTCGCACCCCTTGTCGCAACCTTACATAAAGAGGTGCTCGGTTCTTCTGTCACACCTGCGCAGTCGGAACCAATGGTCATCCGTCTTTGGAGATCCATCCAAGAGCCAAAACCTGTTATAGGACCAATGATGATTCGGCTGCCAAAGTCCAATCAAAGGCAACAGGAAGATACAAAGCCCTCGGTAACATCGATGGTAATTCGATTGCCAAAATATGCTCCAAGGCGACTAGAAGACACAAAATCCCTTGTCGGGCCAATGGTCATTCGTCTTCCTAAGATGAGCCAGCAGCCAAGTGTTGATCCAACACTCCCAGGCAGGTCAATACCTCAAGCAGAACCCTTGGTGGTCAAGTTGCCCAAGATAGCGGCCCAAACTCTGAGCTCGCAGGGGATAGCCAAGGAAGGCGGGGAACTTGCCAAATATATGGTTACACAAGCGGATAGCCCCTCTCCTGATGTAATTCCGGTGGATAAAATTCCTTATTTCATTAATAAGAGGCTGCCATTAGACTATTCTGAGTATGATAAGCCTAATCTAACGTATGCCGCACGGGACTGTCTAGACGTTAGCCTGCACACACAGGTGACAACCGTCCATACCCCAAATCGACTTGCTCCCATAAAAGGCGCTTACTTTCTGGTCTCAGACAGAAGAAGATGGGACCACACAATCATTTTTAGCCGAAAAGAAGGTCCTCAATCTTTCACGCCACAAGAGTCTGACCTCGGACCCGAAGCTGGAAGATTACCGCTCTACTTATATAGTCCTCAAGCCAAGTACTTCATGCAAAAGCAGGTGTACGACATGGAGGCTACCCCGGATCTAAATTATGTCAGTGGTCGATAATTGCCTCTACAGCCGCCGGCACCGGTAGGGAAGCCTCGAAATCATTATCACAAATCCAGACGCGGCCTCGGGTATGTTACTCCACCTACAACGCCCGAAAGTTCTGATAAAGAATGCGAGTGGCACTCCCATTCGTCCGAGTCACCCATTTACGACTCTGATAGCAGTATTGGGGATATATTCAGACAGACATTATCTGCCAATATGACATCCGCTGATGTCGAAGAAGAAGACGAAGACCTATTTGAACCTCTTAAGTTGGAGCCATGGGTCCAGCAGTTAGATGCACAATAGAATAAATGCTTCGAACTTCGTGATCCTTCCACTGAAGATGAGGTTATGCAAGTTAACCTCGGCAATAAATCCTCTCCAAAGCCAATCTTCGTCAGTAAAAGTCTGACAGATGACGAACGGGAGTCATTGTTACAACTCGTCAGAGAATACATCGACGTCTTTGTCTGGAGCTATGAAGACATGCCAGGGCTGAACCCCGAGATTGCACTCCATAAGCTCAACATCTATCCGGACGCAAAACCAGTCAAGCAATAGCAGCGACAATTTCATCCAAACATCATAAATTCTATAGAGGCGAAAGTGAACAAGCTTATAGCTAGCAGTTTCATCTGTGAAGAGCAGCACCTAGACTAGGTAGCCAACGTGGTGCCAGTCATCAAAAAGAACAAAAAAATCTGAATCTACATCGATTTTCGTAATCTGAATACGGCATGCCCTAAGGATGAATTCCTTCTTCCGATCACCGATATAATGATCGATAATACGTGCGACTTCGAACGCATGTCCTTTATGGATGGCTTTTCGGATACAATCAAATCAAGATGGCTCCTGATGATGAGAAACATACATCATTCCGAACGTCGATCGGCGTATATTGTTATACGGTCATGTCCTTTGGCCTAAAGAACGCCAGTGCAATATATCAACGGGCTATGAGTGTCACCTTCAGAGATCATTTGTGCAAGATGGTGGAGTGTTACGTAGACGACATCGCCGTCAAGAGTTACTCCAAAACTGATCATTTACATGCCTTGAGAACAGTGTTCGACCTCATACGGACACACAACCTGAAGATGAATCCCACCAAGTCTTTTCTGGGGGTATCCAGCAGAAAGTTCTTGGGCTTTATCATTACTTCCTGGGGCATTCACATAGATCCCGACAAAACAAAAGCAATCCTGGAGATGAACCCACCAAAGAACCTTCGCGAACTCCGCGGCCTTCAGGAAAGACTAGCCTATATCAGGAGGTTTATATCTAACCTCTTAGGGCGATGCAAACCCTTCACTCAACTCATGAGGAAAGGTGTCTCATTTGTATGGAACGAGGAATATCAGCGTAACTTTGATGATATTAAAGAGTACCTGATGAATCTGCAAGTTCTGGTAGCCCCAGTCGTCGGAAAGCCCTTCATACTCTATGTACGGGCGATGGAACATTCCCTCGGCGCTCTGCAAGTCCAGAATAATGACGTAGGACATGAAAAAGCCATTTACTATCTCAGCCGGATGATGGTAGGACCTGAACATAGGTACACTGTCGTGGAGAAGGAATGCCTTGCCCTAGTATTCGCCATTCAGAAAACACGACACTATGTGACAGGACAGACCATCCATGTGATTTCATGAGTCAATCCCCTCAGGGTTCTCATGACCAAGCCAAGCGCACTCAGTTCTCATCTAGCCACCTGGACGATACTATTATCCCCTTATGACATAGTTTTTATTCCGCAGAAAGCTATCAAGGGTCAAGCCCTTGCTGACTTCCTAGCAGCCCATCCAGGCTCAGAAACAGCCAGAATTTACGAAAAAATTCCTGATGAAGTCGTCACCTCGAACATGACTTCGCACGATGCCATCTGACGGATGTTCTTCGATGGTGCTTCAAGAACGGGGCCACAAGGTGATATCATCGCTGGAGTCGTGGTGGTACTAATTTCTCCCTCCGGACTAGTAATAAATCGGGCGTATTCTCTTACAGAACCCTGTTCGAACAACGTAGCCGAATATAACGCTCTAGTCATTGGACTCCAACTCGCAAAAGAAGTGGGAATCAGATACCTGGAAGCTTATGGTGACTCACAGTTGGTTGTTAACCAGATCCGAGGTTCATACGAGGTTCGCAATGAGGACCTGATTCCCTATTATCAGACAGCAATGGCCATCATTACAACCTTGGAGGGGTTCTTTATAGAGCACGTTCCTAGGTTTCAAAATATAGAAGCCGATGCCCTGGCCGGTCTCGCCGCTTCCTTTGCACTCCCAAATAATGCTCATCATCTAGTTGACATAATAGGCCATGAACTGGTCTGCCCTAGGAACAATCTTCAACTGGGTATGAGTTACTCCGTCCAGATAACCAACGACATACAAGACTGGAGACGCCCGCTCATCGACTTTATGGTCTATAGAATTCTGCCAGAAAATGTGAAGGAAGCTACCTCAATCAGAAGACGCGCGCTCCCTCAGATTCTTCTACGATACAGAGACGAAAATGTTATATCAGCGATCCTATAATGGGCTACTACTAAGATGCCTGTCAAGTGCAGAAGCCAAAGAAACCCTACGTGAAGCCCATGACGGTATTTGTGGGGCTCACCAACCTGGCCCAAAATTACAAGATCGTCTTCGTCGGATGGGCTATTACTGGCCCACAATGGTCGCAGATGCAGTTGATTATGCAAAGAAGTACAAGGCTTGCCAGATCCATGCAGATTTTATACATCTGCCATCTGAATTCCTGCACCCGACACTGGCCTCTTGGCCATTCGAAGCATGGGAAATGGACGTCATTGGGCTAATCACCCCGCCGTCGTCTACAGGGCATCGGTTCATACTTGCAATCACCGATTACTTCTCCAAAAGGGCAGAAGCTGTTCCGTTGGCAGAGGTCAAGACATCAAACGTGATTAGATTTATAAAATATCACGTCATCTACCGTTTTGGACTGCCCCGGAGAATTATCCACGACAATGGTCCGCAGTTCGCAAGCCACGCTTTCTATCGATTTTGTGATAAGAATCGAATTCAGAACATGGCCTCGACAGCATATAATCCCGCAGCCAATGGTCTGGCTGAAGCATTCAATAAAACCATAATCAAGCTCCTCAAAAAGTTCGTGTCTGCAAACAAACGCGACTAGAATGAAAAGCTTGGTGAGTGCCTATGGGAGTATCAGATGACGATCCGGATGGCTACATGAAATACACCGTTCTCCTTGGTCTACGGGAGCGAGGCAGTCCTCCTATTGGAAACTCAGATCCCCTCACTTCGAGTGGCCCTCGCCTACCGGTTAACGGCAGACGATAACTACCGCCGACGGCTACAGGAGTTTGAAGCATTAGATGAGAAGCGTTTACAAGATCAACAAAGCATAGAGCTCTACCGAGCGCGTATCTCTTGGACTTTCAACAAGAAAGTCAAGCAGAGGATATTCCAAGTGGGCGATCTTGTCTTGGCCGTTCGCAGACCAATGGTCATGACTCACAAGACCCCCGACAAATTTTAGCATAAGTGGGAGGGTTCGTTCGTCATCGAGACCGTATTCTCCAACGGCGCGTATCGTCTCGCAAAACAAAATAGAGACTTGCTCATGATGCCCATCAACGGCAAGTTGCTCAAGAAATACTACGTCTAAACGATACCTTCCAATTATCTCTCAGATTGTGAGTTATATACCCGCAGGTATCGCTGAACTTACACTCTTACTTCAAATCTTCCAGATTGTTGAGTTACGTACCCTCAAGTACCACTGAACTTACTCTCTGATTACTCCGAATGAATTCTCTTGGTCGTATCTATGAACCCCCTGGTCATAGCTTTTCTACCGCAAAGAATTTGCCTCAAAATCTATTATCCGTACCACCGGTGCGCAGAAGGGTAATAGGTCCATACAACTTATCCTAATCTATTACTCGCATTGTCAGTACATAAAAAGGGTAATAGGTCCACAAAACTCCCCAACGAAAAAAAAGCAACCATGTCCATATTACCTCTGAGTTGTTTTCCCGTCCATCACAAACAAATCACCCAATGCATAGAACTTCTACGTTGATAGCACCTCTGAGTTGTTCTGTGTATCCCTATCATGCCTATCCCTAACATGTCCTTATTACCTCTGAGTAGGAAGGCTTTGTTTTGACCTATATTTACCACATCCTCATTACCTCTGAGTAAATACGTTGGTTCCCTCTCCACTTATTATCAGTACTCGCATCGCCAGTACACAAAAATGATGATAAGTCCGTAAAAAATTATCCTAATCTATTACTCACACCATCGGTGTACCAAAGAGTAGTAGGTCCACAAAATATCATTCAAATCTATTTGCTCGCATTTTCAGATGCACAAAAGGGCAATAGGTCCACAAAAATCCCTAGTGGGATATCCTTTACAAATGCTGTATTAGGCCCTCTAATACAAGCACCACAAAATACCACAAATAGAATGGAGTCAGCATACTCTGGTCATTCAAGATCAGTTACATTCATAGGACTACATCGACAGCAAAGAAAGGAAAATCTGGCAATACATAGTTGGGTTTGACAGTGCTTCGTCTTCAAGCAGTTTCGTGGCCCTCGAAGGAAGTCATATTTTACTGCTGAGAAGCAAACAAAGCTGTTGAATCCCCAAGGAGCTGCTGGGAGGAGGGTAAATATAGCATGCTATCCTCCCCTTCGTATTGCGGATGCCTTAGTCCCGCTCCCCCGAGGGACCATACCTTCAAAACAGGGTCCCTGATGGTGGTTTCGCCTACTTGGAGAGCCGTGAAGGCGCGACGTTCATAACGACGCCTGACCACCGTCCAACTCTCCGAGGTATAAAGGCTCTTCCTACCACCTGGGGAAAACTCTTCCGAAGCATGAAGAGTCCAGAGTTGTTTGATGTGTATGCCAAAAAAGCATGAGAAAAACTCTTCCGAAGCATGAGGAGTTTTGAGCTCTCTAATGTAGGCGCCAAAATGTTGTACTTCCACTCCATCACCGACACCAATCCTGAAGAAGCTTGCTAGCCAGACCCCTATAAAAACATGAGAAAAATGGGGGATTTAGCATCGAAAAAACAAAGAACTCTGTTATGCGACCTAGCCAGTTAGACGGTCCAGCCAAAACAGAACTCATACAGTCCACAGTTGTGAGGCCGGCTTCATGAAGCACTCATGCATCACTTATACGGCTCAGTTATTATCATGCGGCTCAGTCATAAAAAACTCATGCGGCCCAATATTCGTACGGATCAATCACAAGACGATCATGCGACCTAATCATAAAGTGCATATGCGGCACCTATACGGCTCGGTCATGAAAAGTTCATACAGACTCATCTTGAGGTACTCAGCCAGTTCAAGTTCGAATAAGCAGCGGTTATGCGACTCAGTCTATGCAGCCCTATCGTATAGAACACATGTGGTCCAGACGAGATAGGACATACATCGACCAGGCTTATAGCAGAGGCAGTATATGACAGTCCCGCGCACGAAAATATGTACTATGGCCATTTGAGATTTCAGTCATCATCTGCTCACCATCCTTACTCTTGGGAGAAGGTTGCACATCGGAATGAATGGAAGGAGTGTCCGCCGCTCTCGACGGAGAAGCAAGTCTCTTCCCTTTGATCGTCGCATCTATCGACTTAGAAGGTTTTGGAGCCATAGCAGAAAGTATGATGATGTCAAAGAAGGAGAAGGTGAAAGAGGAAAATCTCTCTCTGAACGACTCCTATTTATAGAGTTGCTGAAAAGAGACTCTTCGATTCTCGGGATCATTAAGGATAGGGACGACGTTTGGGGACTTTATCCCTAATAACCGTCGAGCGTCTCTTCGATTTTCGAGATCATTAAAGATAAAGTCGACGTTTGGGAACCTTATCCCTAGTAACCGTCGGCTACATCTCGAAAGTAGGAGAATTAAATGCAGCAGTGACAGACTAGCAGACTCTCTGTGGCTCGAAGCGTCCCTGCGACTCAAGATTTGTTCTGCGACTCAGGATCTCCTGCGGCTTAATATCTCTCTGCGACTCAAGATCTCTTTGCAGTTCGAAAGAACTTCCGGCAACTTGAAGACTCCCTATGGCTTGACATATTTTCATACTTCTTATTCAAAGTATTCCAAATTTGTAATTTGAAAACTTTAAAGGGGGTCCTGTAGAAGCATAAAAAATATGGGGTTCATGCGAATTACAAATTGCCGCATAGGTACCTTGGGCCAAACAGGTCCGCATGAAGGAAAGCCGCATGACTGTTCAAAGACATATGCGGTCCGTCGACAAACAGCTGCAGAAGGAAAATATGCGACCAAGGAGGAGCAATTCGACTGATAAAGCTGACAAATCCTGGCAAAATATGACAGTTCTGACACTTCGACAAGAAAGATAAGACGTGAGACGTCGCCCAAAAAGGAGGGTTCATACGTCCCCATGCGGCCAGAAGAGTGTCATCTAAGCCGTATGAAACTTATGCAGTTCAGATTATGCGACCCCAAAGTTTCCAAAACTTCATGCAGCCAGGAGTAATTGTGATCCAAGCCGCATGCATGAGTCTCATGCGACCCCGCATGATCGAAGACTGAGAATGCTATACGCAACGGGACACGTGGCAATCTGACCAATTCCTTAACTACCCAGATTTGCTGCAATAAAATTTCAATAAATCGACAGATGGCAGCCAAGAACGGTCTTTGTGTACTAATCAGCCACGTGGCCGCAAGCCGTCTATGCGGCTCAAAATACATCTTATTATAAATAGCAGGGTGCCACACCCCTGCAAAAGGCTGGCAACCTTCAAGAAAAAAGCAATATCTTCACGAGCTAGAGACTGCATCAGATAGTCCACGGAGTAAGGCAGAGTTGATAGCACTTTTCCGAGCCTCCACCGTCACCCCCCAGAATCAAAACTAAACAATTGTACTTAGATTGTTTCCTAGGCTTTCTTTTTATGCACTTCTTTGTACAAGCGAGTTTGCAATCAATTCCAGTGTTCTGTAATACCTGTTGTTGATTTTTATGGCAAACAATATATATGATCAAATTCAAAGATATGAAAATCTAATCATATATGTATGCTTACCATATTGTCCAATATTTGATGCTCGGCACATTTCTCGAGCTTCTTCGACACACAGATGACGCTCGTTATACTCCGGAATATTCTCCACAAGTTGAGAACTCCACCCAACTCCAACAAAAGTATAACTGAGCTCGTACATGCCTACGAGGATATGACATTCATTTAAGCCATTCAAAGTTCCAATTGGACAAGAAAAATAAACTTGACGGTTGAAAATAAGTTTATAGTCTAAGGTACTGTTTGGGAAGGGTAGAAAATGGGAGGAAGGAAAAAGTTGAGGGGAAAGTGAGAGGAAAATTTTAAATGATGGTGTTTGGAAAGGGGGAGAGAACATGGGGGAGAAAAATTTGAGAGGAAAAAGTAGGTGGGTCCCACCAAAAAATTTTCCTCCCAAATGTGGGAGGAAAATGGAGAGAGAGATGAGAGGAATTTGAGTGAATTTACCCCACTACCCCTCAAAAAGTTAATATTAAATCATCATTTGAGAATACCAAGGAGGAAATAGTAATTATACCTATATCCATAAACAAATAAAAAATTGTTTTTAAACTTTTCCTTCCCCTACTTTTTGTTCATCCAAACAAGAAGAGGTAAAGTTAATTTTCCTCTCCCTCAATTTTCCTTCCTCTCAAATTTTCCTCTCCCTCCCCTCCTATGTTCCCAAACATAGTGTAAAAGACTATTGTCGTCGAATTGTCAGAATAAACAACAGTTGATTTCGCGTCACTGCTCCGTCCTGCTAGCTGATTTGGCACCACTAGTTTGTGTTGCTTTTGCGCCGTTGTACGCCAAACCGACTGGACGATTGACTAACATGATGTAATAACTCACGTTCCTAGTGGATTGTTGCTGGCTAATTAATTCCCTATTAATATGTCATTATGACCTTGTTTTCCACAACAAATAGAAAAGAACGGGAGTCACTTCCCCACTAATTAGTGATTTAACCCTTGGCCTAGTCCCAGAGAGCCTGTGAGTTAGATCTACAATCAATTATCAGAATGCTAATAATAGCAGTTATAATAGAGGGCATTCCCTTATAGGAATCTGTAGGTAGCACATCCTTGGGTTTTACTCAGTTTATACTTGAATTCTAGAGCAAATATGGAGAATAGAGAAAGAGAACTCGCATCTATGCAGTTGACATCTCTGTTTCCTAGAAGAATTTATTATCGTCGAGAAGAAGCTCACTTTTGGTTTCGAATCGTCAAAGAAACAGAATGATCATACATTTATAAGATTCTACCGACACACTTTTCAAAAATCTTAATTTGTAGAGATTATTTGCAACGATTTAGTTGTAAGTGTAACTCGTCTACACTTCAGATACAAGTTTTCATTCATGTTCAATCGTAATTTCCATGAGAAAACAAATGGCGGCTTATATTTGGGACTTCCTTTTCCACGGACGAGAAATACTGTAAAATTACAAGCTTCATATATACGAAGCTATTGTTGCCGTCTTCGACAGGACAACAATTTCTCATGTAACTAGCCAGAAAGCTTAAGCCACTAATCAGACTTCGACCTTAGTCATTTATGTGACATTACATGCTTCATGAAGCTTCATGTGAAGCTACTGTCGTCGTCTTCGACACCACAACAATTTCTCGTGTTAGCCAGAAAGCTTCATGTGAGGCCAACTACTGTTGTTTGTGGCACTTGAACAGTTCGTCGTGGAACTAGTCAGAAAGCTTCGTGTGAGGCCAACTACTGTTGTTTGTGAGGCAACCGTAATTTTAGACACTTATCTGTGATTATAAAAAATAATTCTAATATTTTATTAATAATGTAAGTGACTTCTCAAAATATAATGGAAAAACAAAAAGACATCATTGACACAACAATTAAGAAATAGACCAAAATAAGAGTGCATCAAGCAAAATTTAAAAATTAACAAATTACTATAAATAAATAAAAAATCAAAGTCTTACATGTGAAAGCATGTGAAA
>JANAVB010016197.1:28516156-28531156 GCA_029216955.1 Iris pallida | reverse complement strand
AAAACTGTTAGTAGTGTACGTGATCATGCCCCCCTTCTCCGTATGTATTTACCGAGCACAGTTATATTCTATATATAACTTTGTCGTATGTCTGCTCCCGCATTTGTGTATGGACATACACCGATACCGTTAAGGGTATGTATGTACGCTTCAGAAAATTGATATGTACTACTGTACATCCTGATTACCTATTGACTGATCACTCACCTACTACAGTTTTAAACTTTAAAACAAATAAACTATTGTCATGATAAAATGTATCTAAAACTGAACAAACATGATATGTCATTTCTTTTCATCACAAGATCAGTATTATATGTTTGTTAGATTCAGTACTTGCTCCCGTCCAGACATGATAACGTTGTAGGTATTCTTACTGAGGAGGAGTTGCTCTGTGACTCATATTATGGAGTTATTGCCGAGGACTAGGCTTTGTCTTACGAGGATGTACCTGTGGGGAAACTCGTCTAGCTTGTGTAGTTGCTCGGGATATTTAGTGTAGTCATATATTAGACTATGTATTTTGTAACTGGACCTGTATCCAGTTTTACATTTCGGACTTGTACTTGGACTTACTATTATATGAGATGACTTTTGTGTTTGGAGCATTTACGACTCTTTATTACTTATAGAACTGTTAGCACATTTAGTCTTATCTTGTTTTCTCTAGAACAGCTTATTGCACTTTATCTCAAGCGTAGGCTGGACATGACTTGGCCCGGCCCAACAATTTGGGTAGCGGATCGTGACATATTTTTAGTGGTGGCCCATGCAGGTCCTGACTAAATTATTTGGTTACGTTATTGTACCAAGCTTGCCTACAATTAGAAACTTAAGGTAATTAGACAACATTAGGAATGACGCTTAGAACATCTAGAGAAATACTAGGATTGCAACATAGAAAATACATCACATGCTTGCTATTATAATTAGATTTTCTTGTTTATGATTGTTTACTTTAAAGAGTCCTTATAAGTCCTTTTTATTTTTAGATGGTGCTTACTCGTTCATCCCAGTATGTCACACCTGAGAATGGCACACTCCCCATCCAGTCAGCTGACCAGTTGACCGATACACCTCCACCTCCACCTACTATATTCCCCCACTCCACAAATCCACAAACCCAGATGCCACCACCACCTTCCACATCACAGTCCCAGCAGGACCCGATACTCCCACCACCACCTATCACTATACCTACCCAGGCTTCCGTCACACTCGACGTGAACCAACTGCTCACTTTGATCTAGGGGTTCCTAACGATCCATCAGGAGCAGACCACCCTACTCCGCCAGAGCATAGAGCGTTCTGAGGAACGTACCGTGGTCCCACCACCTGTAGAGCCACGGCAGAGAGCATGAACAATCAAGGACTTCATGGGTCTGAACCCCAAGGAGTTTTCAGTGACTGAAGGCGTAGTTGTAGCAGATGACTGGCTAGACTCGGTAGAGAGGAAGTTCCTTGGAGCTAGGTTGCCGAATGACCTCCAGGTCGAGGCAGCGGGATTTCTGCTGACAGGCTTGGCAGGAGTTTGGTTCCGCAATGAGCCGCTATTCGCGAGAGGGAGGGCCACTTGGGATCAGTTCAAGACCCAGTTCAAGAAGAAATTCTTCTCGACCACCGCTAGGGTAGCCATGGGTCTACGATTCCAGAACATCCAGCAGGAGAACCGTTCTGTCGACGAGTATGCGGCAGAGTTTAGTCGCCTGAGACGTTTCGCTCCTAGTCTAGTTGCAGACCCGGAGGAGATGACACGTAGGTTTTACCATGGTCTAGTTCCAGACATTGGCATTCTTATAGTGGCGAACGGTACGACTAACTACTACCAGAGCCTAGAGTTGGCCCGGAGCATAGAGAAGCGTCTTTTGTCTTGCAAGAGGCCGACTTCTGTACACCTCGAGGGACCGTCCAAGCGTCAGGCTTTCCAGCAGAGAGCACCGACGCCGCACCAGCAGACATATCATCCCCCTACATCACATCACCCAACTCCGCCAGTTAGAGCCCCGGGACCCTGGTAGTAGCAGAAGGGAGCCTTGTGTGTATTCTGTAAGAGGGTAGGCCATGACGCTGCTATCTGTAAGAAGAGGTTAGGGCAGTGTTTAGCTTGCGGGTCTGCCACCCATCAGCTTCGGGACTGCCCAGTAACCAAGGTATCTACAGGGCCGCTTCCGACTCAGCAGCAGAGGTTTGGGCAACATCTACAGCAGCAGAAGGGACCCTAGGAAAGACTTATAGTCTGGCCCTTGAGCCAGAGCTGGAGCAGGATTCGGAGCCCGATTATTTGGCTGACGTCATTACAGGTCATGTTTATTTGTAAACTTTCTAGCTCTATGCTTATTTGATTCTGGTGCATCTCATAGCTTTCTGTCATTAGAGTTTTTGCATAAACACCACTTAGTAGCTGCACCTACCGAGGAGATGAGTAGAGTAATGACGGGAGGCGGACCAGTGCCCATTAGAGCTATCTATAGATGCTCTATTACTATAGTCGGGAGAGAGTTTAGGGGACGATTCTTTGTGATGCTACTCCCTGGGTATGATATCATATTGGGGATGGACTGGCTTAGCTATGCCCATGCAGCTATAGACTGTCATGAGGGTAGTATTCTGTTCAGTCCCCCAGGTACGGCACCATTCAGTGTCAGGAGGACAGGGCCGGAGATCAGCCTAGAGCCGAACTGTTGTGCGACAGTTGGGGAGATAGCACTGCCACACCCTATCATTAGGGAGTTTATGGATGTATTCCCAGAGAATCTTCCAGGACTTCCGTCTGACAGAGATGTGGAGTTCACTATAGATTTAGTACCGGGTTCATCACCAGTATCCCGGGCTTGCTATAGAGTGAACCCCAAGGAGGCCGTAGAGATAAAAGAGCAGATTGATGACCTATTGAAAAAGGATTTCATTCGATCTAGTGCTTCTCCATGGGGAGCGCCAGTGCTCTTTGTGCCTAAGAAGGATGGTACAATTCGGTTGTGCATTGACTACCGGGTGTTGAATGTCATCACCATTAAGAACAAATATCCTCTGCCCAGGATAGATGATTTGTTCGACCAGTTGAGTGGGGCAAAAGTGTTTTCCAGGATAGACTTGAGATCCGGGTACCATCAGGTGAAGGTCAGGGCAGCAGACATCCAGAAGATGGCGTTCAATACGAAGTACGGGCAGTACGAATTTCTGGTGATGCCATTTGGTCTCACAAATTTGCCAGCTGTCTTTATGAATTTGATGAATAAGACATTTCACCAGTATCTGGATAAGTTCGTCGTAGTGTTCATCGACGACATCCTGATATACTCGAAGACGCTGGAGGAGCATGCAGAGCACTTGCGGATAGTTTTGGGGATTCTGAGGTAGGAGAGATTGTATGCCAAATTGTCGAAGTGCGAGTTCTTTTTAGACCGAGTGGAGTTTCTCGGCCATGTAGTTACTAGAGAGGAGATCTCGGTGGATCCCAAGAAGATTGCTGCCGTTGAGACATGGAAGGCTCCGACATCAGTTTAAGAGATCAGAAGATTTCTGGGTTTAGCCGGCTATTATAGGAAGTTCGTCCAGGACTTTACTAGGATATCTGAACCCATGACGAAGCTGATGCGGAAGGACGCAGAGTACATCTGGTCAGAGGACTGTCAGGTAGCATTTGAGGAGCTGAAGAGGAGGCTGACGACCGCTCCAGTTCTGACATTACCATCAGGATCTGGAGGTTTCACCATATACATCGATGCTTCGAAAAAAGGGCTAGGATGTATCCTACAGCAGCATGGGAAAGTGATTGCTTATGCATCTAGGCAGTTACGGACTCATGAGCGGAACTATCCTACCCATGACCTAGAGTTGGCTGCGGTGATCTTTGCACTCAAGTTATGGAAATATTACTTATACGGAGAGCGTGTAAAAATCTTTACTGACCACAAGAGCTTGAAGTATGTGTTCACGCAGAAAGAGCTGAACATGAGGCAAAGACGATGGTTGGAGTTGATGAAGGACTTCGACATCGATTTACAGTATCACCCCGGGAAGGCAAATGTGGTGGCGGATGCGCTAAGCAGGCATCCGATGGCATGGTATCTGATGATAGATCGGCATTTACGGAAATATCTGGAGAAGCTCGGTATCGAGATAGTTCGGCCAGGATCAGTGATACAGATGATGGCGCTTGACATACAGTCAGGTTTGATAGAGCAGATCAGGGAGGCACAGTCTACAGATGAGAGCCTTCGCAGACTTTGAGCCCAGGCTTTAGCTGGATTGCTGGATGACTTCTCTGTAGCAGAGGATGGATCCTTGAGGCATGGCAGCCGATTGTGCGTGTCGATTGGAGAGCTGATAGAGGCAGTCTTGCAGGAGGCGCACCGATCTCGATATTCTATTCACCCTGGTGCTAACAAGATGTACCGTGACTTGCGAAAACATCCTTGGTGGCACGGGATAAAGAAACATGTATCACATTCCATTTCGAGATGCCTAGTTTGCCAGCAGGTCAAGACGGAGCGCCAGAGGCCAGCTGGTCTGTTGCAACCGTTACCCATTCCCGAGTGGAAATGGAAACACATTACGATGGACTTCATCTCAGGGCTTCCTCGTTTCTAAGGAGAAAAGGATGCCATTTGGGTCATCATGGACAGGCTAACGAAGTGTGCGCACTTCATACCCTTCAAGGTGGAGCTTTCCACCGAGAAGTTGGCAGAGCTATACATGCAGTAGATAGTTCGCTTGCACTGAGTACCAGTGAGCATCGTGTCGGACAGAGACAACAGATTCACGTCCCATTACTGGAGGAACTTGCAGGAAGAGTTGGGCAGTCGGCTCAAGTTCAGTATGGCGTACCACCCGCAGACAGATAGGCAGTCCGAGAGGACGATACAGATGCTGGAGGACATATTGAGGACTTGTGTGCTGGACTTTGGCGGATCATGAGAGAGCCATCTGCACTTGGTAGAGTTTTCATACAACAACAGCTACCAAGCCAGCATCGGTATGTCTCCTTTCGAGGCACTATATGGACGATGATGCTGTACACCGCTCTTTTGGGATGATATTGGGGACAGAGTTATGCTTAGGCCAGAGATGATCACGGATGCAGCAGAGAAGGTCGGGATGATCAGAGACAGGCTCAGAGTAGCTCAGGACAGGCAGAAACACTGAGCCGATGCTAGTCGTAGACCGATGGAGTTCGCTGACGGTGATATGGTGCTAGTAAAGATATCACCTACTAGAGGGACGATCCGGTTCAGACGAGGAGGCAAGTTGAGCCCAGATATATCGGGCCGTTCGAGATACTTGGCAGGATCGGAGAGGTAGCTTACAGGGTTGCACTTCCACCCAACCTAGCAGGAGTTCACGATGTCTTTCATGTATCTCAGCTGAGAAGATATGTTACGGACCCCAGTCATGTGCTAGATCATTCAGAGTTGGAGATCGGACCGAGTCTTGCAGTTACCGAACAGCCAGTGGAGATATTGGACAGGAGGGAGAAGAGGCTGAGGAACAAGGTTATACCCTTAGTACGAGTAGCTTGGAGCTGTCACTCTCCGGATGAATCTACTTGGGAGAGGGAGTCGGACATGAGGGAGAGATATCCTTACTTTTTCGACCCAACCGCTGCGAGGGAACCACCCCTTCCCGCTTGATACCTTAGAGGTTAGTTTTGATCGTAGCCTTAGACATTTGTTGCATTGCTTGTTATGATAGATTATTTGTAGAGTCCTCTATCCTTGTGAATTTCAAGAATAAAATTTTTCAAGGAGGAAAGATTTGTAAGCCCCTAAATTTCAAAATAATATTTTTAATATTATTAAATAGCATTTATGTGTTTAAAATAGCTTAATATAATTATTAGGAATTTTTCTAGAATTTTTAAATGATTTTTAAATAGTTTTTAAATCAAAATATATCATTTTGTAATAAACTGAATTGTTTTAATATCGTTTTGTAATATTTAAAATTGTTTTAATATTATTATGCAATTTGTCAAATTGTTATTATAGCAGTTTGCAAATTGTGAATTATTTTAATTATGATTTGCAATTTCACTTTTGCTTTAGCTTAGGGGAGGGACCAAACTGTAAATTCCTAAAGTCTAGGGGCCTTTCTGCAATTTGGCCGTCACCCCCCCCCCCCCACGTTTCCTACCTGCCCCCGACGACCGTCGACGTGTGGCGACTGCCACGCATGGCCGACCACCGCCTTCCCAACCGACTTCTTCCCCTATAAATAATCCCCCTAGTCCAAACCCTAACCCTAGGCAAAAATTCGACCACCACGACCACCGTCTCCCCCATTTCCTCTTCGTCGTAACCCTAGCTCCGGCCACACCCCACCGCCACCTCCATAGCCGTCTACACCACCAATAAAAACCACCGACGTGTTCGCCCCGACGAGTTGAGTCCAGCACCGTCCAAGCGCCACGCCAACGACGTTTCCTCCGCCGTCCAATGCCTTCGACTCCCCCCCGACGTCGGACACGAAGGTAACAGACCTGAGTTCGTGTCGTGCGTGTCTCGAACTCACGCGTAGCGTTCGCCTGGACACGAGCGACCTAGTGGTGAGTCTGGACACGTAAAACTCGACCCGTGCGTGTCGTGCATAACGCGGACACGAGACTCGTGTGTCCTTAACTGTCAGGACACAGAGACCAAGTGCTATCGGGTTTAGACCCGTTAACCTAATACTAACCTAAAACTAACCCAAGCCCATTCCCAAACAAATGGCTCGGGCTGACCCTCTGGCCAGCCCGATCAAGCCCAAGAACCCAACCCCTCTGGGCCGAGTTCGAGCCCCCTATTTGTTGGTTATTTTGTTTTATTTTTGTTTTTATTTATTATTTATATATACGAGTATATATATATATTAATGTATATATTTTTTTTTTATATTTATGTATATATGTATACATGTATATGTATATATATATATATTATTGTATATACTGTTATATATGTATATATACTGTGTTTGTATATATATATATATATATATATATATATATATATATATATATATATATATATATATTATATTTAGTATTTTATTATATTGTATATGTGTGTGTGTGTATATATATATATATATATATATATATATATATATATATTATATTTAGTATTTTATTATATTGTATATGTGTGTGTGTATATATATATATATATATATATATATATATATATATATATATTATATTTAGTATTTTATTATATTGTATATGTGTGTGTGTGTATATATATATATATTATATTTAGTATTTTATTATATTGTATATGTGTGTGTGTGTATATATATATATATATATATATATATATATATATATATATATATATATATATATATATATATATATATATATAAATATATAAATATATTATTATTATTATTTAAATTCCTGTATTTTATTTGTTATGAACAATTGATGTCCAAGCCTAGCATGGATTTTTGGGCCCAATTGTGTCTAATACATTCAGAGTCTATACAAGTCATATTGGACTTGATTCATGGCTCTGGGTCCTGTATCTGGACTTCGGTTCAATTCGAATACATGGACAAAAATAGTAAATAATTAATTAATTATTTTTCAGAAACTGTTGCTTGCTGTTTTGAATTTTTATATATATTTAAATGCTGTAAAAATTTGGAAAAAATTGTATTTAAATACTATGTTAATTTAGACAATTTAATTTAATTTTTTCAGTAGTTAATATGTGCTTTTGGTATTTTATAAAAATAGGAAAACAGAACTCATTTTTAGTATATTTATGTTTGCTGATTTTTAATAAATATTTATGAGGGTTTATAAATTCCAGAAAAAATAGTATAAAGTTTTATAATTAAAAAGGATCATTATGATACTTTATTTTATGTAAACTTGAGCATTTTGTCTATCTCAAAAATTGTTGGAACACAATGAACAATTTGATTTATTTATTGTCTAATTATGACTTTCAATATTTTGTGTTGTTTTGAGTTATAATCGTATTGGACCTCACCCCGCACTAGTATAAAGGCCCTAGAAAGTTAGTTTGGTTATTGTGTCATCCCATGTTGGTCTCTTATGCTAAAGTCACCATTTGGCTAGGTGTCCAGTCAGAACGTCGTGTTTGCACCACTAGTGTTTTAGTATTTAACTTAGGTGCTGTTTGGTAACACCGATTTTCACTTCGAATTCAACTATTCTCTATAAAGGGGGGGTGGAAGTGGGAATCAAGTGTTTGGTTGGGGGTGAATAGCGGAAGGAACTGGCGTTGCCAGTTCCTGTCGGCGGGAAAGGGTGGAAAGAGGAGGGGTGTTTTCATGCCACCCACATCCGGAGTTGGCAGCCGGATGTGGGTGCGAGTTTGGTTTTTTTTTTCAATTTTTTTTTTACTTTTCTTTAAATTTTTTTTTAATTAGTTGTAGATTTTATTTTTTTGGTAACAACCACATAATTTTTTTACTTGGTAATATAATTAATGTAATTAATATTTTTGCTAACAGTAATTTTAATATTTTTTGCTAACAGCCACATTATTGACAAGTTTAATAGTAGTATAATTAATGTAATTAATAGTTTTTTTTGCTAACAGGCGCACTAATTTTTTTGCTAACAGCTGCACTAAATTTTTTTAAAATGGAAAGAATAGTTAGATCATTAATATAATCAATGTAATTAACAGTTTATTTAAGTCAGCTTTCTCAATTAATAGTAAATAATTAGATAAATAATCTCAAAAGAATTATAGTAATTAATACTAAATAGTTGGAGTTTTAAATATAACCTCTTAATTGGTTTGTAATTAATTTTGAGTTGATAAATTTTTAATTAGTTACTAATTAATTATCTTAATTTATTAAACTAATTATTTAATTTATTACATTGTATTGTGAATTAACCATAATTTATTATTATTATAAAATACTCTTCCACTTTTTACTTTTCACTTCTTATCTCAACCAAACACATTTATCTAATTTTTATTTCTCACTTTCCACTTTCCTATTCCAACCAAACACATTTGTCCCCTACTAGGGGGACAAGAAAGTGAATGGATTCCTATCACTCTTCCCCACATGAAAGTTTAAATTCATATTTTCCTACACTTACGGTTTACCAAACGGCCCCTTAGTGTAAAAACTAAGTTTATGTATTTATTTCTACAGTGACGAGTCACCAGGCATCTATAGCATTTTTTTTGCTGCTTTGCTTTGCTAAAGGCAAGTACTTCTACAAACTTTACATACTGCTATAACCATAAACTGTGAATTCCAACCATGTTAAATGTTGATTCTTGGGGTAGCAAGTTAAAACTTCACATGTTGTATTACTTTCAGTATCTACCATGCTTAGGACAGTTTTTATATCTCTCACATGTTTAAACAACGGGTTAAGGGGAAACTGTTAGTAGTGTACGTGATCATGTCCCCCTTCTCTGTATGTATTTACCGAGCACTTGTAGAAGCATGGAATTTTACAACCAGAAAGCCCATGCGCCAGACACTACATGCGCCAGAACTCAGACGAAGAACTTCACAGCAAAGTCAATAACTATAGACATTTGAAGAAGGACTTTTTATTTATATATAAAAGTCTATTACATGTCTAGAAAAGGCTGTACAAAGGAGAATTTCTACAAAGGAAAGAGCCTAAGTCTACAGCCAGCGGCCATCATGCGCCTTCAGATAAGGGCAGCGGCCACCATGCGTCTCCAGATAGGCGCAGCATCACTATGCGTCACCAGTAAGGCGCAGCAGATATCATGCGCCTCCATCCAGGCGCATCCCATCATCTCTCCAGCAGCTCAGTTATGTGCATCCCTTCAGCCAAATTCTTCCAGCCAGGCTCACCTGGCCGAGCAGAGCCCAGTTATGTGCCGCTCTTCCAACCAGGCTCGCCCGATAAATGCTTCGACACAAAGCATTTAACCCTCTGGCTGGAACCAAGGAAGAGAAGAGCACCGCAAATACAGTGGCCAGGGGAGGCTTCGAAAGAGCCTCCAAAGTCGAAGGAAGACCGTGATCGAAACCACGGCTAAAGGAGCAGCTTTCGACACGATCAAAGTGGGGAAACCCCACTTTGCAGGAAGAAAGAGCCTTGCACCGCCATTCCGATCTACGGCTCTTCCGGAATAACGGAGACGAGGCTCGAGCATCCCTATCTTTGGATGCAACAGGCACCTTTCGC
Organism: Iris pallida; assembly: GCA_029216955.1. Classification (NCBI taxonomy): domain Eukaryota; kingdom Viridiplantae; phylum Streptophyta; class Magnoliopsida; order Asparagales; family Iridaceae; genus Iris; species Iris pallida. The sequence continues at coordinate 28,521,006 of JANAVB010016197.1, read as the reverse complement.
CTGCCTCAGAAGCCCTCGACTCCGTCTTTTGGATGTAACAGTCACCTTCAAGTGCATCAAAGACAACACAGCGTCTCATCTTCACCCTCGGGAGCACTTCGTCAGCAGAATGCACCCGTATGTTCAAGTTCATATTGGAAGTACGTGAGGGAATGAGAAGCAAATCTTCTCTCCATGCCACTATTTATAGGCCGGGCAGATCAAACCCACGCGCCAAGTGGATGGCCCTCCGAATTCCGTGTAATGAATTTACATTAAATGGATGAACCGGACGCCTCGAATTCAGCCAAACGGCTATTTATAGCACTCGAAGAGCGAGACAGCCGCATCATTAAAAGACATGTCCGATGCGCCAGCCAGATAGCGCATCACACGGACGCGCCCTTCGGCATCAGGCGCATCACACAGACGCGCCCTACAGTACTCGTCACATTATAGAGGGTGCGCCCCCACACATCTCCATACCGAGTGGAACGCCAACCGACGCGCCCACTCAGCTGTCCATCGAACGTCACCAACATTAAATGCTGAACTGACAGAGTTGGCAGCACGCCTCCCAAAGTCTGAACAGTTGACAGCTTTATTCAGAAAACGAAGCGTCGGCAACGTCAGCATCATCATGACTTCCGACGGCTACTGCCACGTAGCCACCCGCATGCGCCTCTACGGCCATGCGTCCACACCCGCATGCGCCTCTACGGCCATGCGTCCAAACCACCATGCGCCTCAAAAGCCATACGCCTCAGACCCTTCACTGATCCCTAAAGACAGAAGAAGAGTCTCCGGTTGAAGTTTTGCATGCGCCTCAAAAGCCATGCACCCCAAATGGTTTGTAACTCCTAAAGGTTATGAGCCGCAGCCTCCTCTTGTGCCCAATCCAAGGCGCAGCCCACCAGATCACTCCTCTCCACCAAATTCGAGATCTTCGAACCATGAGTCGACGACACGTGTCTTTTGACTCAACTCATCCAAGATTTCAGCAACGGAAAGATCTTCTCCCTGCTACGTACCGGCTCACAACAGCAGTATGAAGAGTTCTCCCCCTCGATCAGGGCGCAGCATCCATGCGCCTCCATCAGCAACCTCCACGTGGCGTTCCCACACCGGTGCATCCTACATGCGCGCATGAGCAGCCAGCCTGTAAAACTATAAATAGAAGGATCATCTCCTTCACACACACACAGAGACTCAGAACATAAGACTCACAGAGAATCCACAACAGAGAATCATCGGAGAGGCAGTTCTAGACACTCAACGTCTTCCTCCTCTCAGCAAGCTCCAGCACCCAGAGCAATCAACACCTTCAGAGAACCGATAACCGCCGTCAGCCGGTCAACGGAGTCAACGCATTACCACTCGCTCCATTGGCACTAAGGACCCAGCTTAAACAAAAGTGTACTCCTAGGACTACATCTAAGTCCTATATTGTATCACTGTTCTGTTTGTATTAAGATTTCAATCAAAACAATTTTAATGGCAAACAAGCTGGCGACTCTGCTGGGGACCTCTTTCTCCTCTACCGAGAAAGTCGTGTCACAGGCCGACGACGTGAAGGTGGGCTCCTCCCACAAGACGCTGGTAGTGCGCCTCAATCAACAGGCGTACGAGGAGTTCATTTCTGAAGGAAGTGCGAGTCCTTCGAAGCGGCTGTCGAAGCCGAAGAAGACCCGCGCAGTCTGGGTGCGCAAAGTCGATGCCTCGGGCACCACCGTTGAAGGGGATGCGCCTGTCCAGCCTTCCCTTCCTGCTGACGTCCTCAGCAGTCAAGGTGCGCCCGCTGATACAGCGCATCTTTCGGGGAAGCGTGCGGCTGACCACGTTCCCCAGCCATCTTTCTCTCAGGCGAGGAAGATACGTCGACGGAGAGGGGCACAGCCAATGCCCCGCGCATTACTTCTGATGCGCCACAACGAGCCTCTGTCTTCGACAGACTCACTCGCTGTAACGGCGAGGAGAATTTGGATGCTGAGTACTATGCACCCCAGCGGGCTGGTACGAAGAAATCCAAGGCGGCACGGGCCACGCGCCACAAACGTGCTATGCCAGCAGCCGCCCAGAGGCACGCGCTTACAATCACGCGCCCTGCCGATGGCAAGCTGTACAAGGTTGACTCAAGTGCTCCCGCACCGACAACGAGTCGACCTTCAAAGTCCTCATCTCACTTGGGCGCATTCACTGCGTGCACAACCAAGCCGAGAGAGGCAAACTCAGTGGTCTTGAACTCCCGCGCCTCCTCTGGTTGTGCATTTGAGGTCCGTTCAAGTCACTTCAAATGCTGTGGTTCCCCCACTACTGATCGTGATGCCTGCTTAGTATTAGATCAGGGGGCGCAGCACTCACCCGACTACCCCGGCGCTTGGCCCTGCCATGCGCCTGAGAGGGGTGTGAGGGTAGCACTCTCCTCCAACGACTTGCGCAACGTGATCACTCACAAGCGCCGGTCAGGAGAGTTGACCAACAAGCACGATGCGCCTCTCACGGGGCACACTTGTGCAGTGGTCACCATCAACTGCTGTTGCAAGACGGCAGTACCGCCAAAGCAGTCGGTCTTCCAACGGCTACAATCATCGACACCCCTCCGACATCGCCTTGGGACGAAGGTGTCAGCAGAAGAGGAACTAAAGATTGCGTCATGCAACGTGATCTCCAATTCCTCATCTGTCCGGAAGACGACTGCCAATTCCTCGTCTTCATCCAAAAGCCAGCCGAGGAAAACCAAGACAGCTGTCACGACCTCTGGAGTGTTCGAAGGCACTCGGTCGAGGAAGAAGTCCTTGGAGAAAGCTGGGGGTAGCCAGACCCTTGTCGAGCCTCCTTCCGAAGACGAAGATGTCCAAAGCACAGCTGCGGCGGATCTTCATCAAGGCGAAGATGGCCTCCCTGAAGCCCCTCAAAATGACGATGTCCTCCAGGACACCGCCGGGGGTAGTGCTGAAAACGAAGAGGCCCTTTAAGACAGAGCTGAGGGCAGTCAGGCCCTTGCAGATGCGCCTGTCGAAGACGAACTCCAGAATGTGGCTGGGGGTGGCCAAACACCAGGAGAAGTAACTCCCCCACATGAGAGCGAGGCTGAGAGCGAAGCCTCAACTAATCCATCCACTTCCGGCCGTGTCATGACAGTATACATGACCGGAGGTGATCTTGAGGCTGATGCGCCGCCACAGGACATTGTCCAGCGCATAGACTCGCTAGAGGGAGGACTCAAAACCCTCTCTGCCTCAATGCAAGCACTGACTCAAGCAGTGTTTGAGATGCGGTCGGCCTTGATCAGGGCACCTTCAAATGGTCCCGACCCAGGAGCCAATGGAGAGTCGAGTGTGCCCCTCCAGCGGACACCCTCAGACATAGAAGCACCCGGACATCGGAGCCCTCAAACGCTCCACTCCAGGTGGTACCTCCTTCCCCGGCTCCTAGCTCCACGGAGGACGTGGTCGAAATGATCAGAGATCTGCGGGAGCGCTTCGAGTCCAAGAACAGGTAGGAGGAGCGCCAGAAGATGGGCATTCCCCAGCCTTATCCCCTTGAGTGGAACAAGGTGGTTTATCCCCCAAAGTATAAACCACAAACACTCACGCCGTATGACGGGAAGGACTCTCCACGACGGTACCTGACGTACTTCCAGTCGCAGACAGGGCATCTTCCGAAGGAGGACGCGCTCCTCACCAGCATCTTTGTTGGGGCCCTGAAAGGGGTGGCGTATGACTGGTACTGCAGCCTCCCCAATAATTCCATATCGTCCTTCGACGACCTGACACGCCTCTTCCTCGACCGCTTCTACGACGGTGGGAAGGACATGACGATGGCGTCTCTCATTGAGATACGCCAGAAAGACAAGGAAACGGTTCGGGCATTCATCGAACGCTTCCGTCAGGCCTGCTTCAGGCTACCTCCAGGCATGCCAGAACATGCGCTTCTCTCCGCTTGCAGTATGAACATGCTGCCTGCAGTAAAGCTCTGGCTTAACTCTACTCCCCCTTCCGACTGGAGCTCCCTAATCATTGAAGCTGAAGCTGCAGAGAAGAAGGCGGCCAATGCACGTCTTCTGGGTGTTAGCTTCCCCGCCTTTGACGATAAAGGAAAAAAGTCCGCAACCAACAACTCCGGACGAGAAACAAAGGGGAAACAGGCATTGACTGTTAATGCCTCGAAGGGCGCATCTGCACCTACTCAAAAGCCTCCACTGGCACCAAGACCCAAGGAGGTTTATTCATTCAATAATGACGACACCCTGCAACTCTTTGAGATACTGAAGCAGGGTGACAAGATCAAGCTTCCGGACCCGAAGCGGCCCGATGAAGTCGGGAAAGTGGACAACCCGAGGTACGGTCACTACCATCGGTTTGTCGGACACCCGACTAAGGACTGCTACGTCCTCAAAATTACATCCAGCGCATGATCAATGCGGATGTAATCTCCGTCGACTACGAAGAAGACGGTATCAGCTAATGTGGTGTCACTTCAGTTCGGCACCTTGCCGCCGACTACCACACAAGATGGCATCGTCCCCATCCCTAAGGCGACAATGAGGTGGTGAATTTTGCCACCCACCCTGACAATATGAGTGGACTTGCCCCTCACCACATCTCGAGGAGAGGTCCTCTGGGTTCACCCCGACCTCGTCTCCGAGGTAACTCAACCGGAGGTACGCCCTACCTCCAAAGCAAAAAGGCAGGAAGATCAGTCTTGCCGCACGGTCTCTTCTTCAACGGAAGAGGCGCTTCCTGTGCAGACGCGTGCACAACAGAACTCCCAGCCCGGTGAAGCTGCCGCCGAAGTGGTGCCTCCTGGCACCATCCCTGAGGAGGGTCCATCCAAGCCCTCAGCAGCCAATAACAAAGCAAGTGGAGGCC
>JANAVB010016197.1:28401757-28512837 GCA_029216955.1 Iris pallida | reverse complement strand
CTTCGATGGCGCTTCAAGAACGGGCCCCAATGGCCAAATCATCGCAGGAGTGGGGGTAGTCTTAGTCTCCCCCGATCAGCTGGTCATCCAGCGCGCATACTCCCTTTCGAAGCCGTGCTCCAACAATGTTGCTGAGTACAATGCACTCGTCATGGGACTCCAGCTAGCATAACAGCTGGGGGTGGATCATCTGGAAGCCTACGGCGACTCGAAACTCGTCGTAAACCAGATTCGGGGGCAATACGAGGTTCGCCATGAAGATTTGATCCCTTACCATGAAGTTGTATTGAACATCATTTCAACCTTCACTGGGTTCTTCATCGAACATGTACCCCGCCTACAAAACTTGGAGGCTGACGCTCTAGCTGGCCTCGCAGCCTCATTGGCCGCGCCCCTTGGGACTCAACACTATGTCACGGTAACTGGCCGAGACTTGATTTGTCCCAGAAACAACCTATGTTTGCAAATGGCTCACACCATGCCGACAAATACTGGGGTTAATGTCCGAGACTGGAGGTTCCCGTTTATCGACTTCACTGTCTACGGAATCCTTCCAGAGGACCCGAAGGAAGCCGTCTCAGTCAGGAGACGCTCTCTTCGATTCTACTACGATACAGCCACTAAAATGCTGTACCGACGCTCCTTCGACGGGCTTCTCCTTCGATGCCTGTCTAACGAAGAAGCGGCCGAAGCTCTTCGAGAAGCTCATGACGGAACTTGCGGCGCTCACCAACCAGGGCCTAAGTTGCAAGATCGACTGTGACGTATGGGCTACTACTGGCCAACCATGGTTGCCGACGCAGTGGAATATGCTAAGAAGTGCCATGCATGCCAACTTCATGCAGACTTCATACATACACCATCTGAACCTCTACATCCTACAGTCGTCTCCTGGCCATTCGAAGCCTGGGGCATGGACATTGTAGGGCCAATCACCCCTCCTTCATCGAGAGGACACCGCTTCATCCTGGCCATCACCGATTACTTCTCCAAATGGGCGGAAGCAGTCCCACTAGCAGAAGTAAAAAGCTCCAGGGTGGTCAGCTTTATCAAACACCATGTCATTTACCGTTTCGGGGTACCCCGGCGAATCATCCATGACAATGGTCCTCAGTTTATCAGCCACATTTTCAGCAGGTTCTGTGACAAGAATCGCATTCAAAACGTGGCCTCAACCGCCTACAATCCGGCAGCAAACGGATTGGCCGAGGCATTCAACAAAACTATCGTCAGGCTACTCAAAAAAGTCGTGTCATCCAACAAACACGACTGGGACGAAAAGCTTGGCGAATGCCTTTGGGCCTACCGCACAACGGTACGGACCCCAACAGGCAACACTCCATTCTCCCTGGTCTACGGGAGCGAAGCAGTACTGCCTCTCGAGATACAGATACCTTCGCTCCGCGTGGCAATCACAAACGATCTCACAGAAGAAGACAATCAACGTCGTCGTCTACGGGAATTGGAGGCACTTGACGAAAAGCGTCTCCTAGCTCAACAACGCATCGAACTTTACCAAGCCCGTATATCACAGGCTTTCAACAAGAAGGTCAAGCAAAGAACTTTCTAAGTTGGCGACCTGGTTTTAGCAGTCAGAAGGCCAATGGTGTTAACTCACAAGACACCAGGGAAGTTCGAGCCCAAATGGGAAGGACCCTTCATCATTGAGACGGTATACTCAAACGGTGCTTACCGGCTCGCCAAACCCAATGGGGACTTGTTCATGATGCCCATCAACGGCAAGTTCCTAAAGAAGTACTACTCTTGACATCCTCCAAGACATGTATTTCCCCAAACAACCTCTTTTCACAAAATCAATCGCTTCCGGAACCCAGCTGTTCCGTGGCATCCTTCCGTAGAAAGATAACCACGTCCACATTACCTCTGAGTTGTCTCTCTACATCCTACAAAGCGGAACCTTACACTTCGTGAGCTTACGCTATCCTTCATGTTTACCACGTCCACATTACCTCTGAGTAAACATCCCGTACAAACAACTCCTACGTTGTCGTACATTGATCGCAGAACTTCCACGTCCACATTACCTCTGAGTTGTTCAGCGTATCCCCAGGATCATTCCTACCACGTCCATAAATACCTCTGAGTAGGAAGATTCTATCATTTGAACCTAATGATTGCCATGTCCACATTACCTCTGAGCAAACATGTTGGTTCCTTTATACTTATTATCTGTACCTAAAAACCAAGGTGCGCAAAAGATAATAGGTCCACATAAATCATCAAGTTCGTGATATCAAAAATGAACACATCAAAGAGATAGTGTATTTCTTTATTTTTTAAAAGGAGTACAGAAATACGCTATTTCCCCAGCAAGAGTCGCAAAAAACACATAAAAAAGAAGAGAAGCTACAATCCCCGATCCTCCCCAGGGTGGGATGAGAGTTCTCTGACTCGACGTCTCAGGTCGGCAGTGCGAGTTTCCACAGTCGCCTGGACTCGCAGCTCGGCTTCTTGACGCATTAACCCGACAGCCTCAGCGGAAGTTTTACTCTCATACTTCTCATCAAGCTGTCGTCGCTGCTGAGCCAAAGCAAGGGTCCGCTGAGTAAGAGTCGTTTCCTCCTGCTTGAATGCCACGTGTTCAGCCAGGACACGCTCAGCCTCTAGTTGAAGTTGGGCCCGCTGGTCTTCAAGACGGCGCATCTGAGCATCAACCTCTGCGATGTTAGCATCCACCGCAGCCCGCTTCTCCGTCGTCTTCTTCATAGATTGAGACAGCTGCTCCGCCGCAGCCTCAGTCCCAGCCACTTCACGCTCCCAACTGCTCACCTCAGCTCGATGGGAAGCCTCGATCTCAGCCATCGACTTTCCTATCTCTGCATCTATCAAGATCGAGAGGTCATTTCGTTGGATGCACTGCAGTTCCGCGAGCCGCTCGTCTAGCTCCATCACCGAAACCTCCAGAATTTCGGCCATATGGTCATGGCCCTGGTGAATGCGGATCAGCTCGATACAAGGCATTGCCAAAGCTTTTGCCGCCGCAAAGCTCCCCTTGGCATCTACCACTGCAGATACACCTTTCTCCAGCATTTTGTACACTCCCTCGACGAGGAATTTCACATACCCGTCGGCTTCCGCCAGCACCTGCGGCGTCATAGCAGGAGTTGAGGGAGCTACTATAGTTTGCGGACCGGAGGAAGATCCGCCGACCTCGATCTGAGAGGTTTGAATCTCGGCAGCAATAGGCTCTTCATCAACGGGGCCCAGACTGCTAGCCCGAGGAGCCGAAGGAACAGAAGGAGCCGGCGCATGCGTCGTGATAGTACCCCAAGTAGAAGGAGCAACAGAGGGTTCCACACCCTTACCCTTCTCAAGCCCGGAGAAATCACCGACGTCAACGGCTACTTCTACCCCCGACATTCTATCAGCATCAACTACCTCCCCCGGCAAAACGGAGAGATCGACATCTATCTCCTGGCCAGCCCCAGGAGACAAGACCGGCAGAAGGGTCTCACTCTTCTCAAATCCCTCTACAGGGACAAAATCTGTCGCTACCGCCTGATCGGTAGCCATCTCTATGTCCATGGTTGAAGCCAAGGTAGGATTCAGCAATGATTCAGCCGACCTCCCTTCATCATGACCAGGAGGGGAATCAACCCTCTCCTCTATCCCCACTGCTTCTGCTGCCCCCGCAACAGACTCCTGCAGCTCCGGAGCGGTATCATCGGAAGATAATGAACTCCATTCCTCTTCATCACCAGGAAGCTGCGCACTTGCTAAACCTTCGATATGTGAAGCCTCCGCTGTGGCCTTCGCCACCTCGGAAGCTGCTGCACCCTCAGGTTCCCTCCTGACCGGAACCTCCACGATAACAGTATCCTCCGGATCTTCCTCCATGAGAGATATCATTGTCGGCGGGATACGCACTCCAGACAAACTCGCCATCTCTTCTCGCCTACTCCCACCCGACTTTGGAGTACGAGGTTTTCTTTTTAGCGGCTCCTACAAAAGAAGATGGGATCTCGTAAGTGGCGGAACCAAAATCAGATCTAGTAGGATGTCCTTACCTCTTCGGACGCCGAATCCGATGACACCGTCGGTAACGATGCCTTCTTCTGCTTCTTCGACACAAGAGATTCAGCCCCTGTATCTGCACATCATTTCGGTCGATCGCCCGAGGGTTCTGCTTGTGATGCGGAGGGGGCACTCCGTTGACCCACCCCTGACGGACGATGCTGCCGAGCCTTCCCTGGCGTATCCCCAGTCGCTGCTAACTGGGTGCCTGCGATAAGGCTGGTCTCCCTGTCATATCCGGAGGGCGGGGCAACCATAACACAGTAAAATTTGGCGGCCGAGTAAAGAATGGACGGCCGCGGATCGGGGACGGGCAACGTAAAACGAGCTCCGGTACATCCGGCATTATAGTAATGCCAAGCTCGTGCACCGTCCAACAAACTTCCAACATACCCCAAGGTATTACTGGGGTTATCCAACATCATCTGAGCATAACCAAATTGCCGCGCAAAACGGCTCGGCAAGTACAGTTCCAGGTAGCACTGATTCCGGTTCCGGTACACCAGATGGGACGGCCGGATATTTTGCAACCAGCGGAATCCCCATTGAGGCAGAGTGGTAGTACCTTCGCCCAGGTCCCGTAAATCTTCGTTGGCCTCAAAACCGAAATAGATGGGACCAACTTTGGTGATCTCCCAACCCTGAAGACGGGATAAAACCTTTCTACAAACCGGGACACCAGTATGCGACCAGCTCCTCCGATGGAAACGACGAAGAAATGCATCTCCAGCCTTATAATCTCCTTCCGAGCCTGGGCTCATCACACTGGGATGATGCAGAATCAGCCATCCCATCAAATAGTAAAACGGCAGTTCGGCGCGTGGGAAGTTATTGTTTTGGCCTCTGTCATGAATCATATTTCCAGCAAACTCTCTCAAACCTCGCTGCAGGTTACATACCATTACGGGGAGAAGAGCCAAACGCCGACCGAAAACCAGCTTCACGGCTGGCAGGATTAAGTTTCGGGTTACCCTCTCTACGGCACCGGATCCGCCCGCAAATACGCAATCCCGGAGCCATATCATCAGGTAGGATGCCAACACCGCCTTGGGTGACATCCGATAAGCAAGATGCCAGAAGCAGCTGTAGGAGCGTGCATCTGACTGCTGGTCCTCATTTCCTCGGGGATTTTTCTCCCCTAACCTGCTCATTTCGGACAACACTTGGCTACGAGAGAGCGCCGGTGGAGTGGAAAATTGTGAGGGATCCTCCTTGTCTTGTCTAAAGACATGATCTCTCCAAGCGGTCACATGAGGCTGCGTCCCGTTCCTATCCCGTCTCTGCATATAGTAATGATGACTCGCCACTTCCTTGAAGACGGCCGTCATCTCCTCAGCCCTGTCCCCCAGGATTTGAAGTTCCTCGTTGGTGGGAAAGTACTCTTCATAGGGTTCCGACCCCCAAGGGAGTTTTGACACCTCGTACATCTCATGAAGTGCGAACCCTAATTCCCCCACCGGGGTAAAAAAGGTCCCGGTATGGATATCAAACATCTCCAGGAGTGCGAGGAACATGTGCCTATTAAGATCAACACCTGCCTGGGTAGCACGGATCGCGGCAGTCAACCCGATCTCTCGGAGCTCAGTCTGAAACCGCGACAAGATCCAGAGCGTCAGTTTATCCCATTTGGAGACGTAATGGCACCAACCCTCCACCCGAAACTCTCCTGTCGGGTAGGAACTTTCCATCAAAAACATACGATGTGTAAAAGTCGAAGCACTATAAGCAAACATATCAATGGGTACATCACTGAAGAGGCTCCCAGGACGTAAAGTCCGCCAAGTGTAAGAAGACCCAGACCGTACAACGGTCAAAGCATCCCTTTGGTCGGAAGTAGAATCAATTTGGATGACACCAGTCATCGCTCCCTCCTGAGAAGGGGTAAGCTCCCAAGACATTCTCCTCTGGGAAACAAGGCGACAGAAGGACGTCAAAGGCCACTGACGTTCAAGTTGCTTAACAGTCATATGCACTCCATTCGCAGCAAAGAACCAGTCCTCCTTGACCTTCAGTACTGACGAATCAGTAGAAGTGAGACGATCTCCAAACAGGAACTCAGGCTTCAGGAAAGTCACTTTATCAGATGTGGAGGGTTTAATGACTCCGCGCTCCATCATCCGTTTGAGGAACCAATACTGCTGTTCTCGGATTAGGGTCATTCTCTCAGGAGGCTGATCCAGCATAAGAGCATCTTGAGCAGGGTTTATCACTTCCTCGTTATGCTCTACTTCCATTTGGTTGAAGGCAGCCTCCAAGAAAACTTTACTCAAAGGCGGGATTGCCATCGACACTAGTAAAAAATCAGAAAAAAGTCAGAAGAGAACACACAAATGTGTCTAAAGGAGAAAACTGCGGCGCATCACCAGGGTTTAAACCCATGCGCGTCAGCAGTATAGCCTCGGCGCATCATCAGGGTTTGAACCCATGCGCGTCAGCAGTATAGCCTCAGCGCATCACCAGGGTTTAAACCCATGCACGTCGGCGGGCGAAGACCGCGGCACATCATTAAAGACTCAAGGCCTATGTGCGTTGGCGTACGGACAATGAGACTTACCAACCACCTCCGGCCGAACTTCGACAGGCCGACGAGGAACGATAGCCGCCGCAACTTCCGCGGGCTCCTTCGCTTTCTCCTTCCCCTTGCCGGCAGCGCCGCGAGGAGTCTTGGGAGCCATTCTCTCGAAGAAGGAGAAGTTAGGGTTTTTGAAGAAGAAACTCTAAAGAAGCAGAGGCACAGAGAAGAAGAACTCTTTCTCTCTCCGACTCTTACCTATTTATAGGGCATGGTCGCACGCGTGAACAGATGACGTGTGATCTCAGCCGTCGCCTCGGGTTCTGTGCAAGGATAGCAGCAAATAAAACCAAAAGATCATCATTAATCTTTTCGGTTACCGAGGCACCATCATTATTAACTGAGAAGAGCATGCGCCCGAACAAGAATGCGCCCAGAAATCATGCGCCCTGACCTCCATGCTTCTTATTTCAAAGTATTCCAAAACTTATTCAAAAGTTTTGAAAACTTTGAAGGGGGTCTTGTAGAAGCATGGAATTTCACAACCAGAAAGCCCATGCGCCAGACACTACATGCGCCAGAACTCAGACGAAGAACTTCACAGCAAAGTCAATAACTATAGACATTTGAAGAAGGACTTTTTATTTATATATAAAAGTCTATTACATGTCTAGAAAAGGCTGTACAAAGGAGAATTTCTACAAAGGAAAGAGCCTAAGTCTACAGCCAGCGGCCATCATGCGCCTTCAGATAAGGGCAGCGGCCACCATGCGTCTCCAGATAGGCGCAGCATCACTATGTGCCACCAGTAAGGCGCAGCAGATATCATGCGCCTCCATCCAGGCGCATCCCATCATCTCTCCAGCAGCTCAGTTATGTGCATCCCTTCAGCCAAATTCTTCCAGCCAGGCTCACCTGGCCGAGCAGAGCCCAGTTATGTGCCGCTCTTCCAACCAGGCTCGCCCGATAAATGCTTCGACACAAAGCATTTAACCCTCTGGCTGGAACCAAGGAAGAGAAGAGCACCGCAAATGCAGTGGCCAGGGGAGTAAGAGCCTCCAAAGCCGAAGGAAGACCGTGATCGAAACCACGGCTAAAGGAGCAGCTTTCGACACGATCAAAGTGGGGAAACCCCACTTTGCAGGAAGAAAGAGCCTTGCACCGCCATTCCGATCTACGGCTCTTCCGGAATAACGGAGACGAGGCTCGAGCATCCCTATCTTTGGATGCAACAGACACCTTCTGCCTGCCTCAGAAGCCCTCGACTCCATCTTTTGGATGTAACAGTCACCTTCAAGTGCATCAAAGACAACACAGCGTCTCATCTTCACCCTCGGGAGCACTTCGTCAGCAGAATGCACCCGTATGTTCAAGTTCATATTAGAAGTACGTGAGGGAATGAGAAGCAAATCTTCTCTCCATGCCACTATTTATAGGCCGGGCAGATCAAACCCACGCGCCAAGTGGATGGCCCTCCGAATTCCGTGCAATGAATTTACATTAAATAGATGAACCGGACGCCTCGAATTCAGCCAAACGGCTATTTATAGCACTCGAAGAGCGAGACAGCCGCATCATTAAAAGACATGTCCGATGCGCCAGCCAGACAGTGCATTACACGGGCGCGCCCTTCGGTATCAGGCGCATCACATAGACGCGCCCTACAGTACTCGGCGCATTATAGAGGGTGCGCCCCCACACATCTCCATACCGAGTGGAACGCCAACCGACGCGCCCACTCAGCTGTCCATCGAACATCACCAACATTAAATGCTGAACTGACAGAGTTGGCAGCAGGCCTCCCAAAGTCTGAACAGTTGACAGCTTTATTCAGAAAACGAAGCGTCGGCAACGTCAGCATCATCATGACTTCCGACGGCTACTGCCACGTAGCCACCCGCATGCGCCTCTACGGCCATGCGTCCACACCCGCATGCGCCTCTACGGCCATGCGTCCAAACCAGCATGCGCCTCAAAAGCCATGTGCCTCAGACCCTTCACTGATCCCTAAAGACAGAAGAAGAGTCTCCGGTTGAAGTTTTACATGCGCCTCAAAAGCCATGCACCCCAAATGGTTTGTAACTCCTAAAGGTTATGAGCCACAGCCTCCTCCTGCGCCCAATCCAAGGCACAGCCCACCAGATCACTCCTCTCCACCAAATCTGAGATCTTCGAACCATGAGTCGACGACACGTGTCTTTTGACTCAACTCATCCAAGATTTTAGCAACGGAAAGATCTTCTCCCTGCTACGTGCCGGCTCACAACAGCAGTATGAAGAGTTCTCCCCCTCGATCAGGGCGCAGCATCCATGCGCCTCCATCAGCAACCTCCACGTGGCGTTCCCACACCGGCGCATCCTACATACGCGCATGAGCAGCCAGCCTGCAAAACTATAAATAGAAGGATCATCTCCTTCACACACACACAGAGACTCAGAACATAAGACTCACAGAGAATCCACAACAGAGAATCATCGGAGAGGCAGTTCTAGACACTCAACGTCTTCCTCCTCTCAGCAAGCTCCAGCACCCAGAGCAATCAACACCTTCAGAGAACCGATAACCGCCGTCAGCCGGTCAACGGAGTCAACGCATTACCACTCGCTCCATTGGCACTAAGGACCCAGCTTAAACAAAAGTGTACTCCTAGGACTACATCTAAGTCCTATATTGTATCACTGTTCTGTTTGTATTAAGATTTCAATCAAAACAATTTTAATGGCAAACAGCACTGTTATATTCTATATATAACTTTGTTGTATGTCTGCTCTCGCGTTTGTGTATGGACATACACCGATGCCGTTAAGGGTACATATGTACGCTTCAGAAAATTGATATGTACCACTGTACATCCTGATTACCTATTGACTGATCACTCACCTACTATATTTTAAACTTTAAAACAAATAAACTATTGCCATGATAAAATGTATCTAAAACTGAACAAACATGATATGTCATTTCTTTTCATCACATAATCAGTATTATATGTTTGTTAGATTCAGTACTTGCTCCCATCCTGACAGGATAACGTTGTAGGTATTCTTACTGAGGAGGAGTTGCTCTGTGACTCATATTATGGAGTTACTGCCGAGGACCAGGCTTTGTCTTACGAGGATGTACCTGCGGGGAAACTCGTCTAGTTTGTGTAGTTACTCGGGATATTTAGTGTAGTCATGTATTAGACTACGTATTTTGTAACTGGACCTGTATCCAATTTTACATTTCAGACTTGCACTTGGACTTACTATTATATGAGATGACTTTTATGTTTGGAGCATTTACGACTCTTTATTACTTATAGAACTGTTAGCACATTTAATCTTATCTTGTTATCTCTAGAACAGCTTACTGCACTTTATCTCAAGCGTAGGCTGGACATGACTTGGCCCGGCCCAACAATTTGGGTAGCGGGTCGTGACAAATACTATACTAATTCATGAATCATGTAGTTTCTACCTAATTGCATGAGCTTAATCAGCAAGGCCAGCAATGAAGGGACCAGCAATGAAGGCCTCCCTGCCTTCTAATTTGGCTTCTACCTTGTGCTAGGTTGACCTACGATCATTAACTTTTTGTGGAGCTTCTTCAGCTTTGAGTTGTCATAGACACACCATTTGATTAGATAGAAAGTCTTCTATGTTTGCAACTAGTAAACTATTTTAAGTTTGCCTAGGTTTCAACTTGAGAACTCACATAACATAGCTGAATCGAAAATAATATTTTGCCCGCGGTTTGTAACCGCGGGCCTGACCGCCGGCCGACGTGTATCGGCCGGCCATTGCCCCCTGCTATCTCCGGGTCCCACCCGGACCAGGTGGCCAATGGCCGGCCACCACGTCGGTCAGCGGTCACGCCCGCGGTTACAAACCGCAGGCAACGTAGCAGCGTCGTAGCTGAATAGAAGAAAAGGATTCAAACAATTGACCCCAAAAATTTAGGATAAAGACTTTGTTGTTGCTGATGTTGTCTTGTTAACCATTGTCATTAATTATTAGCTGACAGTGGTTTTGGAAATTTTGTACCATCTATTGTCTATTCTGCTATAATTTTGATGCCATCTATGCTTATGGTTTGGTTCTTACTTAGTATCAGTTCATAGTTACTTTTAACATTTGACATTTTGATATTTACGTATTCACTTTATACTCTATATGTTTTGAATGGTATAGAGTTATAATTTTCATTAGTGTGACTTTGCCTTGTACATGTCCCTGATGAGTGATTTTAGGAATTTATTACTTGTAATGACAGTCATAGCAATAGATCTTGTACCCAATTTTCTTCTTTATCCCTATTTCAGAGTCAACTTTGTCTTATAAGTTCATAAACTTCTCTTCTATTAACTTAACAAGTTCTTTTCAAATTTTAATTGTACTTCTATTCAAATCTAGCTCTTATTTTTTATTTTTTTATTTTATGTATGTGTTGATGGCCAGCACTGCAACAGAAAGAAAGTAAGCAATATCATATATCTTTATTTTTTATGTTGTGTATACAAATTGGCTTATCAGATGTATTGATTAAAAATTTGGAGAAGATAACCACAATCTCTTCCAATTAACTTTTTTCGAAGCATACACAGTCATGATGGTCACATTAGGGGAAGATCCTTATCTAATATTTCTACTGATATCTGACTTAATACTCTGTTTGTTGATTTACAAAGTTTACTTGGTGTTTTCCTCTCTTTGTATTATGTATCCATTTCATATGATGCATCATCAGAAATAAGGCATTGCATCTAAAAGAACTGAACTCTCAAGTGTTTGATATCATCCTGGTGACATCAGGCGCAGTTGGTGTTGGCCGTCAGAGGCTAAGATACAGAAGATTAGTGAACATCAGGTTCATCCTTCAAAATAAAAATTAACTCCATAGAATAGTAATATATAGCTACTGTTGGTATGTATAGGATAGATTAATTGAGAACTCACCAGAATTGGTAGGAGATGGGACTTCTCTTAGGCCTGGCTTAGGATCAGAAGCAACTTTTGGCAGCACCCTCCAAACTGCTTTTGGAAGCTGCATCAAAAATGAAGTGGCTTGTCAATTTTTTTTTGATAAGCAGCTGTTACCAAATATGTTTCAAGACTGCTTTTCAAGAAAAGAAGCAGCCATTTAGTATTGTACATTGGTCGTTTAGCCGATCGGATGTGCAAATTTGGCAACCCAGGCAACATGGTTATTCAATTTAGTACTAGAAGACAGTCCTATAGGCTCCCCAGAACCATTTGGTTCTATTAACTATGTACTTTGTTTTCATGATGAGCTCAGAACCCATGGAATGTTCATAGTTAACTACACTCAAGCCTATTCACATATAAAATTTACATTAAGAACTTTGTACGCCCAGATGTTGTAGTCCCTAAATTGTTTTATAAATTGAACAAAATCTTATATTCGAGCCAAATTCTATGTGCTCATGATTATAGTATATATAATTACATAATAATTATACAATTCATTGTTTTGAGTTGGCCTTTCAAACCATAATCGATAGAGGTTGTAATTTTGGAAAACCACCATAACCGAACTGACTACATCAAAGGGAACCAGTCTAATTTTCAGTTAATCTTGAAGACCCCGATGTCAAGAATGCATCTTTCTTAGCCTGGGAAACATCAAGTCAACAATGCATGTTAAGCTGATAGTGGTTTTCAAGTTTGTATTTGCAATTTTGGGATAATTTTAAGAATGTTAATGCTCAATAGTTTGTTTGTCTCTCTATTTGGTATGATGGGTAATGGCCACCACTTATTGCTTGAGAGGTCTGATTTATTTTAGGTCTCAAAGCTATTTTGTTCTTAAACAAAGTCATTTTTTATTTCATTTCAGTATTGTCTGTAACTCACTTCACTGCTTAGAGGTTTCTGTGTAAAACTTTTGTAGATGCTTTCCCAATTTTGAGATGCCACAAACTTTTCTAAGTTGCCAACAAAATGTTTATATTGACCGTAATTTAGTTGTTGCGTTCATTATAACACAACTATTGCCGATTTTTTTTGGACTGGTCTATTGTTTTTATTTTACAGAACGCAGTTATTTGTTTGACCTTTTTAGCAGTCAAGATGGTGAAGTTCACAGTTGAGGAGCTCCGGAGGATCATGGACTTAAAACATAACATCAGAAATATGTCTGTCATTGCCCATGTGGATGTACGTGATGCTTCATTTGGCATTCCTTAGATTATGTAAGACATGCATACATCTAGACCTCAAAATTATAAATATTTGCTATTTTTCCTTCAATATTTTGTTGTATTGACTAACTTGACGATATTGCTGATATATAAACTCTACAGGGCTTTCTAGATTTGGACTTTAATCCATTCTCTACAACATATGGCAAATGATAGGATCACATCCTACGGCTATAATAATACTAGACTTTTACTTGAAGCCAGGACAGTATTCCCAAAGAGCCCAAAGTAAGCTACTAAAAGAAATTACCCATGCAGATAACATGATGTAGTAATGAGGTATAAGGTTATCCGATGAAGTGTAAGCACGGTTATGCCTTTTGTGTTGCATATAGTTGTAATGTCCATGTATGTCATACATGATAGATATGGCATTGACATTCCATAATATACTAGGATACCTCAAAATTCAATGTAAGTGTAACGATTTTAATTTTATTTTTTTAATATTTTGACGAGTAGAGATAATACCTCTTTACCATAAAAGTTGTCTAAGATGAAATTAGGTAATGGATTCAGTATTGCAATCTTTATTGACAACCTGAGAAAGATAACAAATATTGTTATGTTGAAGAAAGTAATACAAGCACTGAAATAACAAGTAAAGTATCAATATTTATCTCCTCTACTTGTCTTTGAAGTGATTGGAAATAGTTGATGATCTCGTCAAGCATTACGGCTTTGCCAGTGATCTTGTTGTAGCCTGGCACCAGATCGTACAAATACATCATCTCTCACTTATCTTTTCTCTCCTTACCTGTTCCAAAATAATCAAGTTCTTTCTGAATCACTAAATATACACATCATAATTTCTGATACTTCTTCTATTGAATTATCCAAACCAAATTCATGCTTGTCAGAAACAACATACATGTAGATACAACAACAAAGCCATTATCATAATATTTTGGTGTCGGAGTAAAGTAAAAAATGAAGAGGTAATATAGAGGATTTATCGAGTCAAATGAATGAATGGAGCAGGGATCACGTATATCCTGCTAGTCCCGTTTAAGAATTGTAGTGCCCCGTCCCGCTCAGTCAATCGGAGGAATCGAAACACCGACAGCGTTCGGACTTAGCCTTGCAACGGCTGCTCGAAGACATCGCTCGGTCGAGGCGACCGCTCGCTCAGGTGGGGTAGTTTCGGTGAACTTGTCTCATCTTAGCCTTCACATAATAAATCACATGTTTTTAACTTGCACAAGTAGGCTTGATAATAAAAGAGACGAATCCACATAGCTAAAGGGAATAATCCTGACGGGTCGAATTGAGTTAGAATATGGAAAGGTCCAAAACGACCGTCTTAAAGTTAGTGCACAGCGTGCTTTGAAAATGACACTTGGTCCTTCTTCCCGTGGCTTAGGAGAAGGAAGAGTTGGTCTTCGTCACAAGCTAAGAGTTAGCCAAATTCATAGGCGTCGCCCGCATAAATGCTTCATAAAGCATGCACGGTCTCTTCGCCTAAGGCGTGGCATAGCCTCTACTCGCCGATGGGTTAAGTTGTATTGTACGGCTTGTGGCATAAGTCTAGGCACTCCAAATAACTTGGTTGTTCGAAGTCGAATACGTGCACGGCACGTTCCCACGATGCAAAGCTTGATGCAGCCTTTGCTCGTCATGTTGTTGCAAAGTAAGTTAGGCAAGTTACGTTAAGCTATCAGGAGTAGTAGCAGGCATGCCCCTTTGAGTTCTACGGCCGGGTATAACCACATAGTCTCACGATCGTAAGGCCCGTCATATAGAGTGTGACTTGGGCGGTGGTGTCACATAGAGTTTCAAGTTGGTTTGGGACACAATGGCACGGATTTAGTATTTTAAGGCACGGGCCACGGTTGAGTCATTGAGTTTGGAAAGTATTTCGATAGTTGTTCTTGAGTGAGTGAAATGATAGGACAAGAAAGAAAGAATGCTCACGACTGGGTCGTCGAGGCAAGAAAGAAAGAATGCTCACGACTGGGTCGTTGAGGCAAGAAAGAAGAATGCTCGCGACTACGGGTCGTCGAGGCAAGATCTCAGATGTGAGGTGTATTGAACTTAGCCCTGAAAGAGATGGTGACACTAGAAGTAGCTTTGACTGTGTGAGACGTCAGTTTGAGTCGAGTCTTGCATGGTCATTGGACAACTTGTACAAGGTAAAGAAAATCTGTTTCTCGAACGGCGACCCCGGCGGCCCAGGGGAACCGTTGCGATGGAGACATTCATAGCTGTGCTGGATGACCGCACGGGTTAGGCGGGGACTTACAGCGGAGCTAGCTACTCGCGCTGGCAAGGAGCGTCCTTCTAATCAAAAGCTAAAAGGGAGTCCATTATAGGGCTGGGCCCTAGTGACTAGTTCATATAGATGAGTCGACATGGGCGGCGATCCGTGTGTATGCCTTTTGATTGAGTCGAGTATTGAGTATAGTATATCAAGAAAGTTGAGTTGAATGTGTGTGTACAGTTGGAACACAAAATATTGGGCCAAAGATTTGGCTGCAACGTAGGCGGCGTACTTCGGCACGAGATGTGGCATCGAGTCTTATGTTGTCGGCATATAAGTTGTATGGTTATGGTTGAGTTGGTTGAGTTTAAGTCAGGAAACCGCCGCAAGGTATAGTTGTTTGAGTGACACTAAGATGCACAAGTCTTGATTGGGTCAGTTGGTGATCAAAGTAGCAAGGGCCGCGAGGCGGCGATATGGTTGAGTCGTACATAGTTGCGAGGCACGACACAAAGGATTTAAAGCACGGTCACATGGAAATGGAGCCTCATCACGTAGTTGCGTCTCTGATTATGGCCGTAAGGCAAACATGACTCGATAGGTTAACGTTGAATATTGTGAGCATGGGATGGTCTAAAGACACAAAATAGCTAAGGCGTCGGTCCTAAAATAATCCTAAGGCAAGGCTAGAAAGATAATTGATAAGAAGTGACTACGTTGCACAAAGTAAATCAAACGTGTTGAGTTTGTATGTGTGGGCGAGGAGCTCATTCCACCAGTACAGTTGAGTACTGACACCTATATAGTTTTCATGTGCAGGCACAGGTAGAAGCTCGTGGCCCAGAGCTCGCTTGGATGCGTCGAGGCATGAAGTTCCTTGGCGATTCGAAGCGTACGGCCGCATGGTGTAAAGAGTTATACGGGACATAATGTATGGACGTCGCCTTCCGAAGCATCCGCTGGCTCAAGACTTGTAACTGAAAGATGAGAGAGAGCTGAGTGACTTGCAATGTGAGATGAGTGAGACTGAGTGAGCTAAGGGACTTGTAATCTTGGCCTTGCGCCCCCAATATAACTGTTATTTCAATATCAATAAAGAGCTTCTTGTATAACTTGTGTTTTGTTCTAAATTCTGCTGCTATTATTCAATGTCTCTGCTTGGGACTTCTGTGCGACGATCCCGTCGCAGCCGTTGAAATCGGCCGTTATGGAACCCGCCTTGCACGAACGCAATCTAGGCTTATGCAGAATCACGCCTTAGCGAGGACGATCGCTCCTACGGGAGCGGGGCATGACATAATGGTATCAGAGCACGGCTTTACGTCCTTGGACTATCGATTGAATTCTTTAACTTCGTTGTATCCGCGAACTCTGAATGTTGCTTCCGCATATTGATATCGTTGGTGCGCTCTTTCTCAAATATCCCACGGAATGTCCATACAATAAGTCTAACTATTTTGCAAAACATAGGAGAACAGTTTTGATAAAACGAAAAGATAGTTTGCGTAAGTACGGTTTTCTAAGTCGGGCTGGGCATATACACCAAGGATTGTGTCGACCTTAGCAAAGTCGAGTGCGGGATTTGTAATGTTCAAGCTAGAATGAGTTGAACTCGATTGAGTAAATGTGGTATGACTGTCGATAGGGGTGCTATCGAGCGACTGTATCGTCGGTACGATATAGATGAGCGTGCTTGGAAATTAAAGGAATGGTTCGAATGAGATTCGAAGAAGTCAATTTTGATCCGAATGATAGTTTTGAGGATTTGTTGAATGACTTCATCCATGAGTGGTGTATGCGATAGCTTTAGGGATGTCGATTGATTGAATTTGAGAAATTGATGTTGTGAATTGATTCGAGGAGATTATCCAGTCGGACGATAGCATCATTCGCACGACTCAGAATTCGTTGCAAACGAAGATCGTCAGGTTACGCATATCGTCGATGGTATTGAGGCGTATCAAAGATTGATATGCGATAACTCGGGGCTACTCTGACTCGGCGAATGACGATCGTGCAAGTGTTATTGTTCGGTTGGATGCAATACTTAGAATTTTGATTTAAGGGAATATTGGATGAAAATTATCTTGTTTTGATGGTTACGCGGATAACCACAACGTCGACGATCTTGCCTTGCGCGAGCGCAACTCTAGCCTCGCACATGCGTCACGTCGAATTTGGGGCGATCGTTTCGCGTGAGCGCTGACATGGTGATTTATGTCGCAGGAATGATCGAACTCGAAAAATCAGGATGCGGCAACTTTGATTGTCTCGACTTGTTGGTTTAATGTAAAGGAAAATTCGAGGATATTTAGACTTACAATTGATGTATGAAATAAACTTGAGGATTGAGTAGGTCCAATCCGTGTATCGAGAATGAATTAGTCTAGACACAATAAGAGTTACGTCCCGATGAGGATGACTATCCCGCGGGAGCGTGCATGGTGATTCATGCCCACTGTGGATAATCTGAATCGCGTGAGATCGGGGTGCAACATATTGTTAAGCTAGAGGACCTCATGATTGAATACGTGAATTGGGATGAATGACTTAGGGAATATGAAATGTGAATTATGGTTTAGCGGTAAATTGTGTCGTAGCATGCTTGACTTGGAAGGATTGATAGGCGTATATGTCGAACGTGTTCGAAGAAATAGACTATGCGAAATGGCTTGATGAATGAGCAATTTTGATACGTCATAAAATTTGTTGAACGTGAGTTGTCATAGGATGGCTTTGCTGAACGACTCGGATCCCGTGCGACGAACGTTGGAATGTGTGTAGAAAATCGATGCTCGATGTTTAGAAATCGGAGTGATGCGAGCTTGGGTAGAAAACTCTGTACAATCGATTTGGTTTGACCTTAGGGTGGGGTCAGTGTTGATATTGTTGTTTGGGAACTATGATTCCAATACTGACGGAAAGACATAGCCTAACGGTTAGTCAGACGTCCGAGTGCGAAGTGGTAGGATTTGTGGAGGCACCACTCACGAGACTCGGTTGACATGTACGTATATCAGGGACGCCCGAATATGTACACGATCCGACTCGAGTGGTGATGGTGGAATTTGCTATAGCAAGACTTGGCTGAAATGCATATATTTTGGGGATGCCTGGAATATGTGCACGATCCAACTAAGTGATATGTTGAATCAAGTGAGACTTAAGAAATAGGGAAGTATCGAGGATTCTGAGATCGTGAGTTTAGAATAAAAGGATTGTGGATAGCACGAGCGTGGCTCGGATTGAGGGAACGCATAGGAGAAATGTGTTCGAAAAATGTAGGATGTTGAGTCGAGTGATAAGTTGATAAGTGTACTCAGTTAGTTTCGAGGACAAAACTTTTTCTAAGTGGTGTATGATGTAGTGCCCCATCCCGCTCAGTCAATCGAAGGAATCGAAACGCCGACGGCGTTCGGACTTACCCTTGCAACGGCTGCTCGAAGACATCGCTCGATCAAGGCGACCGCTCGCTCAGGTGGGGTAGTTTTGGTGAACTTGCCTCATCTTAGCCTTCACATAATAAATCGCATGTTTTCAACTTACACAAGTAGGCTTGATAATAAAAGAGACGAATCCACATAGCTAAAGGGAATAATTCCGACGGGTCGAATTGAGTTAGAATATGGAAAGGTCCAAAACGATCGTCTTAGAGTTGGTGCACAGTGTGCATTGAAAATGACACTTGGTCCTTCGTCCCGTGGCTTGGGAGAAGGAAGAGTTGGTCTTCGCCATAAGCTAAGAGTTAGCCAAATTCATAGGCGTCGCCCGCATAAATGCTTCATAAAGCATGCACGGTCTCTTCGCCCAAGGCGTGGCATAGCCTCTGCTCGCCGATGGGTTAAGTTGTATTGCACGGCTTGTGGCATAAGTCTAGGCACTCCAAATAACTTGGTTGTTTGAAGTCGAACGCGTGCACGGCACGTTCCCACGACGCAAAGCTTGATGCAGCCTTTGCTCGTCATGTTGTTGCAAAGTAAGTTAGACAAGTTACGTTAAGCTATCAGGAGTAGTAGCATGCATGCCCCTTTGAGTTCTACGGCCGGGTATAACCACATAGTCTCACGATCGTAAGGCCCGTCATATAGAGTATAACTTGGGCGGTGGTGTCACATAGAGTTTCAAGTTGGTTTGAGACACGATGGCACGGATTTAGTATTTTAAGGCACGGGCCACGGTTGAGTCATTGAGTTTGGAAAGTGTTTCGATAGTTGTTCTTGAGTGAGTGAAATGATAGGGCAAGAAAGAAAGAATGCTCGCAACTGGATCGTCCAGGCAAGAAAGAAAGAATGCTCACGACTGGGTCGTTGAGGCAAGAAAGAAGAATACTCGTGACTACGGGTCGTCGAGGCAAGATCTCAGATGAGGTGTGTTGAACTTAGCCTTGAAAGAGATGGTAACACTAGAAGTAGCTTTGACTGTGTGAGACGTCAGTTTGAGTCGAGTCTTGCATGGTCATTGGACAACTTGTACAAGGTAAAGAAAATCTGTTTCTCGAACGGCGACCCCGGCGGCCCAGGAGAACCGTTGCGATGGAGACATTCAAAGCTGTGCTAGATGACCGTACGGGTTAGGCGGGGACTTACAGCGGAGCTAGCTACTCGTGCTGGCAAGGAGCGTCAGTCTAATCAAAAGCTAAAAGGGAGTCCATTATAGGGCTGGGCCCTAGTGACTAGTTCATATAGATGAGTCGGCATGGGCGGCGATCCGCGTGTATGCCTTTGGATTGAGTCGAGTATTGAGTGTAGTATATCAAGGAAGTTGAGTTGAATATGTGTGTACAGTTGGAACACAAAATGTTGGGCCTAAGATTTGGCTGCAACGTAGGCGACGTGCTTCGGCACGAGATGTGGCGTCGAGTCTTATGTTGTCGGCATATAAGTTGCATGGTTGTGGATGAGTTGGTTGAGTTTAAGTCAGGAAACCGTCGCAAGGCAAAGTTGTTTGAGTGACACTAAGATGCACAAGTCTTGATTGGGTCAGTTGGTGATCAAAGTAGCAAGGGCCGCGAGACGGCAATATGGTTGAGTTTCACATAGTTGCAAGGTACGGCACAAAGGATTTGAAGCACGGTCACACAAAAATGGAGCCACATTGCGTAGTTGCGTCTCTGATTATGGCCGTAACGCAAATACGACACGATAGGTTAACGTTGAATGTTACGAGCACGGGATGGTCTAAAGACACAAAATAGCCAAGGCGTCGGTCCTAAAATAATCCTAAGGCAAGACTAGAAAGACAATTGATAAAAAGTGACTACATTGCACAAAGTAAATCAAACGTGTTGGATTTGTATGGGTGGGCGACGAGCTCATTCCACCAGTACAGTTGAGTACTGACACCCACATAGTTTTCATATGCAGGCAAAGGTAGAAGCTCGTGGTGCGGAGCTCGCTTGGATGCGTCGAGGTACGGAGTTCCTTGGCAATTTGAAGCGTACGGCTGCATGGTGTAAAGACTTATACGGGACATAATGTATGGACGTCGCCTTCCGAAGCATCCGCTGGCTCAAGACTTGTAACTGAGAGATGAGAGAGAGCGGAGTGACTTGGAATGTGAGATGAGTGAGATTGAGTGAGCTGAGAGACTTGTAATCTTGGCCTTGCGCCCCCAATGCAACTGTTGTTTCAATATCAATAAAGAGCTTCTTGTATAACTTGTGTTTTGTTCTAAATTCCGCTGCTATTATTCAATGTCTCTGCTTGGGACTTCTGTGCGACGACTCCGTCGCAGCCGCTGAAATCGGCCGTTATGGAACCTGCCTTGCACGAGTGCAATGTAGGCTCGTGCGGCATCACGCTTTAGCGAGGACGATCGCTCCTACGGGAGCGGGGCGTGACAAGAATACTCATTTTATTTCATTAATTGAGTTATTATTTTTTATGGTCATTTTCCATTACATAATATAAAGATCAGACAAGTGCACTTTTTGGCAGAGTATTGTGAATAATGATGGCAGCTAACTTACTGATGTTCTTCAAGTGGGTGGGAGATTTATCGCAATATTATGGGGTAAAGAATATACATAATAGATTGTTCTGACCGAATACATAATTTCTCTTATTTCTTCTTCAATAAGCTTGTCATACATTTTTGTCCAATCTTCTTTTGGAGCATTCTCAATAGATTGTTCTCCATAATGAGCCAGTTGGATAGGGAATAGTTGGTTTATGGTGATGATGATGATGATGATGATTTGGTTCAGTGCTTTCTCCGAGTCTCCTTTTACTTTTGTCCCTCCTATGATTTTTGTTTTGCCAAATATCGTCCTGATTGAATTCATCATCAATGTTGTGCTCGCATATGTGATGTGTTTGTGACCCCTTTATTTAGCAACACTTGAAGGCATACAAGAAATCTTGCCGCGTAGGCTACCTTATTTTACGTTTTACACCTCATGGTACAAATTTTAAATATACTAATGTTGCATGAAATTAGGAGCACAAATTGTTTGACATGTTGCCATATGACTGGTTAATTTGTAGCATAACTAGGTTGGTGTTTATTTGAGTAGAACTTATATAATCTTTGTGTTCCTTCCGTCCACATGAATTTTCCCAACTTCATAATAAATCAGGATATTTATGTATCGCCTCCCTTCTTATGCCCACAGTTTTGTTGCCATAAAAGCTACTTTCAGTACATGACATAGATTCCAAATTGGGCATAAACGATATGAGTCAGTCTTAAGCATACAATTTCTTCAAATTCTTTGTCAGGTACTAAAGATTTGATGTCTTTGTCATTGTAATAGTAGCCACAAACTTCCATTGGAACTCTACAGTTTGTCTATTTCTGGTCCTTCAGAGATTTTATACACTCTTGTTTGGGTTAAATCAGTAAATGGGTTTCAATACAACATTTCATATACAGGGAAGTTTTGGGCTAAAGATGAGCAATCTTCTCATCTTTAGCTACAGTTGCTAGATATGCATCTATTCTTTGATTTCCCGTGATATTTAGATAGCATCGTTTGTGAATCATCTATTCTTGTTAAATGGTAAACAGTATATCTACTTGAACTAGGAATATTGTTCTTAAATGCAGTAATGGTTTTAAAAATTAGTATTCTCTTTTTTGTGGGGACGGGGAATATTGAAATGAGAAAACAAGAGTTGACTGAATGACCTGATAGATTTGTGTGTTTAATATATATATATATATATATATATATATATATATATATATATATATATATATATATATCATGAATGGCAGTTGCCTTCCTGTCGGTCATTATATAGTTCATTGTATTACCATTTCCCTTTTCCACGTTAATTGAAGGGCACGTATTGTCCATTTCTTTGGATTAAGGACAAATTGCATCTCTTGCTTCATAAAATGTACATAACAATATATCATATTCTCCTTGTGCATTTTAAGCCAATTTAGGATGGTTTATGGTTTCAAACTCATTTTGGGGCATATTTAGAAATAGACTAAAGGACGTTGGTTGCACATTGCCGAAGATTCTTGTCTATGGATTCTCCTAGGGCGGTAACCCCGAATTTGATTTCCAAGAGGTTTATTCACTCTCAAATCATTCAGCAAAGTGGTTCTTCAACATTTAAAATGCTTATGAATCATAGTTAAATATCTGCTATATATGCTTCAACTCAATACTTTCTCTATATCTGCAGCGGATAAACATGGTTCTTGATGAGAAAGTGGAGGAAATGGAAATGCACAAGCTCCCGAAAAATGGGAGCTATGTGCATCATTCATCCTAACAAAAAATGTTGTCTTTGCAAACCATGGACATAAAACTGTGAGAAATTGACCAATCACATCCTTTGCCTTTGTTGTTAGCAAGACATTGGTGATGACTAGAGTCTCTCTTTGAACTTTATAAGTATCTGAAATGCAAGAAAATGTCCTTTTTTAATCTTACTTAAAGAAGGCTGTACTTTCTCTACCTTTTACCATTATATTTCCTGTGTATATTTTTATTTATTTGAGCATACTTTTTTTTTGCAGGAGTATTAGAAAATCATAAGGTAGTAGTGGTGGCTGGGCTGGGTTAGCCTTAGCTCATCTGGCGTGTGGTGCTATTGATATATCAGAATAATATTTCATCGGTATCTTGAGGTTGCCTACATTAATAATTGTATTTATCTGAAGAGAAATAGTTATTAGCTGAAAAGGAGATACTTCAACAAAGACAAATCTGAAAATGGGCATTCATAGTAGCTGAACATATTTACTCTGATTGTCTGCTGCAATTAATGATATATGATATTCTCAGCTTTAAATATATCTAAGAATAAAATTCGTAAGCAGTGGTCTCTTGTATATGTCAGTGTATATGTCATTTAACTGATTTTAATGCAATAATGATATGTTTGTTGCATGGAAACCAATACAATGTAGAATTGCAGACCACAGGGTAGGTGAGAGCCGTGGTAGGCATGTAGCAGCAGAAAGCCGAAATAGCACACGCCAAACTGAAGCCTTCATTGCACTACCAGGTATATGGAGATACATGTTAAAATGCACATTGTATCCATTTCATTTATTTGAGTTAAAGATGCATATCTTTTCAAAATTGATTTCTATCTCGTAATGTAAGAATGGTATATCTCTTCTAGGTTGCTTCAATGTTATGTCGTTATCCATTACCTGGATAGTCTTAACATCTTAGTCAGGAACAATTTCAGTACTCGGTAATAGTCTTGTAAGTGAATTTTGATGAAGAAATCTTTGCTTAATTGTGTATAAGCTGTTTAAAGTAAATAAAAATAACTGGTCTTAATCTTGCATTCAAACAGTTATTTTTTGTCACTATCACTAGGTGCTGGCCCTGTACCTTGGGCATGTACTGGGTAAGTCGAGCTATAAATTTTGGTTTATTTTCTTTTGCATAAAAAGTTCAATAATAGAAAAAAAAATTTATAGAATTCTACCCAAATTACTTGTACGTATTACTGCTTATTTCTTAAGATATACAGGCTTGCTTCAAATCTGAATAATCATTAAAGAAAAGCCATGCACCTTTGCCATGCCAATTAATCAACCCTTGGAGCTTCTGATGCTGCAGGATGTCCATCATTCTTACTTTTGCTTGGTAAGGAAATTGATAACTTGTCTATTATCACAATACAAAATATGTTGAATTGTTACTTTGCCATGATATGTATTATGTCGTGCATTTTGGAGTCTGTGACATGTTTGGTACCTGTAAGACACGATAAGACATATACATGGTTCCAATTTTTGTGATTTTTTTGCTTTCTATATCTCATGCCTTTCACGTCCTCCCCTATTTCATGAAAACTATTTTCTAATGCAGTCTTCGTATATTGATATAAAAATTTTGTTTCCTGATTTATTGTTATCTACCCAGGTCATGATAATTTGAGGCTTGCGAAGCAATTTCAGAAGAAAGTCCATGGTATAGATGCTACTTCTTCAGCTCAAGAGGATGACGATGATAATGTCCTTGAGCTTGTTACTGGAGAGACATTTGACATTTGAACCAGTTGTAGGGGAGAAGGGTGATACTTTAGAGTCCTTTTTGTGTGTAGTATTTCCTCTTTTCAGTAACCAACCTTCTTCATTCCATCTCAATTAATTTTTTTTGGAAGTCTCTTTGTTGAGATAACTCATCCTAATTTGTGAATTATGTTATGTGATCTGTTCGAATGAATTGCAAATAAAAAAAATCTTTGTATTTATCTGATGGTGTTTCTATGCTTTCTGAACCAATTTTGTTAGTTTTATTCAGTCATGAAGGATAGTGAAGTCCCTACTTACAGGGCTTAAAGCCATGTGTTCATCTGCAATGAAGAGAATGTAGCAAAATATATTTTTCGGACTTTGGTTTCACCACTCTATTCTTTTATATGTTAGATTTGATTGGTTGAAAGATATTGTTGCTTAGAATGCGATTTATTTACTTGTATTAAGTACTTGTCATTTAGAAGCTAAGCTAGCATGTATATATATATATATATATATATATATATATATATATATATATATATATATATATATATATATATATATGTGTCAAAAAACAAGATTTTGTAATGGTTATAGTCATTACAAAAGTGAAAAATAGTAATGGAATAATGCATTTTTGTAACGGTTATAACTGTTACGAATGTAAATTTAGTCACAGTTATAATCGCGACAAAAACTGTTACGAAATTTATTTTTGTAACAATAATAACCGTGACAAAAACCGTTATGAAAATTTATCACGTATAATTCGTCACGGTTATTACTGTAGTGCCCCGTCCCGCTCAGTCAATCGGAGGAATCGAAATGCCGACGGCGTTCGGACTTAGCCTTGCAACGGCTACTCGAAGACATCGTTCGGTCGAGGCGACCGCTCGCTCAGGTGGGTTAGTTTCGGTGAACTTGCCTCATCTTTGCCTTCATTTAATAATACGCATGTTTTCAACTTGCACAAATAGGCTTAATAATAAAAGAGATGAATCCAAATAGCCAAAGGGAATAATCCCGACGAGTCGAAATGAGTTAGAACATGGAAAAAGGTCCAACGGTCGGCTTAGAGTTGGTGCACGACGTGCTTTGAAAATGATACTCGGTCCTTCGTCCCGTGGCTTGGGAGAAGGAAAGTTGATCTTCGACACAAAGTTATGAAATAGCCTAAGTCATAGGCGTCGCCTGCGTGAATGCTTGTTAAAGCATGCACGGTCCCGTCGAATTGTCCCGACACTTGAGTTGGCCTAAGTCATAGGCGTTGCCCACATAAATGATCGACAAAGCATGTACGTTTCCATAATGCAAGGCTTGGCATAGCCTTTGCTCGTCCCTTGAGTCAAGTTATAGGCTCGATTAAGTTAGGCAGAGTTACGCCGATCGACCTAAGTCATTTCTAGTACTGTCCTGCTCTTTCTGCGGTTGTTAAGTTAAATAGTCCCACGATCCTAAGGCCCGTCATATGAAGTATGACTTGGGCGATAACGTTGCATAGATCGGAAGTCGGTTTGAGACACGATGGCACGGTCCTAGAGTTTTAAGGCATGGGACACGGTTGATTCATTGAGTTTGGAAAGTGTTGTGAATAGTTGTTCTTGAGTTGAGTAAAATGATAGGGCAAGAAAGAAGAATGCTCGCGATTATGGGTCGTCGAGGCAAGATCTCAGAGGTGAGACGTATTGAACTAGGCCCTGAAAGAGATGATAACACTAGAGGTGGAATGGCTGTGTGAGACGTCAGTTGAGTCGAGTCTTGCATGGTCATGGACAACTTGTCGACAAGGTAGGAGTTTCCTCGAACGGTAGCCCGACAGAAGGGAACCGGTTCTTGAGAAGCAGTATTAGCACGTGCTGGATGACCGTACAAGTTAGCGCAGAGGCTTGCCAGCTGGGCTAGCTACCCACCTGTCAAGGGCGGCCGCCTAACAAGCTAAAGGAGTCCAGGATAGCTCTGGAAGTCAATGACCAAATCATATAGATGAGTCGGCATGGCGGCAATCTGTGTGTGTGCCTTTGGATTGAGTTGAGTTGTTGAATGTGTGTATAGTTGGAATACGATGTTTGGTCATAAGATGTGGCATCAACATAGGCGATGTGCTTCGGCATGAGATGTGGCATCGAGTCTAATATTGTCAGTATATAAGTTGCATAATTTGGATGTGAGTTATCCTGAGTCTAAGTCAGGAAAGGCCGCAAGGCAAAGTTGGTCGAGTGACACTTAACCCACAAGTCTTGATTGGGTCAGTTGATGATTTAGTAGCAAAGGGCCGCGAGACGACGATATGGTTGAGTCGAACGTAGTTGTGAGGCACGGCACAAAGGATTTATAGCACGGCCACACAGGAATGGAGCCTCATCGTGTAGTTGCGTCTCTGATTTTGGCCGAAAGGCAAGCACGACTTGATAGTTTAACGTTGTTTGAGTCATTATTGTTGCAAGCACGGGATGGTCTAGAGGCACAGAATAGGTCAAGGCGTTGGTCCTAAAACTGATCCTAAGGAAAGAGTAGAAAGACAATATGAAAGGGGACTATGTTGCACAAAGTAAAGTAAACGTGTTGGTTTTGTATGGGTGGGCGAGGAGCTCATTCCACCAGTACAGTTGAGTACTGACACCCACATAGTTTACATGTGCAGGCACAGGTAGAAGCTCGTGGCGAGAGCTCGCTTGGATACGTCGAGGCACGAAGTTCCTTGGCGATTCGAAGCGTGTGCCCTCATGGAGAAAAGACTTATACGGGACATAATGTATGGACATCGCCTTCCGAATCTTCCGCTGGTTCAAGCACTTGTATTTGAGAAATGAGAGAGAGCTGAGTGACTTGTAATATGGGATGAGTGAGCTTGAGAGACTTGTAATCTTGGCCTTGCGCCCCAAATGTAACCGTTGTTTCAATATCAATAAAAGAGTATTTTACAATGACTTGTGTTTTGTTCTAAATTCTGCTGCTGTTATTCAATGTCTCTGCTTGGGACTTCTGTGCGACGACCCCGTCGCAGCCGCTAAAATCGACCGTTATGGAACCCGCCTTGCACGAGCACAATCTAGGCTCGTGCGGCATCATGCCTTAGAGAGGACGATCGCTCCTACGGGAGCGGGCGTGACATAATGGTATCAGAGCACGGCTTTACGTCCTTGGACTATCGATTGAATTCTTTAACTCTGTTGCTTCCACAAGTTGATATCGTTGGTGCGCTCTCTCTCAATTGTCCCACGGGATGTCTATACAATAAGTCTAACTATTTTGTAAAATATAGGAGAACAGTTTTTGATAAGAAACAAAAGATGGTTTGTGTAAGCACGGTTGGCTAAGTCGTGCTGGGCATATACACCAAAAGTTGTGTCGACCTTAGAAAAGTCGAGTGCGAGAATTGAATAGTGTCGAGCAAGAATGAGTTGAACTCGATTGAGTAAAGTGAGTCGACTATCGATAGGGGTGCTATCGAGCGACTATAACGTCGATGCGATATAGATGAGCGTGCTTGGAATTTGAGGAATGGTTCGAATGAAAAATTTAAAGAAGTCGATTTTGATTCGAATGATAAGTTGAGTATTCGTTGAATGACTTCATCCCTGAGTGGTGTATGCGATAGCCTCAGGGATGTCGATCGATTGATAAAGGAATGATGCGAATTGAGAAAATACGTTAGTTGATGACTTAAGATAAACGGATGAACGATACGTAAATTTGGTTTGAGGAAAATCGATGTTGTGAATGATTTGAGGGATAATGATCGAACGTGAAATTGAATGTCGAGGAGATTATCCAGTCGGACGATAGCATCATTCGCACGACTCAGAACTTGTTGTAAAGGATGATCGTCAGGTTACGCATATCGTCGATGGTATTGAGGCGTATCAAAGATCGATATGCGATAACTCGGGGGTATTCTGACTCGGCAAACGACGATCATGTAAGTGTTATTGTTCGGTTGGATGCTGTACTTAGGATTTTGATTTAAGGGAATGTTGGATGAAAATGATCGTGTCTTAATGTTTACGTTGATAGCCATAACGTCGATGATCTTGTCTTGTGTGAGCGCAACTCTAGCCTCGAACATACGTTGTGTCGGATTTGGGGCAATCGTTCCGCGTGAGCGCTGACATGGCGATTCATGTCGCGGGAATGATCGAACTCGAAAAATCAGGGTGCGACAACTTTGATTGTCTCGACTCGTCGGTTTGATGCGAAGGAAAATTCAAGGATGTTTAGACTTGCGATTGATGAGTGAAATAAACTTGAGGATTGAGTAGGTCCAATCCGTACATCGAGAATGATTTAGTCTAAACACAAAACAAGAGTTACATCCCGATGAGGATGACTATTCCGCGGGAGCGTGCATGGTGATTTATGCCCACCGTGGATAATCTGAATCGCGTGAGACCGGGGCGCAACATATTGTTAAGCTAGACGACCTCATGATCGAATACGTTAATTGGGTTGAATGACTTAGGGAATATGAAATGAGAATTATGGTTTAGCAATGGATTGTGTCGTAGCGTGTTTGACTTAGAAGGGATGATAGGAGGTTTATGTCGAACGTATTCGAAGAGATAGACTATACGAAATAGCTTGATGAACGAGTGATATTTATACGTCGTGAAATTTGGTTGAACGTAAGTTGAAGTAGGATGGCTTTGCTGAATGACTCAGACCCCGTGCGACGAATGTTGGAATGTGCGTAGGGAATCGATGCTCGATGTTTAGAAATCGGAGTGATGCGAGCTTGGGTAGAAAACCCGTACTATCAATTTGGTTTGACCTTATGATGGGGTCAGTGTTGATATTGTTGTTTGGGAACTATGATTCCAATATTGATGGAAAGACATAGCCTAGCGGTTAGGCAGACGTTCCGGTACGGAGCGATAGGAATGGTGAAGGCACCACTCATGAGTATCGGTTGACATGCATGTATATCAAGGACGCTTGAATACGTGCACGATCCGACTCGAGTGGTGATGGCGGGATTCGCTATCACGAGGCTTGGTTGAAATGCATGTATTTTGGGGACGCCTAAGATATGTGCACGATCCATACTAAGTGATACGTTGAATTCAAGTGAGATTTGAGGAACGAGAAGTGTTGAGGATTTTGAGATCGTGAGTTTTGAAGAAAGGATTGAGGATAGTGCGATCGTGGCTCAGATTGAGGAAATGCATAGGCGTAGTGTGTGCGAGAGTTCTTGAATGTCGAGTAAAGAGATAAGTAAATAAGTAAATACTCAGTTAGTTTCGAGGATGAAACTTTTTCTGAGTGGTGTATGATGTAGTGCCCCGTCCCGCTCAGTCAATCGGAGGAATCGAAATGCCGACGGCGTTTGGACTTAGCCTTGCAACGGCTACTCGAAGACATCGCTCGGTCGAGACGACCGCTCGCTCAGGTGGGGTAGTTTCGGTGAACTTGCCTTATCTTTGCCTTCACATAATAATACGCATGTTTTCAACTTGCACAAATAGGCTTAACAATATAAGAGATGAATCCAAATAGCCAAAGAAAATAATCCCGACGAGTCGAAATGAGTTAGAACATGGAAAAAGGTCCAACGGTCGGCTTAGAGTTGGTGCACGACGTGCTTTGAAAATGACACTCG
The DNA here is from genome assembly GCA_029216955.1 of Iris pallida. Taxonomy (NCBI): domain Eukaryota; kingdom Viridiplantae; phylum Streptophyta; class Magnoliopsida; order Asparagales; family Iridaceae; genus Iris; species Iris pallida. The sequence continues at coordinate 28,482,850 of JANAVB010016197.1, read as the reverse complement.
GTCCTTCGTCCCGTAGCTTGGGAGAAGGAAAGTTGGTCTTCGACACAAAGTTATGAAATAGCCTAAGTCATAGGCGTCGCCTGCGTGAATGCTTGTTAAAGCATGCACGGTCCCGACGAATTATCCCGACACTTGAGTTGGCCTAAGTCATAGGCGTTGCCCGCGTAAATGCTCGACAAAGCATGCACGTTTCCATAATGCAAGGCTTGGCATAGCCTTTGCTCGTCCCTTGAGTCAAGTTATAGCCTCGATTAAGTTAGGCAAAGTTACGCCGATCGACCTAAGCCATTTTTAGTGCTGTCCCGCTCTTTCTGCGGTTGTCAAGTTAAATAGTCCCACGATCCCAAGGCCCGTCATATGAAGTATGACTTGGGCGATAGCGTCGCATAGATCGGAAGTCGGTTTGAGATACGATGGCACGGTCCTAGAGTTTTAAGGCACGGGCCACGGTTGATTCATTGAGTTTGGAAAGTGTTATGAATAGTTGTTCTTGAGTTGAGTAAAATGATAGGGCAAGAAAGAAGAATGCTCGCGACTATGGGTCGTCGAGGCAAGATCTCAGAGGTGAGACGTATTGAACTAGGCCCTGAAAGAGATGATAACACTAGAGGTAGAATGGCTGTATGAGACGTCAGCTGAGTCGAGTCTTGCATGGTCATGGACAACTTGTCGACAAGGTAGAGTTTCCTCGAACGGTAGCCCGACGGAAGGGGACCGGTTCTTGAGAAGCAGCATTAGCACGTGCTGGATGACCGCACAAGTTAGCGCAGAGGCTTGCCAGCGGGGCTAGCTACCCACCTGCCAAGGGCGGCCGCCTAACAAGCTAAAGGAGTCCAGGATGGCTCTGGGAGTCAGTGACCAAATCATATAGATGAGTCGGCATGGCGGCAATCCGCGTGTGTGTCTTTGGATTGAGTTGAGTTGTTGAATGTGTGTATAGTTGGAATACGATGTTTGGTCCTAAGATGTGGCATCAACATAGGCGATGTGCTTTGGCACGAGATGTGGCGTCGAGTCTAATGTTGTCAGCATATAAGTTACATAATTTGGATGTGAGTTGTCCTGAGTCTAAGTCAGGAAAGGTCGCAAGGCAAAGTTGGTCGAGTGACACTTAACCCACAAGTCTTGATTGGGTCAGTTGATGATTTAGTAGCAAAGGGCCGCGAGGCGGCGATATGGTTGAGTCGCACGTAGTTGCGAGGCACGGCACAAAGGATTTGTAGCACGGCCACACGAGAATGGAGCCTCATCGTGTAGTTGCGTCTCTGATTTTGGCCGAAAGGCAAGCACGACTTGATAGGTTAACGTTGTTTGAGTCGATATTGTTGTTGCAAGCACGGGGGTCTAGAGCCACAGAATAGGTCAAGGTGTCGGTCCTAAAACTGATCCTAAGGAAAGAGTAGAAAGACAATTTGAAAGGGGACTATGTTGCACAAAGTAAAGTAAACATGTTGGTTTTGTATGGGTGGGCGAGGAGCTCATTCCACCAGTACAGTTGAGTACTGACACCCACATAGTTTACATGTGCAGGCACAGGTAGAAGCTCGTGGCGCAGAGCTCGTTTGGATGCGTCGAGGCACGGAGTTCCTTGGCGATTCGAAGCGTGTGGCCGCATGGAGAAAAGACTTATACGGGACATAATGTATGGATATCGCCTTCCGAATCTTCCGCTGGTTTAAGCACTTGTATTTGAGAGATGAGAGAGAGCTGAGTGACTTGTAATGTGAGATGAGTGAGCTTGAGAGACTTGTAATCTTGGCCTTGCGCCCCAAATATAACCGTTGTTTCAATATCAATAAAAGAGTATTTTACAATGACTTGTGTTTTGTTCTAAATTCCGCTGCTGTTACTCAATGTCTCTGCTTGGGACTTTTGTGCGACGATCCCGTCGCAGCCGCTGAAATCGGCCGTTATGGAACCCGCCTTGCACGAGCGCAATCTTGGCTCGTGCGGCATCACGCCTTAGCGAGGACGATCGCTCCTACGGGAGCCGGGCGTGACAATTACCGTGACAAAAATTATTTGTCACGGTAATAAACGTTGGCAATTACCTATTTTGGTGTAGTGATATACGTTTATTGTGACAAAAATAAAAGTGTTACTAAAGTTGTTTTGTGATAGCAAATGTAGTCACGAAAATAATTTTTATTTTTGTCAATATTTTTAGTTACAATAAAAAGTTATTTTGTGACAATATTTTGCGCCACTTATAACATTTTTAGTGATAAGGTTTGTTGTCACGGAAAGTTTACTATCACTGACAACATATTCTTGTCACAGTAGAGAACTTCCTGTGACAACGACTTTTGGTCGTCACCTATACTTTTAGCTACGGAGGTATAGGCTACGAAAATAAGTCGTTACTGTACTCGTCACAGAAGATGTGTTGTGACGACTTTCATAATTTCTGTGACAACTTTACATGTCACAGAAACCATGTTTTCTTGTAGTGAACAAGCTATCTAAAATTTCAAATCTGGACATTTTTAGTTGAACTTATGTACACTAAAAAAAATTTTGTGCCCTTTAAAATTTTTGACCTGAGACAACTACCTCATGGGTCTCATACTAAGTCCGGGCCTGCGTTACAGTGTATCAAAAGTCTGGCAACTTCTTCCGAAGCTTGTGCTCTTCAAGCATCTAACAGCAATGCCGTTGTGTTTAGCTAAGAGCATCTCCAACCCTATTGTGACTTTGGAAAAAAGTTAATGCCGCATAGGAATGACAAAATTTTATTCAAAAGTTCTTCTCCAATGCAATTGTCAAGTCAATTGTGAAGCTTATGTGGCAAAAATTAAAGAAGACATTGTGAAGTTGATTGTCTTATTCTAGACAATGCACTTGACAATGTCTTCTCTTCCATGTCATCAATTATGAATAAAAAAATATTAGAAAAAAGAAAGAAGATGAGTAGTTGTATTAAAAGTTGTCTTGGAAGTTGGAAAAAATACTTTTAATTGTCTTCTCAGTACTTTTACATTGGAGAGAGTTTTTCTATCTCATTGTCTTTTGAGATATAATTTTGTCACATAAACAAAATATTGTCTTGTGGCTCATGCCACATAGGAGCCACCTAAGACTCACAATACTTAACAAGACAATAGGGTTGGAGATGCTCTAATGCTCTTCCAGTTCAAGTGGAAGCACCCGCTGGCTGACGGAGGCGGAAACAACTAGAGGCTACCAAATTTATTTATTTATTTCTTTTTTTTTTCCATACGAGTCAACTCGTAACTCCCGCGAAACGGTCAAAAAAGAATATAGCGGCGTGGAATCCACCATTGACAACAGCAAGACTATTTCTATTTTCTAGCCGCGAGACTGAGACCAATACTCTAGAGTTCTACTCAAACGAGGGTAAGCACCCGTCCACATATGGCTGGTGGTAGCAACCATGACCTTATTTGGCATGTGGAAGCTCTAGAACAGCAAGCACTTCAATTTCCTTTCTGGAGATGGCACTAGTTGGATACAGATGACAAACTTTTCCAACGTATAAAGATTTTTTTCCTTTTTTTGATGACCAACATTAAAGCTATTACTCATTGTAAAATGATGTAATGACACCTAAACGCGGCCTATATTAATAACTCTCATGTACTATTACTACTAGCCTATATTAAAAGTATATGCAGTTGTGTTAGAACTGGTACAAAGAGGTGATGCTGTGGACTGAGCTTAAGAAACAAGATGATTTCTTTATGAAAAATACTATTAATTTCTCAAAAATATTCCTCCAAAGTATCCTATGACAGTTGATTTAACATCTGACATCACAAATTTTAAAATTAAAATTAACATTAAAATTAATATTAAAATTAAAATTAACATTAAAATTAAATTTAATATTAAAATTAACAATAAAATTAAAATTTAGATTAAAATTAAAATTAATGTGAAATTTTTTAGGTTAAAATTCGTCATGTTACCTGCCATGTTAGATGTTACGTCAGCTGTCACATAAGAAGAGATGATTTAGAGCCTTGTTAGCAATCACCCGAATAAAACTCATATTATACGCGAATTTGTCCGTATCTTTAAAAAACGAATAATACTTGCATACTTTTGACAGATTCAAATCAGTACGTAAATTTTAAGCATGCGAAGGTTTAAACGTGTTCCGGATAAATTATTAAAAATTTTGGCCAAAAAAAATATGTTTGGAACCTGTTTAATTAACCAAATTTGACAATATATTTAATAATGTGAAGTTTCTAATCTCAATATTTTGATTTTTCGAATATTTGACCGAATTTTTGGACGTATTTTATTTGCACTAAGCCGATTTATACTCTACTTTTGTCGTCCCGATTTTTTTCCGTTTGCCGAATTGCTAACAGGGGTTTAGAGGGACATTTTGGAGGGATTAACAACATTGCTCTTTTCTTTATTAGTAAGGCTAATTAGCAACTAAAAACCATCAAGTAGGACAAATTTGTAACTTATACCATGAACTTTGAAATTAAATACAACGGAATTCTAAGTGTAATTTTACAATAGAGTTGCCCCTAACAACTTGATTTAGTCAGGTTGTACGTAGTTTCAGTAAGAACTAATATACAAAGAGCAGGTACATGGTTGCAAAAAAAACATTGATATATCAGGGACAGAGGCAACTTGAAGACTTGATTCATTAACCTATTTTCCGGCATAGAAGACATTCTACAAAATAACTGGATATCAGTTACTCCGCTTCTAATTAAGGCCTCCTCAAACTTGAGTGTAATGTGTGGCATTTGCGGTTGGTGTCTTCTGACCTACTTATACGATGGAGGAAATAACCGAAGAATCAGACAAATAAATAACCAAATTTTCCAGGAAAAAAAAGTATCATGTGCCATGCCTTTACGCCTGCCATTGATAACAACTTGTGAGAAACAATATATATATGCAATATCTGAAATTCCTAACCTTTTCTCGACAAAATAAATGACTTCTGAGACACCTGACTGCAAAGTGAAAGATTCATCATTTTCATCAAGTATTCCAAGATCTAAGGTACTTGGTGGACCAGAAAATTCCTAGGTGTACTAAGAGTTGTTTTATAAATTGGAAAATATTATGTTCACAGGAGCCATGCTTATTATCCATATTTTCTAATTGTTTACTTAAAGGAAAACTGCATAAGATCAATTAACTAGAAATCAATTGATAATTTGTTAAAAGGTCTAGGTAGTTGTCTATGTAAAATATAGCATGTGGTATAAAGGTATATGCATGATCAAGAAACATAAAATAAGTCCGAGCTCTCTAGCCTAGTGGTATTAGAGCGGACACCCGGAGGGACCGGCAAGGTTCGAGTCCCCCAATTGTGTGTGTGCGTGGAATTTCAAAAAAAGAAACATAAAATAAGAATTATAGGGCCGTTTGGTTGGTGGTAATACGGATACGAATTCTAATTCTATATTGGTTGAATTGAATTTGATATCCTCAACTATTCCAGTTTTTCAACTTAATATCCTAAACATTTTTACTCGACAACTTAATACCATCGACTATTGAATATTTTTAACTTGATACAAAAAGAAGGTCGAAACTATACCTCATTTTCAACCCAACACCTGCTTGCACTCCCCCTCCCCCGATTGCACTACACAGCCCCCCTCCCCTCTCTCTCTCTCTGTGCATGCAGCAGCGGCATCGTATGCGGAGGACCGGGGGGGGGGGGGGGGCATGGGTGGGGGAGCCAGGTGGGAGAGAGGAGAGAATGGGCAAGGATAATTTCGTCTATTTAGAGGTATCAAATTGATGCATATCAAAATTTAGGATACGAGGTTGAAAAATTACAATAATTGAGGATAGCAAGTTGAAATTAAACCTTTTATATTCCCAGAAATACTATGTATTATACCAAACTTAGCAAAATTAAGTATCTATAAATTTTATGCCCAGAAATAAAAGTTCCAGGAATATGAAATTCCGGAAAATACTATAATCCTTACCCCAATCGGCTCCATGGTGTGTAATAAACTGTACATCCAGCAACTACAAACAAAATTTGAGGACTTCTGGCAGGAAATCACTGTTCTGTTCTAATATATAATCCGAGGAAATCATTGTGCACATATGCTAGTAACATGAGTCCATTTTTGTTCACCCACCAAAACTATGGTGTTTGTGCACCCTCCACTAAGAACATGACACATGTCAATTCAGTCAACATAAAACCACTTTGGGAGTGGTTTTGTTCACCTACCAAAGTGGTTTTTACTTTTAGTTTGACATGTGTCATGTTCTTAGTGGAGGGTGAACAAATACCATAGCTTTGATGGGTGAACAAAAATGGAGTCCTAGTAACATATAATGCCAGGAGCAGTGTTCATGACATATGACATCCGATAGTCATCCATCAACCAAGCACAAATAATAGTTGAACTAATTATGGAAAAGTAAATCTGCAATTCAAATTATATATGGAGAATTCTCACAAAATAGATATACATGGAGCTCCAAGAATACTATTATTTCCAGATATACAGGAAATACAAATTCGCTTCTAGGCAACAACCCAGTAACTTAAAATACAAATGTGTTAGAATAATATAGATATACAATTTTAACTCGAGAGCGTGGTACAATGCAGGGACTAAAACATGACATCGGAGCAGCCAATATTTCAATCTCCTCTAGCACACATTTTAAGCGGGTTTTCTAAAAAATAATATAGCACTGTGCGAATTGTATGGAGAGACCATTAATTTGTAACAATAAACATAACAGAAAATACCATAACTACTTTGAATCTATAATAAAGTTTACACAATCTACAATCTGAAAAAGAAAACACAAACAAGCAGTAAAATGTATAAAAACATGTTAATGCTATTGTGTTGAGCATGTGTAATTGCAGGGAGAGGCGTCACTTGACTTGATTGCAACTTAAGATAAATGAAAATAGATATGGGCTTCATAGGCCTTGGACAGATACTCATGCAGGATCGTGTATGATTGTTTCATTATAATTTAACCCATAGACTACACTTCATCCCTGGTTGGATGGAGTAAACCTTCTAACTTTTTTTCTTTTCTTTGCAACAATCCTTAATCAAATAAAAAAAAAACTAAGTTCTCATTAGTGGCTCACAAGTAAAGTTATATTTCGACGTCATTACTCATTTAGTATTATGAAAGACCATAAAATTCACTAGTCCCCCCTTTCCAAATCGGAGAAAAGGACACTCATTTTTTTTATATACTAATTTTGCTTAGAAAAGATTAACAAAAATGCTACAGATAAGGCAATTGGAAGTTTGAACGTACAAATAAATAAATTAATGAACAATTGGTTTGGGTGGGAGACTAACTAATATTAATTGCAGGTGTCATCCAATAAGGACGGGACAAAATAAATGGTTGGATTTTGCTGTACGATCACAAACCTGAATGATGATCTTGGCACATTCATTGCATGGAACATTGTAACATATAGTCTCTGCAGTAATATCAAACCATTGTCCATTCTTAGCTCACTTCTATACGATAAAATGATTCTCATACAAAAATATAACCAAAAGTGGTTTAGGAATATGCTTTTATGTGTGTGTGTATACACTATAACAAAAAAAAAAACATATATATATATATATATATATATATATATATATATATATATATATATATATATATATATATATTTTGGAAAAAGGGTCAATTTTATTCCACTGTCAGCGCAATAAGGTTACAGCATAGAGATACAATCCCAACTCAGGGGGACATTACTAGTACATCCGACTCAATGTTATGAAGGATGCCCACCGGTGGGGTGGTCAGTCCCTCATAAATGCGCCGGTTCCTCTCTCTCCAGACATGCCAAACTGATGCAGCAAGCCTCAATCGTGCACGTCTGGCCCAACTCTGCTCCTGGCCCCTGCAATCTCCAATCCACTTAAGGATTTCTCTGAAGTCACGCTCCCTTCCAACTCCTCCCAAGTACCTCCGGCTCTGCTCTGTCCAGATGCTCCACGCCACATGGCACTGAAAGAACAGATGCCCTATGGATTCATTCTCTGTCTCACACAAAACACACTTTGGGTCAGGGACTGGGACCCCGAACCGAAGCAGTCTGTCCCTAGTAAGCATCCGGCCCAGCACCAGTTTATATGCAGACAGTTGCATCTTCCTGGCTAGGCCCTTCCCCCAGATAAAGTCGTACTCCTCGATCTCATCGAAGTGGGGACGAATAAGATCGTAGCAGCTGCTAAATCGAAACTCCCCAGCACCCTCCGTGGAGCCGGGAGGGGCCCAAACCCAGACGTCAGTCAGTATAGCAGGAGTGATCTGGACAAGCCTGATCTCCCCTCATAACTGAGCAGTGAAACGATACTCCTCTGGCCTCCAGACCCCACCACTGATGATGTGCCTACAAGTTAGACCTCTGTACGCTACACCGTCCGTCTGGGGACCCAGAATCTCCAGAAGGGACTGACCTGCAATCCACGGATCAAGCCATAGGTCTGTCTCCCCTCCCTCCCGCATCTTCCTCCGAATAGCCTTCCGAAGAACAGGTCGGTTCCTCAGGATATGCTTGAAAGCCACAGAGAAGTTGTTGTCAATTTCACATACCCAGAAGTTCCTTCTCCGAAGATATCGACTAGACATCCAAGCCGACCAAAGAGAACCGCCCTGAAGGAACCTCCACGCCAGCTTGATCCCCGCCGCCTCCCTGACAGATACACGAGAACGCAGACCCACACCTCCCTCCTTCCTAGGTCGACAGAGCTGCTCCCAAGAGATGGCATGAATCCCCCCATGCCATATGAACTTGGCACATATGCCCTCAATCTTTCTAATAGTAGCCAAAGGTACCATAATAGATTGGAGCCAGAATAAAGCAATAGCAGATATAACCGATCGAACCAGCTCAATACTCCCTCCAAAAGATAGGCCAGCCGCCTGCCAGCCCTCTACCCTCCTCTGCGCAAAGTCCACCAGACTCTGGCAATCTCGGTCCTTCGCGTAGTTGACAGATAGGGGCACCCCCAGATATTTCACCGGAAGATCTCCTTTTTCCACCCCAAGCTCCAGTGCCCGTTCCTCCTTCAAAGTGCAAGAGTTGTTGAAGTAAACTTTGCTCTTGTCCCTGTTTAACCGAAGACCCGATAACTGTCCGAACTCCTCTATCACCCCCGCAAGCTCCCTCATCCCACGCATGGAAGGCCTCATCAATACCAATAGATCATCCGTATATATGAGATGTGAGACCACTGGTGAGACCCTGCTGTATATCGGTACAATCCTCTCCCGATGCACCGCGATGTCCATCAAACAGGTAAAATACTCCATCACAAGGGTGAATAGGTAGGGGGAAAGCGGGTCCCCCTGACGAAGCCCCTGCTGCTGCCAAAGAATCCGTATGGTATACCCTGAATGAGAACCGAGAATATAGGGGAGGTGATGCACTCCCTGACTCTGTCCACCCATGTCTCGGAGAAGCCCATCGCACCCATCAAATGACAGAGGAAGTCCTTGTTGACGGTGTCGTATGCTTTCCTCAGGTCGAGCTTCACACACGCCTTCATCCCTCCTGGCTTGTGGAACTCCCGAATCATCTCATGAGCCAGCAGGCTATGCTCAGCAATAGACCGCCCCTTGATGAATGCCGCCTGATTCCAAGAAACCAGACCCTGCATAGCGTCCTCCATCCTCCTACACATAAGGTGAGTAATTATTTTGTACAAATAATTACAGCAAGCAATCGGTCGAAAGTCAGCAAGAGAAGTCGCCCCCTCCTTCTTGGGCACCAGCGTCAGGAAGGTGTGGTTCAGCTCCTTCAGGAGCTTGCCCGTCTCAAAGAACTCCTGTATAGCCTCTAGAACCTGTGCCTTGAGGGCACCCCAATGTCGCTTGTAGAAGTCGCTAGAGAAACCGTCCGACCCAGGGGACTTGGAAGCATCAGTCTGCATCACAATCGCCTCCACCTCCGCCATCCGGATAGGAGCCATAAGAAGACTGTTGCCATACTCAGTAATCAACGTCTTCGTAGTCAGCTGCGGGAATACAGTGGAATAATCCGTCTGACGATAAAGCTCAGAGTAGAACATGACAGCCTCCTCCTGGATAGCAACCTGGTCGGTCATAAGACGCCCATCCTTGTCTAGAAGTCTCTGGATGCAGTTCCGGTACTGGCGAGCCCGAATGACATCATAGAAGAATTTGGTGCAACGGTCCCCATCATTGAGCCAGGAGCATTTGGCCCGTTAGGCCGCACTAATCTCCTGCTGGAGTCGCAAGGTGTTGACCTCTGCAGCCATCTTCTTCTCTCTAGCCGCCATCTCTCCACTCATCATGTCTCCCTGAAGGTCTGACTGCAGGTCTCTCAGGTCTGCCTCCTTCTCCTGTAAGGAGGTCCGGGGGAGAGTCCTCACCCAGTCTCTGATGGCGCGTTTGCTCTTCTTCAACCTGTGAACTATACAGAACTGAGCTGTGTCGACCACATCCTGACAAAGCCCTCCCGCCACAGTCTCCTCATAGCCAGGCGATAGGAACCAACTATTGTCATACCTGAACGGACGGGCTCTCCATCTGGGTCTCTCCACGAAGCGCACCAGGATCGACGAATGGTCACTGGTCCCCGCAGGAAGCCCCTCAGCCACAGTAGAGGGGAATAGGCGGAACCAGTCACTGTTGTTGGTGCTTTCTTTACATGGAGAGAGCTTGCTCTCAACATGCCTTGTAAATTTTAGTCCCACATCGAAAATGCACCATGAGTTATCTCAACATATATACTTGGGTGTGTTGTTGAGAGATGCACATGGGGTGGTGACCCTAAGGAGGGAACCATATGGGTGATTTTACAAGAAGGTAAGAATAAGGCTCCAAGGATTAAGCATTAATGATTTTGTCATTCTCTTGGATTAATTCCATTTGGAGCTAAGCCCCAAAGGGGCTTAGCGACTCGGACTCGGACTCGGACTCGGGCTCATGGGCTCATGAGGCATAATATGGCATTTTGTTGGCGCACTTTGTACTTAGCACGTCAGCAGTCATGCGATCTTTATGCGGCTCATATGCGGCCATGCGGTCTTATGCGGCATGCGGCTCATATGCGGCCTCATGCGGCTCATGCGGCTCATACGGCACATGCGGCACATGCGGTTCATACGGCACATGCGACACATACGGTCCATGCGGCTCATGCGGTCCATGCGGCCCATGCGGTCCATGCGGCTCATGCGGTCCATGCGGCCATTAGGCTCATACGGCCAGGCTCATGCTGCTGCCGCATGGAGGGATCCGCTGACTGTGCAGATTACAAATCAGTAATGGAAAGGCTGAATCAATACGATTAAATCAGATCCTATCTTTATGGAATTTGAATTAATTCAGATCCTATCTTTGTGGGATTTGAATTAATTTCGTGGGATTTGAATTAAATCTCGTTTCTATCTTTTGGGATTTGATTCAATCTTTCCATAACTGAAGAGGCGGCTAGGGTTTCCACCCTCTCTCTATATATACTCTCTTCTGGCCTCCTTTGTGACTACGACGAAAATTACAAGTCAGAAAATGAGAAAGAGAGAGAGAGTTGCTGCCGCCATTGCAAGTCCATCCGAGGAGTCAGAACAGAGGTGACTTCGAGCGTTCCACAAGTTCTTCAAACTTGCTGGTTCTGTAATGCCTGTGGTTCGTATTACGTATTTCTGGAATACGTGTACGTATTTTATTCTGTATTGCATGATTCCTTGCATCTTGGCTTGGTTATTTCTTGGCTTGGTTTGGCTTGGCTCGGTTTTCTTTGGTTCAATATGAACCAATGTAAACCCCCTACCTACCACCACCCTTTGTATTTATTAAGCCCTCTTCCTTCTCTCTCTTCATTCAATTATCTTCTTCTTCCTCATTTACTATCTTCACCTTCCAGAGAGAGAAGAGAGAGGTCTAGGCAAGTGCAACTTGCTTCATGGAGGAACTCTGATTTCATTACTCCATTCTCTTCCTTACTGCATTTTAAAGCACTTTAGAACTTGGCATTTTCACTTTCCATGGCTAGATCCTTGTAGATCTATATTTGTTTCATTTTCGGATTTTTGGGGTTTTGATCTATTTAATCCTGTTATTTCTGAGTTTTGAAGGTTCCATGTTGTAGAGTAGCTCGTTCTACCCCATTTTGACCTAAGGAAGTTCGAATTTGGGCTCCGGATGATGGAGTTGTGGAGCTTGAGAACTTGGCTCTCATGGAGTTCTCCTTCTCAGAAGTTTGGGAAAGAAGAACTGTATCCTGACTTGACCGCATGAACATTTCATGCGGCAAGTATTCTCCCTGGCGCATGGGCTTGACTTGACCGCATGACTAGTTCATGCGGCAAGTGTAACTTAGCCGCATGCACCCCATTGTCTCCTAGCCGCATAGGCGTATGGATAGCATGGCTGCCTAGGACCTTGCTCCCGAGCTGCATATGCGCCCATCCCGCCAGCCGCATGAGGACCCCGCTGCTCCCAGCCGCATGAATGCTCTAACTTAGCCTCATGCGCCCTCACTTCTTCCTGGCCGCATGGGACTTCACTTGACCCAGCCGCATGGGTTTTGCTATTTTGGGCCGCACGGACTTAGGTCTGTCCGAGCCGCATGAAGACCCCCCTTTCTTATTTGAGCCGCATGGGTTGCTTCTTCTCGAGCCGCATGGATCCTTGCTCTGCAGCCGCATGAACCCATCCCGCCAGCCGCATGGGTTTCCTTTCCTGAGAACCACATGCGCCCCCTTGTCCTGGCCGCATGGGATCCAGTAACCCTGGCCGTATGAGCTCTCTTATTTGAGCCGCATGTGCCCCCTCCTTCCTGGCCGCATATGACTGAGCCGCATGACTTTCTCATGTTCCTGTGTTCTATTATTTATCATTATTTGCTCATGTTTTGTAACTCCTTTATTAGGCATTTTACGCCCGTTTTATATCCTTACGCCTTTTGTCCTGAACTTGATAATCCTGAATTGATGTAACATGCTTGGAATTAATAACTAAACTTGACACGATTGTGACCCGTAGAGGTGCACTCCTGACATGAGTAACCTGACATGACCTGATAGTGGCCCGCCGTGGCGCACTCCTGACTAGTACATTTGACATGAAAACCTGACATGAACTATCTTGAGCAGCTGTTGCGACGGCTACCTGACATGACATGACCTGTATAATTACTTGGACACCGTGGGCGATTGTGCTTGTACAAATAATCCAGTCCTGTCTTGCATCATGTCTAGGACAGGGACTCCTGAGTACCACGGTCAGGAGTACCTATTGAATTGGACTAAGGTTAATAACTAGATTAATATATTAGTCATGAAGAGATCTCCCAGCTACAGGCAATCCCGTTACCTGGGCGCGCTTGGGATCTGTAGCCTGCCGTCGAGTAGGGCACATTTCCAGCACACTGTCATGTATTGCACCTTTCAAGCTACTTAAGGGTACATGCATTTCCTGGACGATGTACCCACCTGAATTCAACCCTAACTTTCGACCTGGGTAACCTGGATGGTCTGCAGGGCTTGTGGCTGTGGAATAATCTTACTGCATCTTGTTAGTAAATAGGCTTGTGATAACCCTAGTTAGTTAAAGTATCAAGCCGTAGGTCTTGCTTGGCCGTGAAATGATTGGATGGATTCTAACATGTCTAGTCTGCCCTGATCTTGTTCCAGATTACTGCTTGACTAGAATGCTTGTATTTATTTTACCGATAAATGGTGAGAATTCCAAGTTCTGCTCAGACGAAGGGTTACAACCCCGGTCCTTGTTTGGTTTACGGGTTGTAACCTGGTTATCTGAATAGTCCCATGGTTATCTCATCGTATATCATCCTGATATATTTTTCTTTAATTCCAGTGCTTACTTTATTCCAGTTCTTACTTTTATTTATACTCTTGTGCTGATTGCTGGTTTTAGTTCCTAAGTGAAGCTTCCTTTGTGGCACTTGCTCTTTCTGGGGTCTGACCCAGCTGGTTTTGTGTGGCCAGATTTTGGAGCAGCTCCAGAGGATCTACCGACCTTCCAGCCAGATGGTGGCCACTAGACGGAACCCTGGCAACGAGTGGGTTTATTTTGATCTCCCACTTTATTGTAAAAATATTCTTTTGAGGCGTTTAGCCGACGAGCACCTGTTTAGCTCGATTGTACTTTTATTTACTGTCTGCCTACGGGCTGTAACATGATTGACAGATCCTAGGGTTGATCATGTATGACTAAACTCTTGCTAGTCCTGACATTTTGTAACGACTAGCTTCATGATCAGCTGAATATGTAATGTTTGGGACGCCTTACAATTGTATATTTAATGATCATACATCTTGTAACTTTTACTTACTGCTTGTGATTGAGACAATAGGCTTGTTCATGACCTTAAGAGACTGCTGGCTTGTAGATAAACCCTCATGTATCTAGACAGCCGTGACCGTATAGCGAGATGGATTCCATTTCATATACGTAGCTGGCTATGTCTGCCCCCGCTCTCCAGTATTCTGGTTCTGGGGCGTGACATGGTTTAAGTGGTGGCCCATGCAGGTCTTGTAAATCAAGATATGTGAGGGTTTACCGAATAGATGTCTCAATCAGTATTCGTCCTTGATCTCTGCTCGTATCTTCTGAATCCCTGGATTCTTGTCCTGATCATATGCTTGTATCGTTGATCTGTCCGGTCCTTCCTTATTGTTCCCTATGTCGTCTTCTTCAGCGACATTGTTCCTGGACCTGCCGGCCAGCAAGGTGGAGCACCTCCCGTAGACCAGCAGCAACCCGGAGATCAAGTCCAGCACTCCGGAGTAGCCTCCAGGGTCGAGCCTATTGGAGAAGAGCCCCCAGTTCAGCCAGTTCAGCCTGTAGAATCTGATGATGGCACATTAGTAGGACTCGTCAGGACTTTGATAGCTTCTCAAGATCGTCGTGGAGATGCCTTGCAACAGGCAGTGGCGGATGCTTTGACCAGAGGAGGTCATCAGGGTAACAGCGCGGCCAACAGCTTCAAGCGCTTGAACCCTCCATTCTTCGACGGTAGTGAAGATGCTATCGCAGCAGATGCATGGCTTCAGGATACTGAAGTGATTCTCGACGCAGCCAAGACCCCAGAGAATGATAGGGTAGCTGTGGTGTGCTTGCAGCTATTAGATCTTGCCCGCAGCTGGTGGGCAGCGCAGGCCGTTGGATTAGCAGCACCCATTCCATGGGCAGTGTTCAGAGAGAGATTCCAGACCAAGTATTTTGATGCTGTAGCTCGGTACGATCTACAGACGAGGTTCACCAACTTGAAGCAAGGAGGCAGGACGGTCGACGGATATGCGGCCGAGTTTTCGAGACTCAGTCGGTTTGCTCCCACCTTGGTGGCAACCGAGTATGATCGAGCCCAGCGATTCCAGCAGGGGCTTCACCTGGAGATCTTGTTAGCAGTTGAGCAGTTTGAGCATCAGACTTTTGATGCAGTCTTGAGAGCAGCCCGGAGGCATGAGTATACCTCCCAGAGGATTGTGGATAGGACCGGAGGTCGGAAGAGATCTCACGGCCAGATGAATCAGTCTTCAGCCCCAGCCCCGGCAGCCAGGGCTTTGACTATTGGAGCTCCGAGGCGAGCGGCCTCCGTGACGTCGGTTCAGCATTCAACTCCGACGCACCCTCAGCAGCAGCAGAAGCAGAAGCAGTCTTCCGCAGTGGGATGTTCTCATTGTGGGAAGCCAGGCCATGTAGTGGCAGAATGTCGTAGGGCGCAAGGATTGTGTCTGGCCTGTGGAGCACCAGACCATAGGGTTGGATCCTGCCCGAATAGGGGTGGTTCGTCATCGTCCAACCTTTCTAGCTCTTCGGTGAGAGGACCAGCACCGGTCCAGCAGCAGCAGCAGCAGCAGCAGTACCCATTGTCGAGGCCCTTGCCGCCTCAGTCCCAGATATTCCAGCAGCAGAACCCCCAGCAGCATGCACAAGCCCAAGCCTTGAGTCAGAATAGGCAGCGAGGATTCCAGCAGAGGGGACCAGCACCCCGAGGGCACGGTCAGGCTATGGTGATGACCGCAGAGGAAGAATTGGCACCAGGTGAGGTAGTGGCAGGTACTATTCTCGTCAACTCCTTTCCAGCTTCAGCTTTATTTGATTCTGGTGCATCGCATTCTTTTATGTCTGCACGATTCGCGACACGGATAGGATTGGAGCCCGAGTCATTATCAGTAAGGCTCAATATACTTACTGGTAACGGACTTGTAGGAGTAGATAGAGTGTTTTCCTCGTGTCGGATCGTAGTTAGCGGTAGAGAATTCCCCGCTAGATTGATAGAGTTCCCGATGGCCGATTATGATGTGGTCCTAGGGATGGATTGGTTGAGGAACCAGTATGCTAGGATAGACTGCCACATTGGCAGGGTTGTTTTTAGCATTCCAGGCGAGCCAGAGTTTTCATTTTCCAGGGGCACCGTTGAGCCTTCTCCTCCAGTGTTGCGGATGGCAGTAGCAGCAGTGCAGTTGCCCAGAATAGTGGATGAGTTCCCAGATGTTTTCCCAGAAGAGCTACCAGGTATGCCTCCAGAGCGGGAGATCGAGTTCACTATAG
This sequence comes from Iris pallida, assembly GCA_029216955.1. NCBI lineage: Eukaryota > Viridiplantae > Streptophyta > Magnoliopsida > Asparagales > Iridaceae > Iris > Iris pallida. The sequence continues at coordinate 28,466,335 of JANAVB010016197.1, read as the reverse complement.
ACTTGATTCCCGGGACAGCCCCAGTATCAGAGAGAGTCTACAGGGTGGCGCCTTCAGAGTTGGAGATCTTGTACAAGATGATTGAAGAACTTCGAGCCAAGGGATTCATTCGTGCTAGTGGATCGCCTTGGGAAGCCCCGATGCTTCTTGTAAAAAAGAAGGATGGTACGTCCAGGTTATGTGTTGATTATCGTACCTTGAACTCAGTGACAATCAAGAACAGATACCCTCTTCCGAGGATAGATGACTTGTTTGATCAACTTAAAGGGGCTTCAGTATTCTCGAAGAATGATTTGCGCTCAGGTTATCACCAGATCAGAGTCAGAGAGCAGGACATCCCGAAGACAGCTTTTAGATCAAGATATGGGCATTGGGAGTTCCTTGTTATACCTTTTGGAGCAACCAATGCGCCGGCAGTATTCATGGACCTCATGAATCGCATCTTCATACCATACTTGGATCAGTTTGTGATTGTGTTCTTGGATGACATCCTGGTCTACAGCAAGAGTGAGGCGGAGCATGAGCCGCATCTTCGTATAGTTCTTCAGATTCTCAGGGAGCACCAGTTGTATGCCAAGTTCAGTAAATGCGAGTTCTGGCTTGATCGCATTTCGTACTTGGGTCATATCATCACCAGAGGAGGACTAGAAGTCGATCCCAGAAGATTGTGGCTATTGAGTCATGGCCAGTGCCCAGCACAGTTGCAGAGGTTCGTAGTTTTCTTGGATTAGCCGGCTACTACCGGCGGTTTGTTTCGAACTTTGCTCGGATATCAACGCCATTGACGCAATTGACCCGCAAGGATGCACAGTTTGCTTGGACATCAGAGTGTCAAAGTTCTTTTGAGCAGTTGAAGCGAGGCCTAATAACAGCTCCTATTCTTACGCTTCCCGATAGGACCGGAGGATTCTCAGTGTATTGTGATGCTTCGGGCAGAGGTTTAGGATGTGTTCTGATGCAGCATGGGAAGGTAATAGCTTATGCGTCACGGCAACTTCGTGATCATGAGAGGAATTATCCAACCCATGACTTGGAGCTGGCAGCAGTAGTGTTTGCACTTAAGTTGTGGAGGCACTATTTGTATGGAGATAGGGTGGAGATTTTCACCGACCACAAGAGCCTGAAGTATGTTTTCACCCAGAAGGATCTTAAAATGCGTCAGAGAAGATGGCTGGAGCTTCTTGTGGATTATGATGTCAACTTGCAGTATCATCCTGGGAAGGCCAATGTTGTTGCAGACGCTTTGAGCAGGAGAGCCGGAGTTTATTTCCTAACAGCGCAATCAGAGCTGTTAGCAGATCTTCAGAAGATGGGTATAGAAGTTGTTCTCCCTTCCAGTGTGGCATTGATGGCCAGCATGCAAGTTCAGTCCACTATAGTCGAGAGGATCCGGATGGCACGGTCAGCAGATTCCAAGCTTCAGCGACTCAGAGCAGAGTGTGAGGCAGGACGAAGACTAGAGTTATGCATTCATGAGGATGGTATACTTCGACATGGTAAGCGTCTTTGTGTACCCAGCGGAGATATCAGGCGGAAGATCATGGTAGAGGCGCACAGTTCTCAGTATTCCATCCATCCTGGCAGTACGAAGATGTACCGAGATATCCGTCAGCACTTCTGGTGGAATGGCATGAAGCGGGAGATAGCTCGGTTTGTCTCTCGGTGTTTGGTTTGCCAATAAGTTAAAGCTGAACATCAGAGACCGGCTGGACTTTTTCAGCCCTTGTCGATTCCAGAATGGAAGTGGAAGCATGTGACCATGGATTTTGTGACTGGATTACCTAGATCCCCAGCTGGTAGAGATGCTATCTGGGTTATAGTTGATCGACTCACGAAGGTGGCTCACTTTCTTCCATTTAGAGTTGGCCAGTCGACGGCACAGCTAGCGGAGATGTACCTCAGGCAGATTGTCAGATTGCACGGTATGCCAGTCAGTATCACCTCGGACCGAGATTCTAGATTTACGTTGCACTTTTGGCATAGCTTGCAAGAGAGTTTGGGAACTCATCTCCAGTTCAGTTCAGCATATCACCCACAGACAGATGGCCAGTCGGAACGCACGATCCAGACTCTTGAAGACATGTTGCGGTCCTGTACACTTGACTTTGGTGGTTCGTGGGAAGATCACTTATACCTGGTGAAATTTTCGTACAACAACAGTTTCCAGGCCAGTATCCAGATGGCACCGTTCGAGGCACTATATGGTAGGAAGTGCAGATCCCCGCTAGCCTGGGATGATGTTGGAGAGAGACAGATGCTTGGTCCAGAAATGATTGCCCAGACAGTCGAAGTGGTCAGAAGAGTCAGAGATCATCTTAGAGTTGCCCAAGATCGCCAGCGCCATTGGGCCGATTCTCATCGGCGCCCTCTAGAGTTTTCGGTCGGCGATCATGTATTCCTGAGGATTTTGCCTAACCGTGGCGTCATTCGTTTCGGCATCCGGGGAAAGCTTAGTCCTAGGTATATAGGACCGTTTGACATTCTGGAGCGAGTAGGAGATGTATCCTATCGTTTTGCTCTTCCGCCGTCGCTAAGCGAGGTGCATGACGTGTTCCATGTATCCCAATTACGACGGTATATCCCAGACCCGAGCCACATCCTGGATCATTCGGAATTGGTTGTTGGTACCAACCTTTCGTATGAGGAGAGGCCCGTGTCTATATTGGACCGGAGAGAGAAGATCCTCAAGAACAAGACTATCAAGTTAGTCCGAGTTGCTTGGGGTCATCACTCTTTGGGGGAGTCAACGTGGGAGCGTAAGGATGATATCCGATCGCGATATCCTGACTTGTTTGACTCGTGAGGTATAATGTCTTTCTTATGCCTCATGCCTTCGATTCCTTGCTTGAATGAGTGATTGTCTGCCTAGTTATAGCTTGTATGTGATTAATGTAGCTTGTCATTGCTCCTCTAGCCTCTTGATTAAATTCCGAGGACGGAATTCTTTTAAGGTGGGTAGAGTTGTAATGCCTGTGGTTCGTATTACGTATTTCTGGAATACGTGTATGTATTTTATTCTGTATTGCATGATTCCTTGCATCTTGGCTTGGTTATTTCTTGGCTTGGTTTGGCTTGGCTCGGTTTTCTTTGGTTCAATATGAACCAATGTAAACCCCCTACCTACCACCACCCTTTGTATTTATTAAGCCCTCTTCCTTCTCTCTCTTCATTCAATCATCTTCTTCTTCCTCATTTACTATCTTCACCTACCAGAGAGAGAAGAGAGAGGTCTAGGCAAGTGCAACTTGCTTCATGGAGGAACTCTGATTTTATTACTCCATCCTCTTCCTTATTGTATTTTAAAGCACTTTAGAACTTGGCATTTTCACTTTCCATGGCTAGATCCTTGTAGATCTATATTTGTTTTATTTTCGGATTTTTGGGGTTTTGATCTATTTAATCCTGTTATTTCTGAGTTTTGAAGGTTCCATGTTGTAGAGTAGCTCGTTCTACCCCATTTTGACCTAAGGAAGTTCGAATTTGGGCTCCGGATGATGGAGTTGTGGAGCTTGAGAACTTGGCTCTCATAGAGTTCTCCTTCTCAGAAGTTTGGGAAAGAAGAACTGTATCCTGACTTGACCGCATGAACATTTCATGCGGCAAGTATTCTCCCTGGCGCATGGGCTTGACTTGACCGCATGACTAGTTCATGCGGCAAGTGTAACTTAGCCGCATGCACCCCATTGTCTCCTAGCCGCATAGGCGTATGGATAGCATGGCTGCCTAGGACCTTGCTCCCAAGCCGCATATGCGCCCATCCCGCCAGCCGCATGAGGACCCCGCTGCTCCCAGCCGCATGAATGCTCTAACTTAGCCTCATGCGCCCTCACTTCTTCCTGGCCGTATGGGACTTCACTTGACCCAGCCGCATGGGTTTTGCTATTTTGGGCCGCATGGACTTAGGTCTGTCCGAGCCGCATGAAGACCCCCCTTTCTTATTTGAGCCGCATGGGTTGCTTCTTCTCGAGCCGTATGGATCCTTGCTCTGCAGCCGCATGAACCCATCCCGCCAGCCGCATGGGTTTCCTTTCCTGAGAACCACATGCACCCCCTTGTCCTGGCCGCATGGGATCCAGTAACCCTGGCCGCATGAGCTCTCTTATTTGAGCCGCATGTGCCCCCTCCTTCCTGGCCGCATATGACTGAGCCGCATGACTTTCTCATGTTCCTGTGTACTATTATTTATCATTATTTGCTCATGTTTTGTAACTCCTTTATTAGGCATTTTACGCCCGTTTTATATCCTTACGTCTTTTGTCCTGAACTTGATAATCCTGAATTGATGTAACATGCTTGGAATTAATAACTAAACTTGACACGATTGTGACCCGTAGAGGTGCACTCCTGACATGAGTAACCTGACATGACCTGATAGTGGCCTGCCGTGGCGCACTCCTGACTAGTACATTTGACATAAAAACCTGACATGAACTATCTTGAGCAGCTGTTGCGACGGCTACCTGACATGACATGACCTGTATAATTACTTGGACACCGTGGGCGATTGTGCTTGTACAAATAATCCAGTCCTGTCTTGCATCATGTCTAGGACAGGAACTCCTGAGTACCACGGTCAGGAGTACCTATTGAATTGGACTAAGGTTAATAACTAGATTAATATATTAGTCATGAAGAGATCTCCCAGCTACAGGCAATCCCGTTACCTGGGCGCGCTTGGGATCTGTAGCCTACCGTCGAGTAGGGCACATTTCCAGCACACTGTCATGTGTTGCACCTTTCAAGCTACTTAAGGGTACATGCGTTTCCTGGACGATATACCCACCTGAATTCAACCCTAACTTTCGACCTGGGTAACCTGGATGGTCTGCAGGGCTTGTGGCTGTGGAATAATCTCACTGCATCTTGTTAGTAAATAGGCTTGTGATAACCCTAGTTAGTTAAAGTATCAAGCCGTAGGTCTTGCTTGGCCGTGAAATGATTGGATGGATTCTAACATGTCTAGTCTGCCCTGATCTTGTTCCAGATTACTGCCTGACTAGAATGCTTGTATTTATTTTACCGATAAATGGTGAGAATTCCAAGTTCTGCTCAGACGAAGGGTTACAACCCCGGTCCTTGTTTGGTTTACGGGTTGTAACCTGGTTATCTGAATAGTCCCATGGTTATCTCATCGTATATCATCCTGATGTATTTTTCTTTAATTCCAGTGCTTACTTTATTCCAGTTCTTACTTTTATTTATACTCTTGTGCTGATTGCTGGTTTTAGTTCCTAAGGGAAGCTTCCTTTGTGGCACTTGCTCTTTCTGGGGTCTGACCCAGCTGGTTTTGTGTGGCCAGATTTTGGAGCAGCTCCAGAGGATCTACCGACCTTCCAGCCAGATGGTGGCCACTAGACGGAACCCTGGCAACGAGTGGGTTTATTTTGATCTCCCACTTTATTGTAAAAATATTCTTTTGAGGCGTTTAGCCGACGAGCACCTGTTTAGCTCGATTGTACTTTTATTTACTGTCTGCCTACGGGCTGTAACATGATTGACAGATCCTAGGGTTGATTATGTATGACTAAACTCTTGCTAGTCCTGACATTTTGTAACGACTAGCTTCATGATCAGCTGAATATGTAATGTTTGGGACGCCTTACTATTGTATATTTAATGATCATACATCTTGTAACTTTTACTTACTGCTTGTGATTGAGACAATAGGCTTGTTCTTGACCTTAAGAGACTGCTGGCTTGTAGATAAACCCTCATGTATCTAGACAGCCGTGACCGTATAGCGAGATGGATTCCATTTCATATACGTAGCTGGCTATGTCTGCCCCCGCTCTCCAGTATTCTGGTTCTGGGGCGTGACAGGTTCCTGGAAGCAGATCGTGTTGGGCGAATCTTGCTTTGAGCAACGGTATTTTGACACCCCAGCAACTGTTCTTTATCTAATCTTCCTCCAGATTATTGTAACTCGTTCTGTCCCAATTGCAACACGTTTGCAAGGAAGAACGAGAGATCTTCTCTTCTCTATTTCCCTCCTTCAGATTGTAATTTGGCTATTTGTTTTATTGTACCATCGTAGATCTTGAGTTTGATCACTGCAAAGTTTTTGTGTGACATCTCAGATCTCGATTGCATCAGTTTTTCTATCTTTGATCAAGCCCCGGGACTAACAATCTCAAAACAAGATCTGTGTAGATGGAAAACATTAATGCTTCGCTCCTCCAATCGGACTTCTGCAAGTTGGAAAAGTTCGATGGAGAGCACTATCAAGTCTGGAAGAGAAAGGTTTACCTAACGCTTCAACTGAAAGACGTTGATCATGTTCTGTTAGAGGAAGAACCCTCTATTCTAGGCACTGGATCTACTACCGCTATCAACGCGGCTACCAAACTCCAGGCCAAGTGGAGAAGGGAAAATAGCATCTGCAGGCTTCTCATCCTGAATACTATGGAGGACTCCCTGGCAGAATCCTACTCAAAGAAGGAACTTGCCAGAGACATATGGGAGTTTGTGGAAAATCTGTATGAAGAAGACAAGAACAGGAGCAAAATGTTTGTGGTTGAAAAATATCACAAATTGCTTTTTGAGGACGAAAAGTCCATGTTGCCACAGGTGAAGGAATTTCTGAAGCTGCGTCAGAAACTGGAAGACGAAGAGATGCCCCTTCCCGACAAGTTTGTCGTCGGAGGGATCGTCTCAAAACTTCCTGTTGGATGGAGTACCTTCTATGCAAGGATGCACAGAAAGAAGCTAGACATTAGCTTGGGAGATCTACTGTAAGAGATCCATGTTGAGGACGAGATGCGTTCCCAACAGAAGGTGGACACTCTGTCCAAACAGTTGGCTAAAGCCAATCTTGTGCAGACGAGAGATCCAAAGGGGAAGCAGGCGGCTTCTCATCCCAAGAAGAAGGACTTCACTAATCTAAAAGTGAAGGGTCCTTCTTTCAAGCAACAGAAGACTAAGTCCCACGTGACTTGTTACAATTGTGGCAAGAAAGGCCACTACAAGAGTGAATGCAGATCAAAGCCTAGACAATCAGAGAAAGGTGAGCCTAATAAGGTTTCATTGGTTTCTAACATTGTTGCTATGATCGGACAAGTCACAACTGTGGGGGTTGACTCTGACTGGTGGATAGACACTGGAGCGACTTGCCATGTCTGTTCAGGCAAGGAATGGTTCGTCACGTACCAGCCGATATCTGAGAAGGTTGTCATACGAACCAGGCCCAAGCTGAAGTTCTGGGGATCGGGACCGTGGAACTGAAACTCACTTCTGGGAACACTTTGACACTTCAAGGTGTGAAGCATGTTCCGGCGATTGCCAAGAACCTGATCTCTGGGAGCCTGCTCTGCAACGCAGGCTTGAGGATGGACATCAATGCTGGTCAGATGGTGATGTCCAAAAAAGGAACATACTTCGGGAAGGCTTATCAAACCGAAGGAATGTTTAAAATTTAGCTTGTCAACCAGTTTGAAGACATTAATGCAGTTGCTTTTTCTGATTATTCTCTTGAGTTGTGGCATAATAGACTAGGACATGTTCATTGTAAAAGAATTAACAAAATGTCTAGTCTATGACTTATCTCCAAATGTGGGGGTAAGGTGGAGAAGTGTGAAGTGTGTGCTCAGACGAAGATCACAAGGAAACCCTTTCATCGGGTCAATCGAAGCACAGATCTTCTGGAGTTGGTGCACTCCGATATCTGTGACTTCAAACATTTCTCCACGAAGGCCGGAATGAAGTATTTCATAACCTTCATCGACGACTTCTCAAAATACGCGTTCGTCTACTTACTCAAGTCTAAAGACGAAGCTTTCGAGAAGTTCACAGAGTTCAGGGCCGAAGCTGAACGGCAGACTGGACAACAACTCAAGAGGTTAAAGAGTGATCGAGGTGGGGAGTACAGGTCTCATGAATTCGCATCGTTCTGCAAAGAACATGGAATTATATGTGAGACTACTGCTCCATATTCTCCTCAATCCAACGGAGTAGCGGAGAGGAAGAACAGAACGTTGATAGAAATGATGAACTCAATGCTGCTAACCGCGGGTCTTCCTAAATGCTACTGGGGAGAAGCTGCATTGACGTCCACTTTTATTCTAAATAGAGTGCCATATGCAACTTCAGACGTAACTCCTCATGAACTCTAGTTCAAAGTCAGACCAAACTTGAATGTCATTCGAGTGTGGGGGTGTCTGGCGTATGTGAAGCTCCCAGATCTGAAGATTCAGAAGCTAGGGACAAGGACTACAAAGGCGATCTTCTTGGGGTATGCCGAGAAAAGTGATGCTAGGAGATTTCTTGATATTGAGTCAAATTATATCATCGAATCTCGCGATGCTGAATACTTTGAAGACAAGTTTGCAAAAGACAAAAACATTGTTCTTTCGGACATTCCGGAAAATGATGTAGGTGCAAATGAAACTGAAATCTCATATGAGCCAGTAGTCCAAGAAGAAGCTGTTGTTGAGGAAACAAATCTTGTACCAGAACTCGCAGAGCCGTCAGCTAAGCGAGTGAGGAGACCGAAAGATTTCGGAGATGACTTTGTCACCTATCATGTGGAAGCAGATCCGCTTACCTATGATGAGGCGATGAAGACCAGAGATGCTATCTTCTGGAAGGAGGCAGTGAATGACGAGTTTGACTCTATCACTTCCAATAACACATGGGTGTTGGTAGATCTACCTGAAGGAGAAAAGCCTATTGGATGTAAATGGATCTTCAAGAAGAAGATGAAGGCAGATGGAACTATTGACAAGTTTAAGGCCAGGCTGGTAGCCAAGGGATTTTCTCAGAAACAGGGGATAGACTACTTTGACACGTACGCTCCAGTAGCCCGAATGACCACCATCAGGATGTTAATCGCTCTAGCAGCTATACATAAGTTGGTGATACATTAGATGGATGTCAAGACCGCATTCCTGAATGGAGAGCTGACCGAAGAGATTTACATGCAACGGCCAGATGGATTTGTCGTCAAAGGTCTTGAAGACAAAGTCTGCAAGTTGGTGAAATTATTGTATGGTTTGAAGCAAGCTCCCAAGATGTGGCATGAGAAGTTTGACAAAGTTATTAGGTCAAACGGCTACAGAGTCAGCGAGACGGACAAATGTGTTTACACAAAGTTCACTGATGGAAGAGGAGTCATCGTTTGTCTATACGTAGACGACATGCTAATCCTAGGTACGGATATAGGCTGTATCACAGAGACAAAGAAGTTCCTCTCAACCAAGTTCAGTATGAAGGACTTGGGGGATGCAGATGTCATCTTGGGCATAAAGATCATCAGGACAGACACTGGAGTAGCGTTGTCACAATCTCACTACATTGAGAAGATGCTCACACGCTATGGGTATAAGGATCTTCCAGGGATCGATACGCCATACAGGTGTGATCAGAAGCTGAAGCCAAATTCAAGGGAAAGCGTCAGGCAGCTGGAGTATTCTAGCGTTATCGGAAGTTTGATGTACGCAACCACTGCCACAAGGCCTGACATAGCTTTCGCCGTGGGAATGCTGAGTCGGTTCACAAGCAACCCAGGAGTTAAGCACTGGAAAGCTGTGAAGCGGGTAATGAGATATCTCAAGAAAACTCAGACATATGCACTGCACTACAATGGGTATCCGACAGTAGTGGAAGGCTTTAGTGATGCTAGCTGGTGTTCAGATGTGGAAAGCGAGAGATCCACAGGTGGATATATCTTTTTCTTGGGTGGAGCTGCTATATCGTGGAAGTCGAAGAAGCAGACTATACTCTCTCGTTCCTCTATGGAATCTGAATTCTATGCACTTGAAACTGCAGCAGATGAAGCAGAATGGCTTCGGGAGCTCATGTATGATCTTCCAGTGGTTAGGGCTCAGATACCGGTGATACCGATATACTGTGACAACCAGACGACTGCGCCGGTTGTATCAAATGACCTTTTCAACGGGAAGAAGAGGACGGTACGGTTGAAGCACAGGGCAGTACACGATCTTATCAAAAGAGGTGTAATTGCAGTAGTTGATGTTCGGAGTCAGGAGAACCTGGCAGATCCGTTCACAAAGGGCCTCAAGCGCCAGTTGGTCGATGACACAGCTTGTAAAATGGGCTTGAAGGCATTCTGATAGTGTGTCTTTGTAATCCTATCATAAAGTTTTATGCTATTAGTTCAAAGAGAAATCTACTAGGCATCTAACTTTTGGTTCAAAGGAGGATCACTGACTGGGAAACTATCAGGTAACAGTGGGTACTTGTTCTCTGGAACATGGAAGGGATACGGACCCATAACCACTGTTGTCTACTATGTATTTTTCTGCGAAAAAAATAGATCCTGTGGAAGGTTGGCTTAAAAGCCTTAATGAGTTCTCAAGCAGAGTGAATGCCTGGTGTGCTTTACAGGAAGCATGGTAGAGCAGCACTACAAGGAGTGAAACTCCATGCTACAGTGGGGTGACTCCACCATGAGGTTCCCAGGTAGGGATAATGCCTCGGCTTTGCAAGCCAAGTCACAGCGGCGTAGCACCGCAAATAGGCAGATAGCCTAATGCTGTATGACGTAATTAAAGAGTTGTAGACAATACTAAAAGGGGAGGATGGCCCCATGTTACAGTGGCACGACACCACGATGAGGTACCCAGGTAGGGGTAAAGCCTCGGCATTGCAAGCCATGTCGTTGCGGCGTAACACCGCAAGGAAGACTTAGGCTTCATGCTGGGTAGTTTGGCACTACAAAGAGGCTTGTGACCTCATGCTACAGTAGTATGACACTACGATGAGGTTCCCAGGTACGGGTAATGTCTTGGCTTCAGGCCATGTCATAGCGGCGTAGCACCGCAAGGAAGCGCAAGGCTTCATGCCATATCTCTTTAATAAAGAACTCACCTATAGTGTATGGAAAGAGATATCAGGCCGTCTCTTGAGGGTAAACTTGTAGACGCCCAAAATTATACACTGAAACCAGGCTGGCACATGGCCTTTAATGTGCAGCCAGAAGCACACGTAACTACACTTTGTGAGTGGAAAGAATTACAATTGTGGTACAGAATTCAAGGTGTAGTCCATTCTTGTATCACATTGTTATTTAACCCATGCGGGAAGATTCAAGTCGTTAGCGACATCTATCCTAATGCAAAATGGACAGTTACTGTGGGGAATGCTCAACCCTGGACACATATATATGTTGTGATATGTGGGGGATTGTTGGTGCTTTCTTTACATGGAGAGAGCTTGCTCTCAATAAGCCTTATAAATTTTAGTCCCACATCGGAAACGCACCATGAGTTATCTCAACATATATACTTGGCTGTGTTGTTGAGAGATGCACATGGGGTGGTGACCCTAAGGAGGGAACCATGTGGGTGATTTTACAAGGAGGTAAGAATAAGGCTCCAAGGATTAAGCATTAATACTTTTGTCATTCTCTTGGATTAATTCCATTTGGAGCTAAGCCCCAAAGGGGCTTAGCGACTCGGACTCGGACTCGGATTCGGGCTCATGGCCTCATGAGGCGTAATGTGGCATTTTGTTGGCGCACTTTGCACTTAGCACGTCAGCAGTCATACGGTCTTTATGCGGCTCATATGCGGCCATGCGATCTTATGCGGCATGCGGCTCATATGCGGCCTCATGCGGCTCATGCGGCTCATGCGGCACATGCGGCACATACGGCACATGCGGCTCATGCGGCACATGCGGCACATGCGGCACATGCGGTCATGCGGCTCATGCGGTCCATGCAGCCCATGCGGTCCATGCGGCTCATGCGGTCCATGCGGCTCATGCGGTCCATGCGGCCATTAGGCTCATGCGGCCAGGCTCATGCTGCTGCCGCATGAAGGGATCCGCTGACTGTGCAGATTACAAATCAGTAATGGAAAGGCTGAATCAATATGATTAAATCAGATCCTATCTTTATGGAATTTGAATTAATTCAGATACTATCTTTGTGGGATTTGAATTAATTTCGTGGGATTTGAATTAAATCTCGTTGCTATCTTTTGGAATTTGATTCAATCTTTCCATAACTGAAGAGGCGGCTAGGATTTCCATCCTCTCTCTATATATACTCTCTTCTGGCCTCCTTTGTGACTACGACGAAAATTACAAGTCAGAAAAGAAGAAAGAGAGAGAGAGTTGCTGCCGCCATTACAAGTCCATCCGAGGAGTCAGAACAGAGGTGACTTCGAGCGTTCCACAAGTTCTTCAAACTTGCTGGTTCCTAGAAGCAGATCGTGTGGGGCGAATCTTGCTTTGAGCAACGGTGTTTTGACACCCCAGCAACTGTTCTTCATCTAATCTTCCTCCAGATTATTGTAACTCGTTCTGTCCCAATTGCAACACGTTTGCATGGAAGAACGAGAGATCTTCTCTTCTCTATTTCCCTCCTTCAGATTGTAATTTGGCTATTTGTTTTATTGTACCATCGTAGATCTTGAGTTTGATCACTGCAAAGTTTTTGTGTAACATCTCAGATCTCGATTGCATCAGTTTTTCTATCTTTGATCAAGCCCCGGGACTAACAACTATTTCCCAAAGCACGATCCAGCTGGCATGCCACCCTGCTAACCACCGCCTTGTTGTGCCACGTCCATATGTGCCCCACCCTCTCCAGATCCCTGAGCCCGGACTGGAGAAGACATGACTGAAAGTCTGATATAATCTAGTCCGGGACCGGCCGCCCACCCAGCTTCTCCCTCCTGTATAGCATGGCATTGAAGTCTCCCATAATTAGCAGGGGGAAATGACGATGCACCGCCAACATACTCAGCCTAATGATGTCCTGCCACAAGGCATCCCGCAGCCTCCTGTCATTGTGCCCATATACAGCACCAAGCAAGAATCAGAACCCACCCTTGTTGGCGAAGTAGATAGCCACCAGCTGGTCAGTCATGAAGACCTCCTCCCCCTCCCAACTAGCTCCGTTCCATCTAACCCAGATTCTCGCCATATCACAGAGACCAAGGTTGTGGAGCTGGACCCAGTCCGTAGGAGTTCTACGAGACAAGATTTTTGCCCCCTGATCTTAGTCTCTAGTAAGATCGAGATTTCACACTTTTTCTTCCTCAGTACCTCACTTATCTCCCTCCATCTCCCCAGAGAACAGCCCCCCCGGACATTCCAGGCAAGGGCCGACATCTATTCCGCGGGTGGGGTCCCCTGAACATCCTCTGAAGGTGCACCGGGGAGAGTGCAACCTCCATATCTCTGGACTCCTCATCTCCATCCCCCTGTAGTAGAGGCTGAGCAAGGGCCGCTATCCATTGCGGGTCCCCCTATTGGGGAGGCTGAGCTAGGACCGCTACCCATTTCGGGTTGACCTTCCACACTCTCTCCGCCCCACCTTGTCCGCTGTCCTCACTATACGACTCCGTAGCCTGGCGCTTTCGACTGTATACCTGAAGCACTAAAGTGTTGTCCTCCCCTTGTCGCCTGCCCGCCTGTCCCATACTCCTGGTGGTCATAGTCCTCGTCCCCTTATACTCAACCATCGCCCCTGCAAAAATCTCCGTCGGAGACTCTTCGTTTTCCCCAGCGACGGGGGAAGGGTCTGCCTCCATCTCATCCTCCATCAAGCCTGCCTTGTCAACTACAGGGGTATTAACGACACCACCTGTCTCCTGCACTGCCTCCTCCGTCACCACCTTAGAAGCTCCTCCTCGCCTACAAGCACTCGAAAGATGCCCAAAGCAGACACACGCCGGGCATCTGGGGGGAACCCACTCATACTCCACCTTCTGAATCAGGATCTGGCCAGTAGGGGTCCGGTACTTCAACTGCTCTGGCAGGTCCAGCCTAGCGTCAATCTCCACAAATACCCAAGCATACATCAATCTAGTCCTGAAGGCGGTGGCATCGTCCGCCTTAATCGGCTTGCCAATAAGGCTGACAAGTCTCATAAGAAGGGGGACACTCCAGAAGTGAACCGGGAATTCAGGAAACCGAACCCACATAGGCACCACATTCAGCACCTCCTTCTCACATCTCAAGTTAGGGGTCCATTGCTTCAGTATGATGAGACGTCCATCAAACGTCCATGGCCCTCCCTGGAGGATCCGAGCCACATCTTCTGCCATCCCAAATTTAACGAAGTAGAAGCCATTCTCCTTGGAGAAGAACTCCATGCTACCCTTCGGCCTCCAGACTCTATCCGCATAACCGTGGATCTGCCCGTAGAAGGGTTTGCTCCCCAACATATATAACACTAAAGTATTCTCCCAAAATGCCGTCACCTTCGCCACTTCCTCAGCCGGAAAGTCGGCGCAGAGCTCACCCCCAACCGCCATAGGCGCAACATACTCCATCGATGCCGGAGTCTTTGCAACCCCCACCTTGCACGCATCTGCCCAGAACACAGGCCGCGGGCCCGAACTCTGAGGCAGGATCGTCGGGGCCGGCCGGGCACTCACGTTCGTAGCAGTCCCTCTCACCCCGATAACTGGGGCAGCCGCCCCTGTTGACCCCTTCGCTCGAGGCCTCCACGTAGTCCTGGCTTGTCCCTCCCGTTCCCCTGAGTGCGCCTGGCCCACCGTTGGTCCTGTTCTCCTGGCTATCCCTGACCTCCTGTCCGATCCCTGCGTAGAAGCTGAGCCCTTCCTAGTCTCAGAGATTTGCGATCGTTGCCCACCTCCTCGTCTTACCCTCCGATTTTGGACCATAGTCCAAGCCCCCTCCTCACTCTGTCCATCCTCCGTTCCAGCCACCGTGTCCGTCGATTTTCTTTGAGAGGTGAACAACATAGGGGACCCCCCCCAGAGCAACCGCCGTCGATCTACCGGTCGAACCTGTGCTCGGTGGCCGAACCCCCAGAGCAACCGCCGTTCGCAGCCCTCCCCGGCCACCCCCCCACCTGGGGTGGGTCGCCGGCGTCCGTCCGCCCCCGGAGGGGTTCGCCGGACCCCCCCGACCGTCCCTCTGGCCGCCAGCAGGCGGCAGCACACGAGCAGCAGCAGTAAACAGATTTTCCGGCGGCCGGCCGCCGCCGCCTGCCTCCAGCCGGTCGCCGTCGGCCGCCGCCGCCACCCCCTTGCCCTTCCCCCGGTTCGGAGGTCGATTGGCCGCCTCCTCGCTTCGATTTGGTGATGCCCTAGCAGAGCTAGGGTTCGCTTCCGAAACCGTCATCATTATATATATATATATATATATATATATATATATATATATATATATATATATATATATATAATAGAAAAACTTGGTGGTAAAACTTTTAAATTCCTAAAATACCCTTGAGTATTTTATAAATATGATATTATTATATCAACTTGCATATCATTTATGTTTAAGAGTCAAAGCAATAAACTTTGCATGCAAGTTTCGTTTTTTCATACAATTTTTCATGTTCCAATGGTAATAGACTTTTCTATCATTACCATTTTTTAAAGATTATTATTCTCAATAGAAAATTGAAAAAAAAGAACAAAATTTGTACTTTAAATCTCTTGGCATTGTAAAAAATAAACACACACATGAATAATCACCTGAAAAAAACAAAAAGACGATAACTGACCTTATGATATTTAATTAAAATACGTGCAAAGCACGTACATGTAGACTAGTATATATATTACTACAACAAAAAGGCCTATTAACAACGCTCGACAAAACGTATTGATGACGCGTGATACCTAAGCGTTATCAAAGTTCGAAATACCTTTTTTCTATGACGATTTAGGCTAATTCTGTACTTTTTATAACGTTTATAAAACAAAACGTTATTAATATTTTAGAGCGGTGACAAACTTGTAATATTTTTTAAGTTCAATTTTTGGCAAAATCCTTGCTACACTCCGTGCTTCAACAAAAAATTTTCTCTCCCCCAAAACCGTTCTGGTCTTCTCCTTCTCCTCCTTTCTTCTCCCTCCTCTCCCCCAACTCCAAAATCCTAACCATAGATCCAAAACCCTAACTCTAGTTCAACAACACCCTCCTCTCCTCCTCTTCTTCTCCTTCCTTTTCTCCAACTCCAAAACCCTAACCCTAGATCCAAAACCCTAAACCTAGTTAGAAAGGGAGGAGGAGATGTGGAGGGAGCTGGAGGCCCAACCCTTTCCATCTTCGGCAGAGGAGACCAGTCCACAGTCGACAAGATCCGTCCCCTCTTCGCCTCCACCATGGTCGGCCTTGTCGAGGAATTCGTCGCCTTCGTCACATGGAGAGAGCGTCGCCGTCAACAAGACCAACCGGAGGGTCGATTCAGAACTCTTGTATCTTTTATTCAAACATCATCTTCCAACTCTTGTATCTTTTATTCTTATAATTACTTATTTATTCAAGAGAGAGTAAGTTCAGGGATGCGATGGCTCAGTGATGCGTTGGTGGTGGCGATGGTGGGAAAGTTGGATCGTGGACATAACACTACTTCTTGGCTCTACTACCTCAAGGTTCCTTTTTTATCTTCTTCAATCTGCACCAGCCTTCTTGTGTTCGATAAAATGCTCATGCCATGTGTTTCTTTCTTTTGGATTATTTTTTCTACATGACATTTTTTTACTGGCCTTCTTTTTTCGTTTAAGGGAACATCTATTTTGTTGAATGAAAAGTGGATTTAAAAGTCAGAGTAGCTGTGTAAATGATCCAGACCCGGGTGCTTGGTTGCCCTCATATTATTGATTACTACTTCTTCGTTAGCTAGTGACACTAGCTAAGATTATTCTGAATCCCCTTCAACATTTTGTTGTGAACGTTGAGATTTTTTTTTTACTAATTTTTTTATCTAACTGACAGAAATTGTTGTGCGCTTTGTATGCTTAAACAATGACAATATTTGTCCATCTTCCTGTATATGCTATACATCAAACATTAAAAAGACATCAGCTATGAAACTGGAATCCAAATTAGAAACCGATTTTTAGTATCTTTTAGCAAGTGTTTAGACATATCACATTATTGTCGATACTATTCTCCAGAATGCTGAGTGTCCATCCTTGAGTATCTTATTAAATTTATCTATGACCAGTGTTGAGTATGGTAGTGCAGATTGTCTGGCTAATGGTGTTATGTTATTGATATATGTGGACTAATTATGTACTTTTTGCCACAAAATTGTGTACTTTTTTTTGCCATGAGACATAACTGATAGACTGGCTATGGGATTATTTTATTAATTTAAAATTTTAATAGTAAAATTGTTTGTTATTGCAGTCTTCAAATCACACAAATCGAGAACGGAAACATAAAACCACGAATGTTGCAAAGCAAGAGGACAGTGAGAATGAGAAGTACGACATGAACAAGATATTGGAGGTTATCCAGTACTTGGATAAATGCCACTAGGAGCATTCAGACAAAGTCTGCACATAGACCCAGATTAACTCTTAGGGCAGTGGTACGTGCGCGACTTCCCCGGAGGCTGGTAACCATTTACATTATTTTATTTTCTTGCAGATTTAAAATGAAGAAAATACAAGAATTTCAACAATCTAAGAGTTAATTCTTTTATTTTGCTTCAACTATTATCTACATATATTTTACATATATATTCTTCCTGTTGTGGCAACATATATATATATATATATATATTTATATATATATATATATTTATATATATATATATATATATATATATATATATATATATATATATATATATATATTTTAACATATATATATATTCTTAACATATATATATATTCTTAACATATATATATATATATATATATATATATATATATAAAATATGTTAAGAATTTGAAATATATATATATATATATATATATATATATATATATATATATATATATATATATATATATATATATATATAAATATATATATACATATATATATATATATTATATATATATATATATATATATATATATATATATATATATATATATATATATATATATATATATATTTTTTATATATATATATATATATATATATATATATATATATATATATATATTATATATATATATATATATATATATATATATATATATATATATATATATATATATATATATATATATATATATATATATGATAAGAATTTGAAATACATATATATATATATATATATATATATATATATATATATATATATATATATATATATATATATATATATATATATATATATATATATATATTCATGCAACAAGTATGACAAATGTTAGAAATCTTGAAAGACATGTAAACAAGTATATATGTATATCAGCACATATATATATATATATATATATATATATATATATATATATATATATATATATATATATATATATATATATATATATATATATATATGTTAAGAATTTGAAATACATATATATATATATATATATATATATATATATATATATATATATATATATATAAATATATGTTGAGAATTTGATATATATATATATATATATATATATATATGTATATATATATATATATATATAAAAAAAATATATATATATATATATATATATATATATATATATATTTTTAAAAAAAAAAAAATATATATATATATATATATATTTCAAGATTTTTAACATATATACTTGCTACTGATATATATGTTTATATATATACGAAAAAGGAAAACATGTTTGCTGCTGATATACATATATACTTGTTTACATGTCTTTCAAGATTTCTAACATTTGTCATACTTGTTGCATGAATAAATAAATCAATTTTGTGTCAACAAAATTAAGTGGCTGACAAGTTATTGCCTACAACACAAAATTAAATTGACACAAACATTTGTGTAGTCACCTTTAACGAGTTGTGTTCAAGAAGTCTCTATTAACAAATTGACACAAACATTTTTGTGCACTCACGTATTAGTAACTTTTAACAATTTTATTATATTGGTACTTTAACAAGAAGTCTCTGTTAACACTATTTTTTTTCTAAGTTGTGTTCAACACTATACTGTTAAACAAATTTTTGCTTACCTTGTGACATCACTAGTGACTTTAGAGATTAGTACTTTCGTGACATAAGCAGTATTTAATTAATACATTTTTTTAATCACTAGTCTTCGATTATTAAATTATTTACATTAAAAAAAGGAAAATTGCTTGCTATTCATAACGATATAAAAAAGGAAAATTTTATTGCTATTCTTTGCTTGTTCATATTACTGTTAGCAAATATTTGTTACCCGTTTTAAAAAGACCAATACTTTAATTAAGTATTTTGGACACTCAAATATTATTCATTCCACTTTTAGTATTTTAGTTCTCCGATATTATCGAATTTCCACCATGAATGTACTGTTTGAAGGTAACGGGCTCCATTTTTATTTCAATAATTCTACCCAGACCGCTACCGAAACCGCACAGTAAACCGAATCTGACGTGGAGCACATCCTGGCAGGTCTTTGAAAGAGTGCATTTAATGACAAGATGAGAAGGCTGCAGAATTGAATGATGAGAGAGAGGGGGTAGTTTGGTATTTTTCTATGGAAGTAGAAAAGAAAATTCCTTTCCGTTCCTTCCCTAACAATTCATTCCTTGTATTCTTCCTTCTTCCTAACAAATCTATCAGACGAGAAAAACTCTAAAAATTAGAAAGAAGGAAGATCGGTTCTGAAGTAAGTTCTCAAACCCCTAACTAAATCATTTTCATTTCTTAGTCTCTTGGTGGTCTCAATTTTGATATAAAATTCTCATAATGAATTTAGTTAGGGACTGACCTGCCTTCTCCCTAACTAAATCATTTTCATATCCACCTTCCTAACGTGGCACTGACCTGCCTTTGTTTTTTCTTACAATTTCTTTTCTTTTTCATTAAATCTCTCCAAGAAACATAAACATGAGATTCCGTTTATATATACGCCATACGTACTTAATATACAACAAAGGGAATATGTGTTTTTTTTTTCAAAAATCTGAATATTAGTTGTATATGTCCTTTGTTGTTGTCTGTTGAATTGTTAGAATTCCATTACTGACATATTCGTTGTTATTGTGCCGAAGGATTTTGTAATGTGTTCACCTCCAAAATTGTTGACAATCCTAATCTTAAATTTGTGAAATATGCAAAATTGATGTGCGACTTTTGGTGCTGGGTGGACGAGCTTCGTATGTGTCGTTGTAAGCAACTTTTTTTACTTGTGAATACTTCATTAAAAAAAGGGTAATATATGGGTATATAATTGTTTCATATTTTTGCTACTGTTTTCAGGTCAATGTTCACGGTTGTAATTGCTTCAAATGGGTTGGTACATCTTCAAACTACTCCCCACAAAAAAATGGACAATTCTGCTTCTTCGAGTGAGTCTTTAAAGAAGAAGTTCGATGACGATGTCTCATATGAACTATGCAAAGTCGATAATTCTGCATCTTCAAATTGTTTTCCAAAGAAGAATTTGGAGGATGATGTTTCATCTGAGATATGCAAGGATCTCAAAATGAAAGTTATGATGAAAGTTGAAGTGGGACGGCTCGCAACACAACGTCAATCAGAATTCTATGCCTCTTTTTTAGAGAAATTTGACAGTTTTAAAATTTAGTATGTAATAAAGGAATGTATCAAGACTCAGGGATGTTTTTTGCTATGTGTCAAGACTCAACGATGTATGATTTTGTTATGTATCAAGACTCGATGATGTATGGTAATTTACCTTTAAACATGTAGCCTAATTTGCATTTAGTTATTAGCTTCCTGTTATTGTCATAAAAATTGATTGATATTGTGATTTTATATGATTTTGGTCAATTTACCATGAATTTAATTGTGTTTAATTGAATAGCTATATGCATTTTCTTTTGGCAAATTTATATTT
Organism: Iris pallida; assembly: GCA_029216955.1. NCBI lineage: Eukaryota > Viridiplantae > Streptophyta > Magnoliopsida > Asparagales > Iridaceae > Iris > Iris pallida. The sequence goes on along the minus strand of JANAVB010016197.1, from coordinate 28,445,658 downwards.
CAAAGTTTGGCAGCACTGTGGGAGTTTGGCTCTCATTTTATCTTTAATTTTAGATGGCAACATATGCTGCCCAGATACCTCATGTGATTACAGTCACATTTTGGCAAAACTTTGTGTTTCCAGCCTCCACCATATTCAATCCAACTATGCTTCCATTTATTGTAGAAATACGACAATGTTCTATATACTTACAGACATAGCAAACAAGATTGGAAGGACATCTACTCACTCGGGTGAGGATTTTCTTGGAACAACTTTCTGTCCATATTTGCGCCACCTATAACAATCATCTAGAAGATCAACTTCATTTGTTGCTTGTACAATTATTCTTGGCTCTGTTATGTTCTTATGTACATCTGATTCTGTTGTAGCACTGACCTCAACCAACCTGCCCAATCAATAACTTTCTCACAATGAAGTGCAATATATGCAGGTACACGTAGGTTATTAAAGTCTCGAGAGTCTTTGGCCTTTCTAGAAAAGTACTACTATAAGAGAAACATATATAGGCCAATTGCAAGTAACTTATAAAGGCCAAGTTAGCAGAACCATTCCTAAAGAAATATTTTGGCCATGCAGTGAATGTTGTGTCTGTACAAATATTTTTGCCTAAAGAAGGCGTCGTATTCGCGTAATGTGAACTGTCCTCCAGATAGCTGAGTTCCATACTCACCAACCATGGTGTCCATTCCCTAAGTGTTTTGAATTCCATCAGTCCTGTTATAGTCTTTATAAAACCACACACACTAAATAGAAAGGCCATTTACTAGTTAAGACTAAAGGTAGTGAAAAATTCAAAATCAATTTAAACCTGAGGCATTTTCTCTTTGAATTTCAAAGCATCGGCAAGCTCCTTTACTATGTTCATTAATAATTATTTTAGCAAAAAATGAATCATAACTTATCATATAGTTAGCAGACTATAAGAGGTGGTCAATCCTAATTATTTAAGCACCTAAGTAATCTTTGGTGATTGGAATGTAAAGGCTTCTTATACAAGTCTTTCAGATTCTCAGCAAAAGCAATCCTAATAAGATAATTTGACAAAAGCAATCTACTTCTCAGCAACAAGAGACATTGGAAGCATGGTCCTATAAAATAACTCATTTATTTCATATTGATAAGGAGACAACAAATCAACTATTCGAGTAAATTTTGCACTGTATCAATTCCTGAGAAATTTGCACCAAAAAATGGAGTTCATTTACAGCACTACACAGGTGAACTATAAAAAGGAGAATAATTTCATAGAACAGCACAGTTGTACACTCTTCCATACAAGTCTGACAGTTCAAACATTAGACTCAACTATAAAAGGAGACATTAGATTCATAGAACGTCACAGGTGTACATAAGTCTTAAATATATTTCAAAATAGAGACATAATTGTCTATTTAACTAGATTTCTCCTGTTCAAAAGAAGAAGAAAAAAACTAACTTCACTCCTTCTTTGTCTTTGAAAGAACCATCACATTAAAGGGGTCTCGTGGAATGAAAATTGCTCCCTGTTGCATAATCAAAATGTTCACTTGCTCCATGCCGCTGAGTTATCCCATATGAAGGCGTCGCATTCGCGTAATGTGAACTTCCCCAAAGTTGAGGTGCTTCATATGCAGGCACAACATTCACTGCATGTCCATCTCTTGAAAGTTGAGCAACCTGTTACAAGGACAACATATACTCATGTACAGTTGCAAGAATTCTACATCATGAATAATACAACAATATAATGCATTTATATATTCCTACCATCAATTGGTGGTATTGTTCATAAGTAATGGCGTTTGGCGCTCGATTAACTCCCGAAGACTGAACTATATTTGCCATGCTCTGTTGTGTCGGGATTTCGTCGTTCACCTAGGAAGGACATTGGAAATTAGTAATACCATCATATAATAAAAGAAATAAACATTAAAAACATAGCATAAACAAATATGAATTCTGTGTAAGAAATCAATATCTCACCTCTATATTTTCTTTTCCACTTTTTCCTTTTTTTCTTATACCTTGTAGGTTCCAATCTTTTTCCTCTGGGACGGCCTTTTCTTTTTGTTATAGGCGGATCAAGTACCTTTTCAGTTTCATTCACTTCAGAGTCAATATTTTTTAGGTCAATATTCAATCGGGAACTACTTCCATTACTTGATCCCTTTTCAGTTATTGCCTTCAACTTTTTGTCTATCCACTTCTTAATATCAATACACTCATCATCAATTGGTGATGCTACGTCTGCAAGCTCGGCAAACAAATTACATAATTCATTATACCGCACTTGGTCGGGAGTGAGTTGCCAACCATCAGAATTAATTGGAATCTTCGTATGTGATCGCCTCACATCTTTTCTCCATCTTCTTAGAATGTACCTTTCCGGGAGTAATGTTATACCATTACGGAGTAACACACAAATTGCATGCTTGCAAAGTATTCCTCGAAACTCAAACCTGTGACAACTACACTCAAGTTGACATTTATCTTTTTGAAATGAAACCTTGAAGGTAACTTTTTTCATAACTTTTTCAGTTTCAATTTCAGGAGAAGTTTCATCGAGTGTTGATTTGGGTATCCAAACTTCCTCTTGTACATCATACATTTTAACTGGGGTATCCTCTTGAACGCCAATTACTTCATAAAACATCTTTCCTATTAACTCCTGTTGAAACTCTTTAAACTTTGCGATAGTGTAAACACTTTGAGCTTGCTTCTCCATCTCATAAGGAGTTGTGGTTGGGATGGTTTTTGAAAATGACTTAGCATCTGACTTGATTTCTTTTTCCATTTTGTACCTTAATGCATTTTCATATTGTTGAACAAATAGTTTCAGTGATGTTTTTGAATGAACATACCCATCAAAAAATGCATTCATGCTTTCACTTCGTTGAGTAGTCGACATCCCCGCCCAAAAAGTCGTCTTCACAAAACAAGGCACCCATCGATGTTTCTCTGCATATAATGTACTCAACCAATCACTCTGCTTCAAGTTTTTATACTTCTCGAGCATCTCACTCCAATCTTGTTCAAACTCCTGTGGACTTTGTGTATCATAGACGACTCTTTTTAACTTGGATTTTATTTTTTCATATTCGTTGCAGCTCCTTAACTTTTCTGGAATTTTCTTCATAATATGCCACAAACACCATCGATGTTTAGCATCCGGAAAAACTATCTCAATTGCACTTTTTATAGAACTATCTTGGTCGGTTATTATACTTCTTGGAGCACATCCTCCCATGCAGTCAAGCCATGTTCTGAACAACCAAACAAATGTTTGGGTATCCTCATTTAAAACCAATCCACATCCAAATAGAGTCGACTGCCCGTGATGATTCACCCCAACAAATGGAGCGAATGGCATGTCATACTTGTTTGTCAAGTATGTTGTGTCAAATGTGATGACTTCACCAAATTCTTTGTAGGCTTCCCTGCACCTGCCATCAGCCCAAAAAACATTCTTCAAACGACCATCTTTGTCCAAGTCTATGTTAAAGAAGAAACCTGTATTCTGTTTTTGCATCTTCGAAAAATAATTTTGAATTGCCATGGCATCACCTTCCCCAAGTTTTAAATGTCTCTCTTTCTGAACTAAATTTCTGCAATCTTTCTCCTCAAATGTTACATTTTCATATCCACCTGCTTCAACCACTAACGTATAGTAGTTTTTGTGCATTCTAATCCCTGCTTTGTCATTTAGTAAGAGTTTCTTCTTCACATGGTTACTAATTTTCATGTTGCATCTCCAAAATCGAGATTTACTTGGACTTGTCTCATGGTTGTGGTCAAGAACAAGAACACTAATCCTCCACTTTTCATCCAGGTCTAATCTTGCTGTTAGTTTAGCCTTGCACCCAATTTTAGAGGTTGGTTCTGGCTGCAACGGAGTATCTGATTCAGTTTTATGCTTTCCCTCTCGACAACAAGCAAAACATACATATCTTAATACTCCATTATCCTTCTTTGATGACCGTTTCTTAATCGAAAATCCCTTTTGCTGAGCATATTTTCTATATAATTCATACATTTCATCTACTGTATCAAATTTCATTCCAACTTTTAGCTGAACTACCTCACATTCACCTTGGTTTATTACATCATCTAAAATCCCAACTCCCTCACTTGCACTGACAGCATCCAAAATCTCAACATTCTCTCTGACATTATCCGAGTAACTCAACTCCATACCTGTGTATAAGAAAATATTTCATAAAACAATAACGTTGATTAAAAGATTGACAAAAAAACAATCACTAAAAAATATTAATACTGATTGAAAAAAAATTAGAATATATTTTTCCAATCTTTATTGAATGCTTCTTGCTCCTATATAATGCTTTTTAATTATAATTACGAATATGTCAGTAATGGAATTCTAACAATTCAACAGACAACAACAAAGGACATATACAACTAATATTCAGATTTTTGAAAAAAAAACACATATTCCCTTTGTTGTATATTAAGTACGTATGGCGTATATATAAACGGAATCTCATGTTTATGTTTCTTGGAGAGATTTAATGAAAAAGAAAAGAAATTGTAAGAAAAAACAAAGTGCCACGTTAGGAAGAAGGTGGATATGAAAATGATTTAGTTAGGGAGAAGGCAGGTCAGTCCCTAACTAAATTCATTATGAGAATTTTATATCAAAATTGAGACCACCAAGAGACTAAGAAATGAAAATGATTTAATTAGGGGTTTGAGAACTTACTTCAGAACCGATCTTCCTTCTTTCTAATTTTTAGGGTTTTTCTCGTCTGATAGATTTGTTAGGAAGAAGGAAGAATACAAGGAAGGAATTGTTAGGGAAGGAACGGAAAGGAATTTTCTTTTCTTCTTCCATAGAAAAATACCAAACTACCCCCTCTCTCTCATCATTCAATTCTGCAGCCTTCTCATCTTGTCATTAAATGCACTCTTTCAAAGACCTGCCAGGATATGCTCCACGTCAGATTCGGTTTACTGTACGGTTTCGGTAGCGGTCTGGGTAGAATTATTGTTTTTATTTAGCAAAATAGTTGTCAAAATTTTCTTTAACGAAACAACACACTTTGATGTTTAAGTCATTGTCATGAAATGTGTCATGGTTATATTTAATTTAAACTAATGTATCTATTTATATATCACAGTGAACCAAGAATCCAACCGAGCCTAATATTTGATCATAAAATGGATACATATATTAGCTTGATGCTATATATATTAATTATTCCTTATCATTATGTGTTACCAATCTATTTGTTGTCATATACATTCATTTAGTTCCACACAGCAAACTTTACTTGTTACCACACTTCCTAGCATAGTGTTATTTTCTTGATAATCACATTTGGAAACTTCGTTTGTTAACAAACTTGCTGTTGTTACATTGATTTATTTATTTACCAAACTTCTTACCAAATCCAATTTTACATTGGTTGATTTAGATTGCAAATACTTAGTAAAATTGCAATACTATTGTTACATTTCTTTTTACATAACAAACTTTGTTGTTGTGGTTATATTACTGAGTAATAATAAAAATATTCTAATACCTTCTGTCAACTCTAGTTTTTTTTTACTCAATATTTTAATTTAGGCTAAAGAAAATAGTTAATTGATTCAGTAAATTTCTTTAATTTTTAAAGTTCTAAAGTAGAGATTTGTTTGGGTACAAGCCGAAATGGCCCTTCTGTCAACAAGATATAAATCGTCTAAGCGAACGGTACTTAATTGTCCCCAGTGGACCTCCGCTTGTTGGGATCCAGCCCCTACAGCTAACCCAACTTGATCAAAACTTGAAAGCCAAAAAATTTAAAGGTGAATTACTAAAATCATTTAAACTGTTATACTTTAACTTAAGGCCATATTATTGAGTAAATATAAATTTCTGCAGACCTTTAGATATCACGACTAACAAGGAAGAGACCTTCACTGCAAAACCATCAAACTTCAATGGTACCTACTTCAAGAGGTGGCAGAGCCAGATGAAGTTTTGGCTTACCACTCTAGGATTAATTTCTACCATTGATGGGTCCACACCCATCACTAATAATTTTGATAAGACTGAGTCTGGCATAGGGGATCCAAGTCCTCATCTTCCACCAAATCCAAGATCCCTAAGGAAATAGACTACCTTTCAAATCTGTCCGAAGGAATTTCGAACTTCTAGAACTTATTCATAGTAACGTTTGTGATTATAATAGGATTTTGGCCAAGGCGGTAGAAAACGTTTTGTCACTTTTATAGATGACCATTCAAAGTATTGTTACACCTACCTTCTTAAGACCAAAGATGAAGTTCTAGACAGATTTAAAGTCTATAAGTCTGAAGCTGAGAACCAGTTAGATAGAAAGATTAAGATTTTTAGATCAGATCGTGGTAGAGAATATATCTCAAATGAAATGTCTAATTTCTGTGAAGAATATGGAATAATTCATGAGGTAACTGCTCCTTATTTACCACAGTCCAACGGAGTTGCTGAAAGAAAAAATTGGACCCTGTTAGACATGGTAAATGCAATGCTTCTCAATTCAGGTGTACCTAATAATCTATGGGAAAAAGCCTTATTGTCAGCCTATTATGTCCTTAATAGGATACCCAGTAAGACTAATGATATGATACCTTATGAGTTATGGAAAGGTCGAACTCCTCGGATTAATTACCTCAAAGTTTGGGGATGTCTAGCTAAGGTAGGAATTCCTGAACCAAAAAAGAAAGAGGAAGATAGGACCTAAGATTGTAGATGTTGTGTTCATAGGATATGCTCTAGATAGTAATGCCAATAGATTTCTTGTAATCCATTATGAAGTAAATGAAATCTCTAATAACACAATTATAGAAGCTAGAGATGCAGTTTACTGTGAGAATATATTTTCCTTTAAGGATAGAACTTTTTCATCTTCCTTCAACCCTTCTCTTACTCCATCTACTAGTTCTCATGTTCAAATATCGAGTTCTCAACTAGAACAAGATATAGAACCTAGAAGGAGTAAAAGAGAAAGGATTGAAAAGAACATAGAAGAATGATTCTTCATATTTTTGATAGAGGGTGATCCCTTAACCTATGAAGAAGCCATATCTTCTCCTAACTCTCCTTTTTGGAAAGAAGCTATTAATAATGAGTATAACTCCATTATGGAGAATAATACTTGATTTTTTAGTAGACATACCTTTAGGTAGTAAACCCATAGGTTGTAAGTGGATCTTTAAAAAGAAACTTAAAGTCAATGGTACCATAGAGAAATACAAGGCTAGATTAGTAGCCAAAGGTTTTACCAAAAAAAGGATTAGATTATTTTGATACTGTCACGCCCAGAACTAGAATACTGGAGAGCGAGGGACAGACACAGCCAGCTACATATATCGAAGTGTAATCCACCTCGATATACGGTCACGACTGTCTAGATGTATGAGGATTTATCTACAAGACATCAGTCTATTATGGTCAAGAACAAGCCTAGTGTCTCAATCTCAAGCAAGTAATAATAGTTAAAAGATGTTAGACCATCAGATATTCAATAGTAAGGCGTCCCATATATTTCATATACAGATGATTATGAAGCTAGTCGTACAAAATGCGAGGACTAGCAAGAGTTTCAGTCATACATGATCAACCCTAGGATTTGTCAATCATGTTATAGCCCTTAGGTAGACAAGAAATATAAGTATTCAATACGAGCTAACACTTGCTCTGCGGCTAAACGCCTCAAAGAAATAATTTACAATAGAGTGGGAGAGCAAAATAAAATCTACTCGTTGCCAGGGTTACGTCTAGTGTTCACCATATGGCTGGAAGGCTGGAAGATCCTCGGGTGCTGCTCCGAAATCTGGCCGTACGAAACCAGCTGGGTCAGACCCCAGAAAGAGCAAGTGCCACAAGGGCGGCTACACTTAAGAACTAAAACCAGCATGTCAGAACATGAACAAGAATAATAATAGGAAAATATGAAATGTAAATAAGACAACAATTGACGAGAGGATGATAAACTATTCTGGAAACCAGGTTACAATCCTTAAATCAAACAAGGATCGGGGTTGTAACCCTTCGCCTGAACAGAACCGGGTCCCTAGCCATTTATTGCTATGAGTAAAGCGTAAGCAAGCATGTCCTGAGATAGCCATGTACTGGATCTAGACAAGACTGGACAGGATTGGACTTCATCCAACATTTACGGCCAAGCAAAGAGTACTCTTGATACTTTAACTAACTAGAGTTATCACAAGCCTAGTTACTAGCAAGATGCAATGGGTTGTTCCGGCAGTCAAAAGTCCTGCAGCTATCCAGGTTATCCAGGCGAGGTACATGTCAGAGTTATCAAGAATTATTAGGTGACTTTGAGTGCAACACATGACAGTGTGCATATTATTTGTTTCAAGAAGTGCCCTATATGACATTGGGCTGGAAATGTGCCATACTCGTCGGCAGGCTACAAGTCCATCAGGTGTGGCCGGGATAACAGAATTGTCTGTAACTAGAAACATCTCTCTATATGAGCTACTTTGATTAATCTAATAATTAACCTAGTCAGATTCAGCATGAATCCCTGACCGTGGTAACCAGGGATGCAAGTCCTAGACATGATGTGAGACGAGACTGGTAGCTTATACAAGCACATTCAAGAACAATCACCCACGGTGTCAAGACGAGTTATTACTCAGCATGTCAAGATAGCCGTCGCAACAACATTCAAGATTACATGTCAGGTTTACTTGTCAAGAGTGCGCCACGACGGGCCACTATCATGTCATTATCATGTCAAGGTTACTTGTCAAGAGTGCGCCACGACGGACCACTATCATGTCATGTTACTTGTTACTTGTTAATAGTGCACCTTAACAGGCCACTATCATGTCATGTTACTTACATCATCATGAATGAGAGAATTTTCATAAAATAGCTAGTAACATATTCTTCAAGCTAAGGAAAAGAAATAAAACTTTCATGTTTTGATTTTTTTAAGATTTTAGCTACAAAATAGTTCAAACGGGCAAAATCCGTTATTAGGAGTGATTGCACGCAAGCACGGCGCACGGTGCACAAGTTGTACGGCGCACGCGGGCAAAAGTGCCAACGGCGCACGTTGCGCGCAAGCATGGTGCACGGGCGACGAAGACACTGCGCGCGGCACTGTTCATCGTTCCGACAGCACCAAAAGGTATGGGAAATCCATGAACACGAAAATGGCTTAAATTCCTCGTACGAAGTCGAAATCAAGCGGTTCAAAAGCCAAAATTAGGTAGAATTGAATTCCCTACAACATGAAACCATTAGATCTCAAAAATAACCAAGTTTCAGAGATCAAAACCAAAGAAAATCAAAAAAATTACAAACTTAGATCTACAAGAATCTATCCATCAAACCCCAAAATATTAAGTTCTAAAGAGGCTTAGAATCAAGTAAGGAAGATAATGGAACAATAAAACTTGAGATCCATCATGAAGCAAGTTGTTCTTGCCTAAGCTCTCTAGGTTGGTGGGAGAGTAATGGAGAAGATGAAGAAGTAAATGTAAATAATGGAGGAGAGAGAAGGAGTTGGTTTTTGTACAAAATCTCTCCATCTCAAACCAAAACAAACCAAGCCAAGCCAAGTCAAATTGAACCGAACCAAATTAAAATAAACTAAGTCAAGATTAAACCAAGACTAGGCTAAGCAAGACAAGTCTAATTACGGTCCACCTGACAAATGTCAGAAATCCGTATACGTATACTAAAAATACGTACAACGAAAACGGGAGTGACAAATCTACCCACCTTAAAAGAATTTCATCCTCGAAATTTAATCAAGAGGCTAGAGGTGTCTGGGCGAGCTACACTAATACTGGCAATCTACGACTAGCAGTCAACCAAGCAATCAATCATGCAAGCAAGAAAATAAAAGCATAAGGCATAAGGAAGACATTATACCTTATGAGTCAAATAGGTATGGATATTACGGTCGGATATCATCCTCACCCTCCCACGTTGACTCACCTAAAGAGGTGACCTCAAGCAACACGAACTAAACTAATAGTCTTATTCTTGAGTACCTTCTCTCTTCGGTCCAATATGGATATGGGCCTCTCCTCATACGAAAGGTTGGTACCAACAACCAATTCCGAATAATCAAGGACATGACTCGAATCCAGGATATACCGTCGTAATTCGGATACATGGAAGACATCATACACCTCACGTAACGGCGACGGAAGAGCAAGATGATAGGACACATCACCTACTCGCTCTAGAATATCGAACGGCCCTATATACCTAGGACTAAGCTTTCTCTGCATGCCAAAATGAATGATGCCACGGGTAGGCAAGATCCTAAGAAATACATGGTCGCCGATAGAAAACTCAAGTGAATGCCGATGAGAATCGGCCCAATGGTGCTGATGGTCTTGTGCAACTCGAAGATAATTTCTAACTTGTTTGACCACCTCGATAGTTTGCGTAATCATCTCTGGATCAAGCATTTGCCTCTCGCCAACATCATCCCAAGCTAAAGATGATATGCACTTTCTGCCATACCTGGCCTCAAAGGGTGCCATCTGGATACTTGCCTGAAAACTATTATTGTTGGAGAACTCCGCGAGGTGAAGGTGATCTTCCTATGAACCATCGAAGTCGAGTGTACATGATCATAACATATCTTCGAGAGTTTGAATCGTGCGCTCCGACTGACCATATATCTGCGAATGATAAGCTGAACTGAACTTGAGATGAGTCCCCAAACTCTTCTGAAGACTCTGCCAAAAGTGCATTATAAATCTTGAATCTCTGTCTGATATGATACTAACTGGCACTCCATGTAATCTGACAATCTGCCTGAGGTATATCTCTGCTAGCTGATCCGTCGACTGACCAACTCTGAAGGAGAAAATGAGCTACCTTCGTGAGACGATCAACGATAACCCATATAGCATTCCTGCCAACCGGGGATTTAGGTAATCAAGTTACAAAATCCATGGTTATATGCTCTCCCTTCCACTCCGGGATCGATAACGGTCGAAGAAGTCCAGCTGGTCTTTGATGTTCAGCTTTAACTTGTTGGCAAACTAAATATCGGAAGACAAATCGGGCTATCTCCATCTTCTTTCCATTCCACCAGAAATACTGACGGATGTCTTGGTACATTTTCGTGCCACCGGAATGAATTGAATACTGAGAACTGTGAGCCTCTGCCATGATCTTCTGTCTGATATCACCACTGGGTACACAAAGATGCCTCCCATGTCGAAGAGTAACATCTTAGTGAATACATAACTCTGGTCTTTGTCCTGTTTCACACTTTGCTCTGAGCCACTGAAGCCTGGAATCTGCTGATTGTGCCATCTTGATCCTCTCAACTATGTTGGACTGAACTTGCATGCTCGCCATCAATGCCACATTGGTAGAGAGAACTAGCTCTATCTCCATCTTTTGAAGGTCTGCTAATAACTCTGGTTGCGCTATTAGGAAATAAACTCCAGCTCTTCTGCTCAATGCATCTGCTACTACGTTGGCCTTCCCGGGATAATACTGCAGGTTGATGTCATAATCCACCAGTAGCTCTAACCATCTTTGCTGACACATATTAAGATCCTTCGGATTAAAAACATACTTAAGACACTTGTGGTCGGTGAAAATCTCCACCCGATCTCTATATAAATAATGCCTCCAAAGCTTCAATGCAAAAAACTACTGCTGCTAACTCCAAGTCATGGGTAGGATAATTCCTCTCATGGTCACGAAGTTGACGTGACGCATAAGCTACTATCTTACTATGTTGCATCAATACGCATCCTAATCCTCTGCTAAAAGCATCACAATAAACTGAAAATCCTTCAGTCCCATCTGGAAGCGTAGGAATGGGTACCGTCATTAATCCTTGCTTCAACTTCTCAAATGAACTCTGACACTCTGCTGTCCAAGCAAACTGCACATCCTTGTGGGTCAACCGCATCATGGGTGCTGAAATCCGAGCAAAATCTGATACGAGCCGCCGGTAATAGCCGGCCAATCCTAGGAAACTTCAAACTTCTACGACGGTGCTGAAAACTGGCCATGTCTCTATAGTCACTATCTTCTGGGGGTCAACTTCTACTCCACCTCTGGTGATGATATGACCTAAGTACGAAATGTGATCAAGCCAAAATTTGTACTTACTGAACTTCGCATACAACTGGTGTTCTCTGAGAATTTGAAGAACTACACGGAGATGCTGCTCATGCTCCGCCTCACTCTTGCTATAGACCAAGATGTCTTCTATAATCACTATCACGAACTGGTCCAAATAGGGCATGGAGATACGATTCATGAGGTCCATGAATACGAATGGCATATTGGTCGCTCCAAATGGCATAACAAGGAACTCCTAATGTCCATATCTTGATCTGAACGCTGTCTTCGGGATGTCTTGCTCTCTAACTCTGATCAGATGGTAACCTGATCGCAAGTCAATCTTCGAGAATACTGTCGCTCCCCTGAGCTGATTAAATAAGTCATCTATCCTTGGTAGAGGATATCTGTTCTTGATTGTTACAGAGTTCAAGGTACGATAATCAACACATAATCTTGACGTACCATCCTTCTTTTTCACAAGAAGCATCGAGACTACCTAAGGTGATCCACTAGCATGAATGAATTCCTTGGTTCTGAGTTATTCAATCATTTTGTACAAAATCTCCAACTTTAAAGGTGCCATCCTATAGACTCTCTCTGATACCGGTGTCATCCCTAGAAGTAAATCAATGGTGAACTCTATCTCTCTCTCTGGCGTCGTGCCTGGAAGCTCTCCGGGGAACACGTCTGGGAACTCTTCAACGACTCTGGAAAACTGAACTGCCTTTGCTACTGCCATCTACAATACTGGTGGAGAAGGTTCTACTTCGCCTCTGGAAAATGAAAACACTGGTTCGCCTGGTATTGCTGCTGCTGCACTGGTGCTGGGGTTGGTCCCCTAACCTATGGACTAGTTAGGTTCGACGATGATGAACTAGCTCTATTCTGGAAGGACCCTATCATGTGGTTCTTTGCCCCACAAGCCAAGCACAATCTCCGTGCTCTACGACACTCTGAAACAACGTTTCCTGGCTTCCTACAATGAGTGCAACCTATTACGGCAGACTGCCTCCGCTTCTGTTACTGAGGGTACGTCGGTGTTGAATGCGGAACCGACGTAACTAAATTTGCCCTTCGGGGAACTCCAATCAACAAAACCCTAGTTGTCGGGGCTGGTGCTGAAGACAGACTCATCTATCCATGGGACCTCTTCCTGCTTTCGGTTCGATCCACGATCCTCTGTGAGGTATACACGTGCCTTTTAGCTGTCCTCAAGACAACATCAAAAGTTTGATGCTCGAACTGATCTACTGCTAGAATAATTTCTAGGTGGAGTCCCTACTGAAACCGCTGCGCTCGATCCAACTCGGTTGCCACCAAGGTGGAAGCAAACCGACTCAGTCTTAAAAACTCGGTCGTATATCCATCGACCGTCATGCTCATCTGTTTCAAATTGGTGAATCTCGTCTACAGATCATATCGAGCCACTACATCAAAGTACTTGATCTGAAACTTGTTACAGAATGTCGCCCATGGGACAGGCGTCGCCAATCCAACTGCTAACATCGTCCACCAGTTGCGGGCTAAGTCCAATAACTGTAGGCGCACTACAGCCACCTTCTCTTCCACTGGAGTCTTAGTTGCCTCCAGGATAACTTCTATGTCCTGAATCCAAGCAGTGATAGCAACTTCACTGCCATCAAAGAAGGGAGGATCCAGGCGCTTGAAATTGTTGGCTGCACTGTTACCTTGATAACCAACTCTGCCCATGGCATCTTGTACTGTCTAGTATAGGACATCGCCCCAAAGATCCTGTGACGCAAGCAAATCTCGGATAAGTCCTACCAGGACTCCATTGTCAGGCTCTGCAGGCTGAGCTGGTTGAACTGGTGGCTCTGGATCCCCGGAAGGCATAACTCGGAAGACTGTCCCTGAGAGCTGGGCTTGGTCTCGTTGTTGAGGCTGGTTCACTGGTGGTTCTCCTTCCGGCTGATCGGCAGGACCAGGAGCAATGTCACTGAAGAAAATGACATAGGGAATATTAAGGAAGGACCAAGATATATAAAGGATATAAGCATGTGACCAGGCCAAGATTTTAGGAAGTGTCACGACCCGCACCCACTGTCAGGGTACGAGAACGTAACAACGCCCAGCCTACGCCGCAGTATCGGCGGTAGAACGCTGTCCTAGGTCAATCATCTAACAATCATAAAAGTACCTGTACAGTTTATACTCTCCGAATGGAGGTGATATAACAATATGCTGTCTCAATCACATCTAAGGTAGAAGAATGAAGAACAGATAGATAGATAGTAACTCAAGGAGAACCATAGCATAGATGAAAAAGTCTAAGTGTCTAGTACAACATAATATCCAGAACTGTCAACTCATAATACAAAAGTCTAAGAGTCTATACATCTCCACATCTCAAAATACAACACAGAATGTGAGACAAAAAGATATAGAAAAGACTGCCTAGACTAAACTGGTCTAGACTACTGGAACATCCTCCTCAGCTGTAGGTGGAACCTGCTGAGGGTCCACAACATAAGTATCATCTAGTCCTGCTCCATAATAGGTAGACACCAGGCCTCATCCTCATCCTCTGTAATATTTCAACAGGTCCAATCAGGACGGGAACGAGCACAATACATCTCACGCAGTGCATAGCAGGTTAGGAAATACGATACAGGCAATAGAGTAAGATACATGAACTGCTGAAAGGAAATATACGCTGTAAAAGAGATTGCTGTAATGAAATATCTACTGTATATAGAGAACTGTAAGTGACTAGTGATGTAGAGCATAAGATAGGCATGTGAATGGCTAGAATTTGCACATGATTACACTACTGAGTTTGCACATGATTACACTACTTTGGAATTATTCACATGACCACTTCTACTCCCCCGTACCCCAAATCAATACACAAGGATCTATACAGGTTACGTTATTGTACATGATATCACATGGGGCCCATGAAAGGGTGCACATGATAGTATACATGAGGGCTCAGTAAACATGAGAGTACATGATCACATGAGTGCACATGAATAATAGAAGCATGGGAGTACATGATGAAAGTGAAACACACATAACATGAAGTACCCGATGCTCCCGAGGGGGATAACATCTCATGTAAAGATCCATATAGTACCAATCCGTGTTACCAATGTGACAGCAACAAGTAAAGTAATCTAGAGCGAGAAGTAAAGCCTGAACAAGTATGAAACGGTCAGAGAATGTACTCGCCTGATAACTGAATGTCTGAAGAGGATATACTGCCTGAGGAGAGATGTCTGGCTCCTAATCAGAGCAATACAAGTCACAATGTATCCACAATGGTAAAAATAAAGTGTACAATGCATACTACATGATTTTAGGTCAATCTGGTCAAAAGTCAACTCTAATAGTCAAACTAGGTCACAGGAAGTCATACTAGATCACAGAAAATCAAGCTAAGTCAAATAAAGTCAAACAAGGTCAAATAGGTCAAGATTAGTCAAATCTAGGTTAAAATCAACTCTTGGTCAACATTCTAATCAAACTAGTCAAATACTAGTCAACATGATCAATCTGGGTCAAGTCTAGGTCAAACTTCGACCAACTAAGGTATTGGTCAAACAAAGACTAGTCAATAGGGTGATTAAGTCAAACATGGTCAGACTAGTTGAACTAGTCATTTTTAGGTCAATTAGGTCATGGTTTGACCTAAGGTTGACTTTGGTCAACCCTTAGTCAACAAGGGTCAATAAGTAGGGTTTTGGGCCATTAGGGTTAGCCCCAAGCCATAGGCTAGTAATCTTGGCCATAGGCTATTGGCTATAGGTTTCCTCTAAACCTATACCTTAACAAGTTATACACATATATATATATATATCTATATATATATAGATATTCCCATATATCTAATGCCTATACATATACATAGGCCATAATACATATATATATACATATCTATAATATATACAATACCCAATATATATATAGTACTCACTTGTATACATAATATATATACATATATAGATAGCTATCCTATAAACATATATATATTCCACATATATATATAAACCCATATATACACCCTTAGCTATATATACCAAAATATATATATAACTATATACAATATAATGTATATATATATGTTATACATATATATATATAGAGGGAATTAGAGAGAGAGACATAGAGAGAGGACAGTGAATGGGGGGGGAGTTTCAGATTTTCCTGAAACTGGAAATCCCAGCCCCCAACCTATACACACACACACACACCTAATATATACATATATATTTATCTACATAAAACCTATTCATATATACATATATATAGAGAGAGGGAAGAGAGAGACTGAAAGAGAGAGAGAATGAATGAGAGAAAGAGAGACAGGGAGAGAGAGGGGAATGGTCTGGACAGGGGGTTTCCTGAAATCAGGAACCAAGTTGGCTCCCCAACACACACACACATAACATATATACATACGTATGTATATACACACACAACTATACCTACACACAACCAATTACTCTCAAACCTCACCTATACACACACATACATATATACTACATATATACACACTAAAATACATATATACAATGCATTAATCACATCAAAATTAGGTTTAAAACTGGAATTCAAAAACTGGGAAAATAACCCAAAACAGTTGGCAGTGCACAGTGCACCCGATTTGAGGAAAATCGAAATACACGCAACCCAACGAGCTAAGACTCGTATCCCAAGGTTGGTAACCGACACCCCGCACATATACTAGTGTCCTAGGACACTGACACGACACCACGACACGTTTTCACGTGTCCAAACACTCAAAAACACGACTCGGGTAAATTCCTGATACACACGCACACACACAGTATCGTGCACGCGTGCACTTAGCTCTAGGACACGACACACGTGTCTAGAAGTCTCGTGCACGTGTGGGTAGGTTCGCCTAGGGTTGGTCTAGGGTTTAGGTAGCCTGTCTCGTGTCCACGTGTCCTCAGGACACGGCACGAACTCCGTATCAGTCGAAGGAAATCGACTGATACTCAGTGTTCTGCACCGCGTCGTGCAGCGATGCACTCATCTCGTGCTCGCGACACAGGACACGACGCACCTCGTGCTCGTGTCCTCGTGTACGCCAACTATAGGGCTACACTCTCGTGTCACTACGAGGTGTCATCGTGTCGTGTCCGTGCGACACGAGACACTCGAAGTTGGTGTCTGTGCGTGTGTGCGCTGACAGCCCGTGTCCAGTGCGAGTGAGATTTCTCACTCGACACGACACGAGGCGACACCAAATTTTAGGGGCATGTGCGCAGACATTGCCCCCTCGTGTCCACAAAATTTCTCGTGTCCTAGTGTCGTGTGTAGGGAGAACTAAGGGGGTGGTAGCAGGGGATTTACAGTGTAAAAACAGTGTCTAACAGTGTTGTGTCCAGTGAGCTTTGTGTCCAGTTTTGGACACGACACAAGCTCAAAACGTGCTCAGTGTTTTAGGGTTAGGTTTAGGGTTAGCTAGGCTAGGTTTTTGGTTAAAAAGATTTACAAAACAGTGAGTATTATTAATGTGACAGTGAGCTAAAAAAAACAGTAAAATACAATGAAAATTAATTAGGATACGTGTCCGACACGACACCAAACAAAACCCTAAAATCACCAAACCCTACCCACAACTATAATATGACTATATGCATGCAATAATGAAGAAAAACCAGTAAAATAACTAGGTTTAAATATATTTACCTCTATGTGTGCAAGATCTTGAATTTCACTAAATGAGGGTGATTAGCCTCAAAGCCCAACTTGTCCTTCCTTGGTGAAACTTGAGTAGCTCACTTCCCTAGGCTCCCTTAGATTGTAGGTGACCTAATGGAGAAAACTAGAGGTTCAAAGCTTGAGAAATGAGGAAGTTATGGCTAAATGAGTGGAAGGGTTTCTAGGTTTTTCTTGTGAATTGGTTTTTCATGAAACCATGGGAATGATTCTAAGTGCTAACTATATAGGAGAGAGGGGCAAGGGGCTGTCATGGGGGTGTTGGGGGGGGGGGGGGGGTTGTCTTGCTTCTAGGCTAAGAGAAGGACTTTGTAAAGGGTTTTAAGATATTTTGCATAAATTAAGCAAAATATCAATAAGTAAATATCTAGATATTTATATAGCTTTGACTACCATGAAATATCTAATCCTCTTAGTCATTCTAGGTTAGTAGCTAACCTATGGATTAGGGTAATTAGGTTAGGGATTAGCAAGTCACTAATCTAAAAGTCCATGAATAGTAAAATCTCACTAATCCCACTAAATTCCAAATAAATTCCTAAAAATTACCAAAATACCCCTATGGCTAAAAATCACTAAAATGATATTCTAAGCCTATGGTCAAGCTCTCATGGTCATGGCAACTTCTAGGTTAGAGAAACTAGGGTTTACACTAAGGTTTACTAACAAAGTCACAAAGTCATAAGTCATGACTTAGCATGACTTTAGAAATGGTTTAATCACACTAATAATCACTATAAAATCATACCATGACTAAAATACCACTAATAAATAATAAAAATAATAAATTTTCAAAAATCCCCAATTTCAGAAAACAGGGTGTTACAAGTCTACCCACCTTAAAATAATTTCGTCCTCGAAATTTAGATGGTCGTACTCCTTCTAGGTCAAACCTCCAACAATCAGGGACGAAGCCACTACCTAGGCAACATACAAGGTCAATAAGCAAAATATGGGTATAGACCTATACTGGTCATGTCCAAAAATTGGTTGGTAGTTTTAGGTCATAGGGTGTCCTTAAATCAAATCGGAGCCAAAAGTAACTCCATGGGATAAATCAGGATGGAGCCTCGGGTCAGGAAAATCGTACTAAGAAAATGAAGCACAATGGTATGCCTGAGTGGGACACTAAGGTCATGGGTGTAGTATGTCATGTCTAGGTCAGGTATGTGAAGTCAATTTTGAGAAAATAACTAGTCTTGTGCTCCAAATTTAAAAGTCACGGTAATGTGCCTACGATGGTCATAATTTAGAGTGGGAAGGGTCTATGGCCTGATTGAACCAGAAACTGTGATACAATAGTGGTACCAGGGGGACAGGTTAAATAGGACAGTCTGCGGTCTCATCTAAGTGCACTAGTCATTCTAGATCTGTGTACCCAATCAACACAGGCTTGTCATTTCCAAAGCACAATCTCATTTTGGAAGTACCTCTGAGGTATCTCAAAATCCACTTCACCGCTTTCCAATGCTCTTTTTCCGGATTGGATAAGAATCTGCTGACGACACCAACTGTATGTGCCATGTAGGTCTGGTGCACACCATAATATGCATAAGACTGCCAACTGCTGAGGCATATGGTACCGATGCCATCTTTCTTTTTCTTTGTTGCTTGTAGGACACTGTCTTGAGTTGAGCAAAAATTGATTAGCAAGTGGAGTTGCTACAGGCTTTGCCTTGTCCATGTTGAACTTCTTCAACACCTTCTCAATATAGCGCTCTTGTGATAACCACAACTTCCCATTCCTTCGATCACGGGAGATATGCATACCGAGAATTTGCTTTGCTGGACCTAAGTCCTTCATTGCAAAGGACTTGCTGAGCTCTTTTTTTAACTTGCTGATCTTGTCATTGTCACGACCTACGATCAACATATCATCAACATATAGAAGGAGTATAATCAGTTCACCATCGGAGTGCCTTTTGACAAACACACAATGATCAGAAGTGGTCCTCAGGTATCCTTGCTTGGTCATGAAGAGATCGAACTTCTTATACCATTGGCGTGGTGCATGTTTCAGTCCATACAGGCTCTTCTTTAGTCGACAGACTAGATCTTTTTTCTTTGACTCTAAAACCCTCTAGCTGCTCCATGTAGATTTCTTCTTCAATATCTCCATGAAGGAATGCAGTCTTCACATCTAGTTGTTCCACTTCTATATTTAGACTCGCAGCCAAGCTGAGCACTACTCTGATAGATGTCATCTTCACCACTGGTGAGAAAATCTCTTATAGTCAATTCCTTGCTTCTGACTAAAACCTTTCACAACTAGCCTCGCCTTGTATCTTAGTTGTGATTTGTTTTCTTCTGTCTTCAGCTTATACACCCATTTGTTCTTGAGTGCCCTTCTTTCTTTTGGTAATTTTACCAAATCATAAGTGTGATTCTCATACAAGGACTTCATCTCGTCTTGCATGGATTCCAGCCACTCCCCCCTTTTCTCGTGTGTCACGGCTCTTGATATTTTTCAGGTTCTCCTGCATCTGTTTCCAATACATACTGTTGTGGACTGTAGAGGCTGTTAGGCTTCGGTTGTCTGTTTGATCTTCTCAGTTGAGGTCCTTCAGGAGCTTGCTCTTCTTGAACATTTTTATGTACGATGTCATCATCATGATTGTCCTCGACATGATCATGGATTTCAGCTTCATTGTTCTCGACCGGATCTCCCCTTTGTTCCCGGGGTTGAGAAACTGGATTTAGGTTGACAGAAAATTCCCTGGAGCTATCAACCTTTTCTCCCTTCTGAAAATCTTCAATAGTTTGATCTTCAAAGAAGACCACATCTCTGCTTCTGACAATCTTCTTATTGACAGGATCCCAGAGTCTGTAGCCGAACTCTTCATCTCCATAGCAAAAAAAAATACATTCTTTTGATTTGACATCAAGCTTGGACCTCTCGTCTTTGGGAATGTGCACAAATGCTCTACACCCAACACCTTCAAGTATTGGTAGGACACATTTTTTCCTGTCCAGAACTTGTTCGGTACATCACCATTGAGTGGAGCTGATGGAGACAAGTTGATTAAGTGAACTGTTGTCATTAATGCTTCATCCCAGAAACCCTTTAGAAGCTTGGAGTGAGATAACATGGTTCTGATCCGCTCAACGATCGTTCTGTTCATCCTCTCCGCCAACCCGTTGTGCTGAGGGGTCTTTGGAACCGATCTTTCATGTCTGATCCCATGATTCTTGCAATAGATTCTGAAGTCTCCTATGTACTCTCCACCATTGTCAGTACGGATGCACTTCAGAGTCGTACTAGTCTCACGTTCAACGCTGGCGTGAAACTGCTTGAACACATCAAAGACTTGATCTTTGGATTTGATTACATATGCCCATACCTTCCTGGAATGATCATCAATGAAGGTGACAAAGTATCTTGCACCACCAAGAGTGTTAGTAGTCATAGGCCCACAAACATCAGAGTAAACAACATCCAGTACATCGGGTTTTCTAGTTGCAGCCTTATAATGAAATGAAACTCTATGTTGTTTTCCAGCCAAACAGTCAGTGCAAGGTTCAAGAGGTGTACCTTTCGATTTCAGCCCGGTCAATACCTCTCTTTTGGCTAGAATTTGTAATCCTTTCTCACTCATATGACCCAGTCGCTTGTGCCATAATCCAATCGTTGATCCTGATTGGTCGATTGCTGCATTAACATGCTGATTGTTGATCTTAGCATATGTCATATAGAGTGTGTTCTCCTTCTTCCCTCTAGCAAGCACTAGGAGTCTTTGCTCAGTTTCCACTTGCCTCCACCAAACACATTGGTGTATCCTTCATCATCCATCATGCCAGTGGATATCAAGTTGAGACGCATGTCTGGAACATGTCTCACATTCTTGAGAATCAAGAGGCAGCCAGTGTTGGTCTCAAGAGCTATTTCTTCTTTTCCCACAATCTTGGAAACTTTTTCATTTTCCATCCTCACATTTCCGAAGTCTCCGCTTGTGTAGGTTGTGAAGAATTCCTTTCTGGAAGTAACATGGAATGATGCACCAGAGTCTACAATCCAGCAAGATCTTGAGAGGTTGGATTAACCAGACCATCACAAATGATGTTTATCTCATCGCCTTTTGAAGCAGTGGCAGTTGTGTTTTTGGCTTCATTCTTCTCATTTGATTCATTTCTTTTTCCTTTTTGAGTTTTCTGCATTCTCTTTTCATATGACCCTTAAGGCCAAATGAAAGCATTCTATCTCCTTTCTTGGTTTGAAAGTGCCTTTGGAATGATCTTTTGGCCTGCTTTTGGAGCGGTCACGGTTGTAAAATTTTCTTTGATGAGTTCTTCCACGATTCTCAGAAACAAGAGCATCTGACTCGGTTGTTATGCCTTGTTCTTTCCGCCTCGCTTCTTCATTCAATAAACTATCCTTCACTAAGGTTAAAGTGATGACGCCTTGAGGAGCGGAGTTGCTTAAGGAAACCACAAGTGTGTTCCAACTATCCGGCAACGAGCTGAGTAGCAAAAGTGCCAATAGCTCATCTTCCAGCACCAGCTTCATGGTTGAGAGTTGATTTACCAACTCTTGGAAATCACTCAAGTGTTCAGAAACACATCGTCCGTCTTTGTATTTCAGGTTCACCAAACGTCAAATGAGTGACGCTTTGTTTTGAGGAGTCTCTCGCTCGTACATCGATGCTAACTTCATCAACATTTGATGAGCATCGGTTTCTTTGGAAACATGGTGAAAAATGCTTTGGTCGATCCAAGGACGGATCTCTCCAATAGTTTTTCGATTTAGAATGGTCCAATCTTTTTCAGATTTGTCTTCTGGCTTCTGTCCATTGCAGAGTACACTTCGTACAAATCCTTACAATAGAGGATATCTTCCATCCGCGGCCTCCATATGGAATAGTTTGAAGACGTGAGCTTGATCATGGTTGAAGAGGTAGAAGACAATGATTCCGCCATCACGATCAATAAGCTTGTGGCTCTGATACCAATTGCTGGTATGCACTGATACCGCTAATTGGGATGGAGATAGCTTACCCACTTAACGTAGGGGCTACAATGAGTTGATGTTTAGCTTATGTGAAACCCGTAATTTTCCAATTGCATTTTTAATTAATGTGTGTTTGCCAGTTAGTTTTTTTTATTATTTCTGAAATTTATTGTTGGTCAAACCCGTAAAATTTTTTATAGTATAATTTATTTGCTAATTTTTTTATTATTATTATAATTGTTATTAAATTATGATTGCTAATTAGAATTTTTGCTAAACTAGTATTATTATTATTAATTAATTATTTTCAAAAATAATTAAAATAGATTTTTGTTTTGACTTGATCCAGATCCGAACCCGTTCCCGAGTTCCGGACCTGTTCCTGAACCCAAGTTCAAATCCAAGCAAATTTTTGGTTTCGAAATCAGAAATATTTTGATATATTTATTGAGTTTTTTTTATAAGAAAAGGAAAATATTTGTTATTAATTAAACATTTATTTATTATAACTCATTTAAATTATTTAACTCTCTCTCCTCTCTCTCATTCTCTTTCTGAGAGATCGACCGACCCTTCCCATCCCGAACGGCCGCGCCCGCCGCCGACAGTCGGCCTCCCCCGAACTGCCGTGCCCCTTCAGATCCAGTAACTCCCGCTCTCTCCTACCTATATAAACCCCATTCATTCTCATTTCCATCACCATCTCCAAAAACCCTTTCCCCAAATCGTGCCCTAGCCCTCCCCGGCGAACCCGCGCTCCCCGACCTCCGCGAGCGCGCCCCTGGGCCGCCGCTCCGGCGCCCGACTCCAGGCCGGCTCCGCCGGTCCTCCCCCGTGCGCATTCCTCTCGGCCGACCAAGTGATTTCCACCGTCGACCCCGATCCGCGGCCCGGCCGACCGCCGTCCACGAGCCTCGCCCCTGCGCGCGTCCCCGGCGCCACTTTTCCCCAGGCCGCGCCCCCTGTCCGACTAGCCCCGCAGTAGCCGCCCGCCTCCCGAGTGCCCGAGCCACCCTCGCGGCCTCCCCGCGCGGCCGAGCTCCCGCCGCCTCCCCTGTCCCGGCGGCCCGCGGTCTCCTGAGCGCCGCCCCGGCTCGTCCAGCCGGCGCCCGCAGCACCCCCTGCAGCGTTTTCCCGAGCGGCCCCTTCCGCCCGAGACCGGTGACTTTCCGTCGCCGTGGTGCCCCGTCACCGAACCGATCTGTTCCGAGCTTTCCGACTCACTGTCCGCAGGATTCTGAGTCAGATCCGTGGTTTTCTACTGCCCGCGAGTACTGGAACGTTACGAGTCCGAGGCATCACTTCGGATTCCTTCGATTTCGGTAACTTCTGTTAGTCCCATAGTTCTCTTGGTCTATGATGAATCTGGTCCAGGATTTTTTCTTCGAAAAATTCGGTGTTTCGGCTACGTTTTTGGTTTCGGACTTTGTCCTCTGACTTTTGGGTTCTGTGATTTTACGCGAATCCTTTAGAAAGAGTTCTGTGGGAAATTATTGGTTTTTCCGAATATTTTGGAATTTTTCCGACTCCTTCGGAAACAATTCTGTGGTTATAGATTTATACATATTATTTGGGTTCGGTGATTTCTTGGAATTTTCGAGAATAATTCGGAAGGAACGTTGTTAGTTTTTCCGACTTACTTTGGGAGTTTCGATATCAATTCTAGACTTCGAATTTATTTTGGAAAAAATAGTTTTTGGTGGTTATATTGGTTTGGGATTTTTGCAGGAAAAATCGGCGCGTTTCCCAGTTTTGGGTTATTCCGAAAATAGAGGGAATGCTGCCGAAATTTCTAAAAAATTAATTAATGATTTTAAAATGATTTTTCGGAAATGATAATATTTTTGGGCGACGACCTTATCGGTATATGGGCCCCAGTGAAATACAAACGCACCGGTTTGTCCGGACGTTGAGGCAGAGTGCTGTAAATGAAGAATTGGACCAGTTCTGAGACTTATTCTATTTTTATTTTTAGTTATTATAATTTTGTAGGTAAATTTACAAAGACTAACAAATTTTCTCTTATTTTAATTCTTGGGAATGTAAGGGCATAAGCCCATTTATCTATTTTGTAAATTGTAATAAGTAGGATTTAGCTGTGGATTTGCTGAGATTGTGAACGCGTAGAATTAATTATTATTATTATTAATTAATTAATTAGAAATTCATGATTTTCTCACTTAAAGAAAAGAAATATATTTATATGTATAAATATAAATACTAACTTTTTTCCCAAAAATTGATACAAACAAGTTTTTCGAAATAAAATATAAATTTAGATTTCCTTAATTGTAACGCACTAGAAAAGCGTGTTCTGATTGTGTTGTAAATACAAGATTAAAATTGACTAGGAAACAAAAATCTAGAGATTGTAACTAGATTCTAGAGTTGTGGTTTCTGAGACATAATTTTCGGAATGTAGGATTTCAAAGAAGAGAGGTGACTGTTCAAATCCTGAAGAACCAAACTCGTCCAACTTAAATTTAAGGCAAGTACATTTATGTTGATTACAATTATTTAATAATCACTTCACTGCAATTTTAAACCACTGTTCAAACACGAACTCTTTCGAGAGTACTGACCGTACTGTTGGGGACTGGGGAGTAGAGTAGTGGATATGACCAAATCCAAAATTAGGATAACTGACTGTATTAGCTTTTCCCTCTTCACACGGGGACAAGCCATACCGTATCGCTAGGATACTACTGTAACCCAATCCGGTCATATTCATTACCTATTCACATCACTGTACTGTATTATTTCAAAACTGTTCATCTTCAAACTGTTTAAAAGTGCATGATTTTATTGTTAAATTAATTGTCAAGATTAGCATGAATTGTACTTTGCTCCCTCCTGACTGGAGACCAACATTTTTAGGTGATTGCGTCGTCGAAGATCTGATGCCTGTTCTCGCAGAACCTGGAACCCAAGAACAGTAGAGCTGGATAGTAATTTATTAACCAATGTATCAAGTGTAATTGCTGTATTAATGGTTATTGGATTTCAAAATTTTAAATTGAATAAAGATTTTATATCGTTAGAATTTTTATCTGCATGTGTTTCACTACTGAATACAGCTTACTGCCGCCGTCTCAACAACGGTGCAGGCTGGGCATGATCCGATTCGACCCAACAATTTGGGACCGGGTCGTGACATGTTTTTAGTGGTGGCCCATGCAGGTCTGATCTGTAAATTGGTCTAGTCAACTTAGTTTAGACCATCATGCAGTTCTATAACTTGACCTAGGGATAGTTGAGACTTTAGGAAAACAGACTTTAGAAACAACTATAACACTTAGATGATATACACCATGTTACATTATAGGGTCGAAATTTTTTACTTAAAAATCTATTTTGCCTGCTTATAGATTCGTAGGATACCTTGTTGTATTTGTACCTAAACCTTATCTAGATTAGGCTGATTGTACCTTTGAGTGTCCTATGACTTCCGAGATGATTTTTCTACCGTAATTTTCAGGTTCTAGTCTACCTTAGGATTCATATTCTTTTGGAATAAGGTTGAATTTTTCAATCTTCTTCTTTATCAAACCTAATTTTAACTTCTTCATTGGTTGATCAAATCTTACTTATTTGGAATTTTGATTCGTTTGTTATGAAGAGTTTCAATATTCTTTTAGCAACCCTATTAAACTATTTTCTACTCAATATATATCTACAACCCTTATCCAACCTTTGCCTTGAACTCCTTTCTAATTGACTAACTTTCTCGAAATCAATTCTGAATCAAAATTCTTTTGGGATCATTTAAACCTCAAGGTCAATTATTACCAGAAGAGTTAGTTTAATTCATGATTCTCTTAAAGGGGTTTTTTAATTTCAATATTGATTGTTATCTCCTAAGTTATTCCAAAGACCGAGAAATTCTCATCTGTTGACTTCCTCCATTCATCTTAAAACCCTACTCTCTCTATGAAATTTCTTTATCAAATCAAGG
This sequence comes from Iris pallida, assembly GCA_029216955.1. Classification (NCBI taxonomy): domain Eukaryota; kingdom Viridiplantae; phylum Streptophyta; class Magnoliopsida; order Asparagales; family Iridaceae; genus Iris; species Iris pallida. The sequence continues at coordinate 28,418,994 of JANAVB010016197.1, read as the reverse complement.
CCTAGAAAGCTTCTATGATCATGAAGCAGGAACGGTCAGAAAATTGATCACATTTTGAAATCCATAATATATATATATTTATAATTTTATAAAATATATAAATATATATATATATATAATATATATATATATAATATATATAGATATTATATATATAATATATATATTATATATATATATAATATAATATATAAATATATAAAAATATATATATATATATATATATATATATATATATATATATATTATGTTTGCAGTTTTCGAGAAACCCTAAAATATGTTGGCCGACTTTTCTGGTTTTGATCCCGGTGATCCCCCGACTTCCCGAGGTGATTTCCGTCAACCCCGACCTCCTTTTGCGCGCCGTTTTTTTTTGGTTTTCGTATTGAGGTAATCTCTCAGAATATGTAATTTTTTTCGTAATTTCTGAACCTAAATTTCTGGAAAATTCGTAGAGTGTTGGTTGTCCGAAACTTGACACGTTTCAGTGTTTTTGAGATTCCGGGAGAACCAGAAATCAAAATCACGAACCGTTTGAAGTTTCGGAAAGATAACACAGAGCTCTACGACATATAATTTTCCCAGAAATTATTTTGTTCATTTAATATTTTATTTATTCTGTTGAACTCAGAACTGATCGGTTGATCCCCGTTTTGGTCACGATTAGCCATAACGGCGATATCTTTTGACCAAAGCGTGATTTTGAGGTACTATTGATTCCAGCGCACTCGTGGCATTGAAATCTACCAAGGTGCACTTTTAAAATCTAGAGTTCATAGCATTTGACTAAAAAGTCAATGGTACGTCTCGATTTGCGTGTCATGGTTTCCGAAATTGAGAAACACGACTTTTGATGGCCAAACTTGCACATTTAAATTATATTCAGATTATTATTAGGTTAAATTAGGTTTTTAAGTAAATTATTATAGAATTAATTATTATTAACTTAGTAACCCAACTAGCCACTATTTAGAACTAGAACATTAGAATTAATTTGTGGTTATCGTGCACTGTTTGTGGTGCGTTATATGTTATAGGTTGATAGCTCTAGATCGGCATTCCCTCATCCTTGGCTTGTGACTATGGTTTGTGCAAGGATTCAGGCAAATAGTATTGTATTTATGTTTTAGTTCATTATAATGTTTACTCCATAGTTTTCTCGTTTGATATCCCGTTGAATTATTGCTTGATATTCCATTGAGACACGATTGTGACACTGTAGTTATCGTATTCTTCTTAGCGTATCATTGACCATTTTTGATTGTTAGAGATTCGGGAGGGGAAATACTCGATAAATACGTGAACAAACCCAATTACGTTACGAATGATAGCTAAGTCATACACACACACGTATGAGTTAGCCGTACCTATTACTGAATGATAGCCATCGTATGATGTGCCGTATTAGCCCAGCCATTCACGTATTTGAAGGTATTTCACACACATTGGTTTCTATTTTTTCTTTATCTAGTTTATTATCTTGTCAGTTCATATCCTGCTAGTTTACATCTGTAAGTTTACTTTTGCCACCTCATATCCTGTTAGTTCTTGTCTTGCTAGTTCTTTTTATATTCTTTACCTTCATGATTTCTCGCTTGTTTTAACTTATTTTGGACTAACAACATTAATTGCAATATGGTTGTACTCTGCTCATTTCCTGATTGGATCGTTGTTGTAGGTGAGGGAGAGTATCTCTAGTACTTTATGTTATGGACCAGCAGTGGGTAGTGCTGACGTTGTTGGTACCGAGACTCAGGAGCCATGGCTGATCTCTGGAGGGATCTAGATTTACCTTTATGCATGTCTTAGTTATTTCTTAGATGGATCAGATTTGTTCATGGATGGACGATATTTTATTGTTCTGAATTTTAGTCTCTTTGTCATGGATTTGGATAGTATTATTTCATTATCTATCGTACTTTTATTCTTCTTGGTTTGTGTCACTACTGAGTATGATTTGTATTTGTGTTCTATTGTATCTGTGGAGGATTGTGTGTACTAGACAGCGTTCTACCGTCGATACCGCGGCGTAGACTGGGCTTGGACACGAACTCATACTCGGTTATCCGGGAGCGGGTCGTGACACTCATTGTAGTTTCAGTAGCTTTGATGTCTGGCTTCTGGAGTGCAGAGATGAGAAAGCTCGGCAAAAATAGCTATCATCTTATCCTTGACATCGTCAGGGGTCTTGATAGTAGCTTCAGCTCCGAAAACTTGCTCCTCCAAGATTGAGCTCTGCGTCAAATGTTTGTCGCGAGCTACGATTAATTGCTCTTTCTCCGCCTTCAAACAAGCTAGTCCAGCCTCCACTTCACGAATTCATTATTCTGTTCATGAATTCTCAGATTCGAAGTTTCATAGGCTATTCTATAAGTCTCTAACTGAGGTTTGCTTCAGCCAATAAATCTTTTTCTTTGGCGACTTTGCTGCTATGTTCTCGGAGAGATTCATAGAAAGTAGTCTCTCGAGCAGTGTATTCAGTTGATAAAGCATCATACTCAGCTTGAATAAGAATTTCAGTAGTTTTACTTGACAGCCTTAGATATTCTCTAATGGGCTGTTCAAGTTCCTCTACCACCTTCTCCAGTGCCGCTGCTCTTTTAGCATCATTAAACATTGCGACGTTCCCGATGGTGGGAGCAATCGCACCTTTCAAGCTTTCATAACTCAGGCCCTTCCTCAGGACCATCTTGATCAGAGCAGCCAAAGTTTTGTAGAACGCCTCTGTATGAATCTCAACCAATAGATTCATGTCTGTGTTTGAGCTCGGCATGGCGGCAATATCAACAAGATCCCTTTTCTGTAGACTAGGAGCCGATGTTGTTGCTTTGGTAGCAGACTGAGAGGAAGTCAATGGTGTCGTTGCTACCATAGCTAACTGATCCCTAGGAGCTTCCGAGGCCACATCTTCAGCACTTTGTTGGATTGTCTCTCCAGCCGTTTCTGGAGCGGAAACTACTTGAGTTTCGGTGGCGGTGATAGTTGCGGGAGGAATGGTAGTTATCATAGCTGACTCCGTTTCAGACACCGTCTTTTCAGGAACTTGTACTGGATTAGTCGCAATAACAGAGGATGCTATTACAACCTCTCCAGCTTCAGTTGATGAGTTGATCATATCCTCATCACCTTCATAAGCTATTGGCTCTTCAGGCTCTAAAAATACTTCAGTTTCTTCATTGAAGTCTGTTTCTTCTTCAGCAGCCACTTCTTCATTTGCAGATGGTTCTTCTGCAGTTTGTTCTTTCTCTGTTTTCAGCAACAGAAGACAATTCTGGCTGAGCCTCTACTTCGGGCTCTTGTAGTACTTCCTCTTGGATATTATCTTCTTCTGAAGGAGAACTCTCTTCCTCAGATTCTATGTTTTTCTCATGAATATCTTCTTGAGGAGGAGGAGGAGCCACAGGCTTTGCTGCAATGATGACACCTACAAATTAAATAAAATAAGTTAACATACAAAATCATAATACATAATCTTGTATAGATTTGTGTGAGTATTTTTACCTGGAGTAGGTGTATGACGTGCCAAGTATGAGTCATAGTCCCCATCCCAGTCATCATCATCAAAGGCAAGAGCCGGTTCATCTGGTAGGATGAGCTCTTGATCAACAGTATGTGTAGTGGCAGCGTCCTCAGTAACTTGTGCCTTTGGTGGCAAAGATAGATGAAGTGATGAGCTGAGGCGTCCAGGAGACAAGAGCCCCACAATTCTGTTGACACTGCTGGTTGGGATGCGGAAGATCCTTCTCCAGGATGAGTTGAGGAAGATATAATGTGTTGATGCCCTTCGACTGGAGCGTCACTCTCTGGAGTAGAGGCTCTCTGCCTAGAAGGCCCTTTGACAGTAATTTTCTTCTTCTTCTCTGGGAGGGTCTTCTCTAGAAGGGTAACAGTTGTACTTGATTTCCGTTTCTGGGTTTTTTCGATAACAATAGGTCCCGCAGCTATTTCCCCAATTCCCATAGGGATTACTTCCAGATACTCATCTGGAACAGCAGCGTCATCGGGTATGTCTGATGCTACCCTGACTGGTTCTTCGATATTCCCTTCTTTGGGCTATCGAAGACTCCCCTTCATATTGTACCCATGGGCGAAGGAGCGGATGGATGCATAAAAGCGAGCATACGTATGAAGTACTCGTAGCTCGGTTGTGCTTGTAGCAGTCGATACTTGGAATTTGGCACCGGTACAAGCAGTGCTAAAATACCTCCAGGCTCTTGCACCATCAATTAGTTTTCCATAATGGTAGAAGCTGGTGGAGGGATTACCAACATGAAGTTGGTCATATCCAAACTGACGAGCAAACCGACTTGGTAGATACGGTTCGAACGCACAGTTGTCTTCATTTCTGTACATCAGTTGTGCAGGTCTGATGCACATTAGCCATTTAAAAACTGGTATAGGCAATGAAGTCCTCCCTTCGCCTCTATCCTCAAATTGTACACCGAGACAATCAGCTAGAACTGGTGGCCGGGTACAGAAAAAGTTCCATCCATAAGAGTAGTTTAATACTGCTCGGGTATCTGCCACTGTAGTTGCAGTCCATGTGGCTTTGTTGAACTTTTGGAGGAAGACTTCTGCATTATCTCTAGGGCCTGGCGGCAGTAAATTGCAGTTATGATGCAGTAGCCAGCCCATTAGATAAGTGTAGGGCATCTCCACCTTTGGAAATTCTCTTCGGTGAGGGACATTGTTGATTAGTTCCTCACCAAAGGTCCACGAACCTTCGTTTATTCGACACACCATTGCCGATAGCAGGTTGATCCTGGCCTTGAACACCAAGCGTACTGCTGGCCATAGCACGCTTCGGTGGATTCTGTCGATCGTACATGTTCCTGGTACGACCCATCTCCGCAGCCACAAAGAAAGATAGCTTGCCAGCAAGGCTTCCTTTGAGATCTTCTGGCTGCCATATCTGAGAAAGCTCACAGCTTCGGTTCCTGCAGGGAACTCCCGGTCTTGGTGGACAAATATTTGTCCGAAAACTTATAAAAGAGCATCCAATTCCTTATTTTATCAACAGAGATTATGAATAAGCATTGATGGTTGAAGCCTTACTCTCTTGAAATCTCTCTTTATCATCTTTGGATATCCTATCCTTATGGAAGAATAGGTATGTTGTCCACTTATTGATGTACGCCAGATACGATCCACTCTCATGTATAGTAGTGCAAATCATATAATGGCACATCAACTCTTCATATACCTCAACTAATTAAGGATTTTCCTTCTGAATTTCTACTAGTTCCCGGTTGGAGGGAACATACTCTTCATATGGGACTTTCCCCATTAGCAACTTGGAGATGAACTGCATCTCGTGGAGTGCGAGACCCATTTCACCTACTGGGGTCGCAAAAGTCCCCAGTCGAGCTAATATATAATTCCATCAAAGCCAAGAACAAATTACTGTTCGGTGGTATACCCTGACTAGTGGAGGCTACTGCTTCATAAAGGCCGATGGCTTCCAGCTCCGTCTTGAAGTTCTTCATAATCCAAGCATTGATTTGGATCCAGTTCTGATTATGAGGAGTTAGCCACCCTGGTAGCCTAGGGTTGGCCTGAGAGATAATACTGCAGCCCTTATGAACTTTAATGAACATTTGGGTCTGCACCGGTTGAATAAGAGCTGAATCTTCACTCGGTATAAATCCGGCGACAAACCGAAAGAAGAGACAACTCCACCACAAGGAGTACTGGTATAGTATCCTATTTCGTTGGCTCCATACCTCTTGAAAACGATTCTGCCCGATCTATCGTAACTATCGGGAGTCAGGTTCCATAACATCTGTCGAGGATGGGTGGCATGGACAAATGCAGATAGGAGATAATCTCTGGCTATGTGTCACGACCCGCACCCGCTTTTTGGATACGAAGCGTGTCCAAGCCTAGCCTGCGCTACAGTGTCGGCGGTAGTACGCTGTCTAAATACAAGTCACGGCAATCTAGAAACACATGGTAACTACATCTCATCCACAGAAATAATCGAGTCACAGTCAAGATCAATGAAAAGACATAAAACTGAATAATAATGAATAAACTGAATATCAATGTCACGTCCGGTGGACACAAATCCACTACCAATAGACGGAAGAAATAGAATAATACATGAAGTAATTAACTGGATAAAACTGCTAATCTAGACCACCTCAACTGCAAAGCACCGCTACCTGAAGCTAACTCAAACCCTGCCGTCTGCTCCTGGCTCAAAGTCGGCTAACCTGAAGAGATCATCAGGTCCTCAGAGGACTAGCAAGATACATAAAAATGAGCCTTTCTAACAGTTTATTATGTATGGAGAAAATACAGAATAAATAAGTAAAACTGAGCAAATGAACAAAGCACGAATCTATACACTATCTACACATAGATGAACGGCTGAACAAGGTCTAGAGAACTCATGTCAAGACGGATAACCAAATCGAATACTCAAACCTCGTCCCTAGCGTAGACTCGCAGGTTTGAACTACTAACCCTCCCCCTAGTGTGGACTCGCAGGCTAGCATCACCTTCGTCCCTAGTGTGGACTCGCAGGCGAAACCCTATACTACTAACCCTCGTCCCTAGTGTGGACTCGCAGGCTAACATCTACTACTAACCCTCGTCCCTAGTGTGGACTCGTAGGCTAGCATCACCTTCGTCCCTAGTGTGGACTCGTAGGTGGGACCAATAACTACTAACCCTCGTCCCTAGTGTGGACTCGCAGGTTAGCTTCAAGGTTCAAGACACAGGAAAAAAGTAGTTCGGTTCATAATGCACAACACGACTCAATCAAGGCTCCATGGATACGTCCAATAAGATACAAGACTAACTGTGAACACGGTCTACAAATCAATGATACCAAATACGAACAGAATATGAAAGATACATATCAATAATAGAGAAAAACTGGATAATAAATAAAGACAGTGCATATAAATAAAGCTGTGTAGAAAGGCAAGGTATACTTGCCTGGAGTCCTTAGCTGCAGATGTGGGTCAATCACCAAGTCAGATGTCCAAGGAACCTATTTTATAAATCACAATGTCAATAAGTAATTCACAATTAAGTTCAATCTATCTACTTGGTCTTCTTAAGTCTTTAGATCAACCCTTACCCTTTTTTGTTTACACTGGATAGTGGTGTTGAATTCCCTTCTTTTCATTTGTATTACATATAATGATCTATTGGAGGATTGATTTGAGGCAACTAGTACCTTGCAACTGATTTAATTGAACTCCTAATACAAAGGTGATCTGACCTGGTTTCAAGCATCCAAATACTACTTCGTATACAACTTGATACCCAGGGCTATATGCTCATATTGGGATATATTCCAGCCTGGACCTTTATGTCACCTAACAACGATATGCAGCTAGGGTGCCTGCCTGTTGTGGCCAAAATCCCTCACCTGGATACAAAAGTTGTTACAGGTTCCATGTGGTCACAAATATCAGTCTGATACTTACTATAGGAATAACTAAGAAGTGAAAAGGGCTGGACTTAACCACAGGAGAAGAATGCTCTGCAAATTTCAGTTTCATGATATGAAAGTCTTAACTTGGTATTATCCCCAATACACCACTTCCTTACCTGGACCTACTGGTTAGCTACCTCAACCTTAGATACCTTCCCTCTAGTGTCTACACCCTACTGTTAGTACAGGTAAGGTGTACTTGTGTGAAACCTTGGAACAATACAACTAATATGCTTGCAGGACAATGCCTGGATAGGGGCCCGACCTTGATAGAGTGGCCTAAAACATTTAGTATAGATATGGTTGATACTTATTGATACAAGCTTGGATATTGACATCCCAGTTATCTACTCCTATTATACTGACCCTAGTATTTCCTATCCCATACCAAAACTACTTGACTGCTCTACTCCTGCAGGTACAAGGCCTAGGTACTGCCTAGTGTGGCTCTCAACTGCACACAGGATGCCCCTATGTATGAACCTCAAGTGCAGGTACAAGGTTAGAAAGGGGACATGACAATTACAAAGAATGCAGGACAGCCTGCCAACCTGCAGGACATCCATTTGTTAGCATCAGCAGGATGCTGGAAAATTTCCTATGTTGGTATCAATTTGGATACCAGGAAGCTTACATGTCCTTATCCATGGGGTACAAGGAACCATATCCTAGCAGTAATTTAGTTGAGGGTTGGACAGGTCAGTGGTCTCAGTCTGACCTACTTTAATTGCTCCTAAATCATGTTACACAAGTCCAGTCTCCTAATGTATGTAGACACTAGTATCCTCCAGTTAGTAGTATCCTAGGATACTTGGTCTTCCCACACTATAAGCCTTCCTATTCTTGGCCTGGATACATAGACCATCTATGTGCATACATCGTAGGTTAATAACTCACTATCCTGTTGTTACATCATACATCCCCAGTGCCTGTACAACTTCTCCTGAATTACACTAGCGTAAGCAATAGTAATTCTCCAGATTTTGAAGAGAACATGGCAACATCTTGTGATAAACATGTCTTATTTGCTGCATCGAGCTCAATACTGAAGTTTGTTTTTGGCATATCGGAGCTGTTTTCCAACTGAGCAGCAAAACTATTGAGGCCAAGTGAACACGACATAGACTGGCTATGATAATGGATTGTATTTGCACAAATCACAAGAACACCGCCAATAGGAGAAGGCACAGTAAGAAGCTTGTATGCATCATGTGGAAGATTAGCAGCAGACCAAATGAGAGGATGTTGTTTGAGTGTTGTGCTGATACTCAAGGCAGATATCATGCATTTGTGATGCTTCCATAAAAAGCGTCCAGCCCATGTAGGTTCTCTTTCATAAAGGATGGTCATAACCGGCTCAATATAACCACGTATATACCATGTCTAAGTCCACTAGCTATTATGATTACACCTATATGGTATCCACTGGTCCTGGTTTTCTATTTGTTTACAAGGGAATTCACCTGCTAACATCTATTGGATGTAAAGAAGGTTCACAAGGCAGTATTGATGGGTACCAGTAGGTTCATATATCCATATCACAGGGGTAACAAAGGAAAAGTCTAAAAGGACTTGACACATCCTTTGACCTGACACACACCACCAGTTGGCCTAAACAGACCCTCTATGCTCTGGTATGCTCTGTACAGGTTTCAATACCTGCAATTAATACTCTTTTCTGTATAAATTAACACAGGTGATAACTGATACCTTAGTCTGTACAGTGGTACCTGTGTACCTGTGAGCCACACCCAAGTGTCCTGCTCCCTAATGTGAGTATTCCCTTGTGAATGGACCTAGGATGCTGGGGACTAGTACGACTGATTTATAAAACTGTCATGAGTTCCACATAGGACTGATTTACAAGAAATCGAATGGACCAATATCATGGCAGTAACTGATACTTGCCACACAAGGACTGAACCTATATGTGACTTGTAACGCCCCAGTCCTAAAATACGTAGGACTAGGTACGTAGACATGCCAGCTGTATTCATACGAAGTATACTCCAATATATGGAAATCTCATATGAATACATAAGCTATAAAATGCAGTAGAACCATAACTAATCTCATCCATAAGAATAAAAGATATTATATAATCAACTATAAATTTGTCTTGATATAATATGTTGGACGGAGACAATCTACTACCAACAAATAAAGAAAAGTACATAGAAAATAAAATGAGTGGCGAGCGAAGCGAAGACGATCCAAATGCAATCATCCTCGAAGAAACAGCGAAGATCACGGCTAGAGCTAGAACACCTGCGAAAGATAATAGCACACACCTGGCAAGACAACCAGGTCCTCAGAGGGACATAACAAGACACATAATAGCATGCCATATAGACTGAATAAATTGCTCAATAAATAAGTCAATCGAATTTATAACATGGTCCAATACGCACCTACTGAACGAGCGTACCATCCCCCCAACCAAACAAGGACAGGAGATGGTAAACTAATTCATGGTAACATATCTTTCCATGCTAAGAATCCAATATGGTATCCGGATCCCAACAAAGTTCAATACCTTCTCATCGAAGTAGTAAGTCACATCTACAACCAAACAAGGACAAGATGTGACGAACTAATCCGCGACAAGTTATTGTTCCAAGCCACGGTCAGATACAAGTACCCAAACCAAAAGTACTCGTACCTAACGGATAAAGGTACCTAACCGTTCTAAGTGAAATATAGTTAAGAACAATCCTTCCTATGCATGGGCCCTGGCTAAATAGGATCGGCGTAGTCCCCCTTTGGGCACCATAGGCCCCATCAGGAAGACCATGACGTTCCGCAGAATCGTCAGTGGCCGTCAGTAATCATGGGTCATCAACCCCGTATCTCCAGCGAAGAGTCCGGGTCACAAGGGATGTGTATCGAAGCCCATACGTTAAGGAATTGTCCTCCCCGCCCAATGTCTACTGTGTTGTATCCACAACACAACCCTATAACCGCTAAGTCAAACTAGCATGCAACCTCTATTAGCGGTTATTCCTATCGCACGGCTTGTACGTACTGGTGGCCAGCCAATCACGCACTTTCGTGTCCTACATGTGACACACAACTTCGTGTTACAACGTGTCAAGGCCAATGAATGCAACACAAGGTGGTCCCTTAAATCTAGGTTTAATTTGTAAGAAAAATAACACAGCAGGAAATATAAATGAACAGTACGTTCTAATAGTTATGCCATGTATCACAGTTTTGCATAAGGAAAATAAATAATGCATGAATATGAGCTAAAAATAAGTAAACAACAAATGACAAGGTGTCTTGCCTGGTAGAGCGCCTGGTGTGCTGCGAATATCACGGTGGCACGAACTGCGACTTTGGTACAATAACTATACATGGTGACCTTGGGTGGTGGCACGGACAGTTTCATCGGGTCCAGGTCGGTCAATTTGGTTAGGGTGGATAGGTGGAAGGACAGGATTGGCAGGAGGTTAGGAGTAATGGGCGTAGTCACGGGCTGGATAAAAATCGAAGGAAGTTGGAAAAAATAATATATACGATAAAATATTTATAAAAATATATTCTATTAGTAAAAATAAATATTCCAAAAAGGCTAAAAAATTTAAGGGTAAAATAGTTTTTAGAAAGATATCAAGAAAGTTAAAAAGTGTTTTTAGGGTTAAAACAAATATTTTTTTTTTTTGCAAAGTATTTATTTTTGGTAAAATCTACCTTGAAAATAGTAAAAATAATATCTTCATAGAAATTTCAAAGAAATGGTTTTTAGCAATAAGGGCAAAAATAATCATAGAAATACCATGAATAATAATAATAATATAATAATAAGAAAAATACTTGTAACCATCTACATAATAATAATATAAATAGCTTATATTCTAATTATTATAATGTTAACAGAAACCTTAAATAATAATAATAATAATAATAATAATAATAATAATAAAACAACAATAATTAATAATAATAAGTATTAATAAAATAAGATATCTATAATAATAAAAAATACTGTGTGCTGAGCTCTCTCTACTGTTGCCTAAAAAGAAGAAAGTAGTAATACAGAAACTACTGAAAGAAAGAAAAAAAAGAAAAGGGGGAGGAAGAGGTTTGGGTCGCCGGTGGTTCCCTGTGCGGTCTCGACGACCGACGGAGAAGAGAAAGAAAGAAAGGAGGATCGGGAGGCGGATGGAGAGGAAAGGCGAAGCGAGGAAGAGGGGGAAAGGGACGAGCTGGGTCGGTCGGTTCCGGCGGAGGAACGGGGAGATCGGAGCGGCGACGGGTGCGGCGATCACCGGGCTAGGGCGGAAGAGGGAGAAGCGGTCTGGAGATGGGGAGGCGCCGGCGGAGCTCGCCGCTCCGGTGGCAGATCTGGCGGGTGGCGGTCAGCGCTGGACTGAGTTTGGTCGGCGAGGATAAGCGGTGGGTACAGGACGGCTAGGCCGGACATGGTGGGCAAGTGCGGCGCCTGTGGAGGAGCACGCGGCGAGGGACTGGTCGTGGACGGCGCCGGAGGAGAGAGATTTCTCTCTGGGGACGTACGGCGGCGGCTGGGCTTGCAGAGGACTGCGGGGAGGCGGAGCATCGGAGATCCAGGCGGCGGGACGCGGCGGTTGCGGCGGATCGGTCGCAGCGGAGGTGAGTTCCCTATTTCCTATCCTTAGATGGTGGTGGTTTGCCGAGAATTTGGCCGGAGTTGGGCCGGGCTTGCTCAGGTCGCGGTGGCTGTTGGGTTTTTCGGCCAGTGGCCGTGGTCGGGTTTCGGTTGGGGTCTGGGTACGGTGGGTGGAGGTGTGTCGACGGCCAGGGGTCGGGTATGTTCGGAGGAGATGATGACGATGGTGTCGGGGTTTTGGACGGAGGTTGTGGTGGCGTGGTGGCAGGACGTGGTTGGTTTTGTCGGGATCGGGGACAGGGCTGTCGTGGTGGTGACGGTGGCTGGACGGGACACGTGGAGATGCGGATGTGGTCTGGAGGTGGCTTGGTGGGTGATGGACTTGGTGATCGGTTGCCGAGGCAGCGGGATTGCGGACATGGCAAGGGCTTGACGGGGGCTGGTGTCGACAGGGTTAGCATAGGTTTAGGGATTTAGGTATTTGACGATGTCGGGATGTGTCCGACACAAGGAATACAATGTATATGTATATATGTTGGAATAAGAACGAGGAGGGGACACGAACACGGACACGAGGCACTGCACTTGTGGTGGAACTTTTTGTGGAAGAATCTGTAGAGAAAAATAATGGAGGAGTACCTGCCTATTTATAGGATGTGGGAATTCCCATTAGGATAGGATTAGGATCTATTTAAAACCCAAAGTAGATAATTAAATAGATATAAAGCCAATGAAATCAAATCCAAATCCAATTACAATCCTATTTAAATTATTCTTTTAGTTTAAAAACAATCAAATAAATCAAATTTTGAATATTTTGACTATTTAAATAAATCCAAAAATCAAAACAAGATTTAAATGGCCACAATGACTTCCAAATATATTTTTCAAATACCAATAATAATAATTTCGAAAATCATAATTATTTTTTAAATACCTTTTAAAAATAAAATATTTATATTAAAAAAATCTAGAAAATTATATTTTATTTAAAATAATCTTGCAACATATTTAGGAAATATATGTATGCCTAAGAATATTATTTATTATTAATAGCTGCTATAAACAAAAAGGCTTTCATAAATAAAATCGTAAACTTAAAAATAATAGCTAGAAATAATTATTGCCTATATTTCTTTGAAACTATAAAATAATAAAATAATGTTTTTTTCAAAAATATGTACGCTCGCACATATTCGCATTCGTCGAGCAATTACGAAAGACGAACCTTCGCACACGACGTACAATACGACTACGTGACGTACAATACAAAAATTTAAATCGGTACTAAATTTAATAATAAAAATAGTAGAATTTTAGGGGTTTTACATGACTCCCAAGACACTCCTGTGTTTGCCTGTCGAAGCCCATACAAGAATCCTCATGATACCCCTATAGGAGGGTGCTCAGGTATGCACCTACATCTAGGCCAGGTACATCATAAGTCAAAGTCTATTGCCCGCAGGTCTCTCTCTCTGTATGGCCTTTAATCCTTGCTGCTACAAGCTTACTCTTACTCCTGCTACCTTGGTTAATACAACTCTTCATTTACACAGATACAACATATCCCATGTACCATCCAATTACTCTAAACCTGACAGTGTTTTCCTCTCAAGAATTAACCCAAACACCTATACTACCATGTATACAGAAACGAAACTCAATAATCAAGAATTTGCAATGATTGAAAGGTGAGTAATTACCTGCTGAGAATTTCGAAAGCTACTTCTGTTAACCCACTTCCTCAAGCAGCCACCCTCTTGAACTCCAGGTGCAGGAAGAATTTAGGGTTTCGGGAAACGATTGCTAACTCCAGGTATATATAGCTTGTTGATAAACTTGGGTTGATGGGGAGATAGGATTTGCAGGATTCCAATTGATCTTGTTCGTTCGAATTCAAGTTGAATTCGAATTCAAAGGCTGAGGTTGCGGTTTAAAAGGGAATTTGAATTTAGCCAGTTTCATATAGGTCCCTGTCATTTATGTTATTTTCCTTTGGGTCCTCTTATTGCATATAAAGTGTAATAAATCAATAAATCATATTAATTTATATATGTAAGATAATGACAAAAATATGAGACAAATAAAAATGAATTTCAATTTCACAAATTCGAAAAATTTGGTCAAGGGGTTGACACCATGTCGGGGAGATACATTACCTTCTCTCCAGACTTGAACACCCAATCCTCCTTCTTGGGGTGTGTTTGTGATTGGAAATCTATCGCATCTCCGAACAAGAAGGCTGGTTAAAAAATGTTGGTCATCCAGCGATACCAGCAATTATCCGTTTATCATGGACAACATCTCTTTCCTCCTGAACAACTATTAGCTGTGCCCTCCCTTTAGGGTATTCTGGATTTGACTGAGGGAACTCCACGTGGAACAAATTCTCTAGATAATTTGAACCCACCATACCAGCTGGCGAGCCGAATATTCTGCAAGTGGGTGAATTTGCAAGTCCACTGCCAAAAGAAAAAAGAAAAAAATTGAGTTAGTAAAAATCTAATTTAAAATTTTTATGCAGATGACTTCGTCTGAGTTTTACGCATAAAGATTAAAGACTATGACTGTGCAAACTTTACGCTTATGCACAAAAATTAAAGTTCAAATTTTAAAGTGTAAAAGTTCTTTGTTTTTTACGCATTTTACTGGTAAATTTTACGCTGGCACATATTGATGTGAGCGTATTATGAATTTATGCTGGCACGTGTTGACGTGAGCGTATTTTTACGCTGGCACATGTTGGTGTGAGCGTAGTTTAATTTTTACGCTGTCACATGTTGACGTGAGCGTATTTTAAATTTTACGCTGGCACATGTTGATGTGAGCGTAGTTTGATTTTTACGCTGACACATATCGATGTGAGCGTATTGTAAAATTTACGCTGGCATGTGTTGACATGAGCGTATTTTAATTTTTACGCTGGCACGTGTTGACGTGAGCGTATTTTAGATTTTACGCTGGCACATGTTGATGTGAGCATACTTTGATTTTTATGCTGACGTGTATAGACGTGGGCGTATGTTTTTACTTTTATGCTGACACGTATAACGTGGGCGTATTTTGTTATCCAAGTTTTTACGCTGACACGTATAACATGGGCGTGAGTGTGAGACTCGTCTCACAGTATCGGTATTTATATACGGATACGTATTTTGCAGCGTATTTCGTATTTTCTTGGTTTCCGGAATACTTTAAATTTTTCCCAAAACTATAGATTTTTTTCTTGATCGGCAGACCGCCGGTATACCGGAGTATACAGACGGCATACAGCCCGGACATGTTTTCTACACTTTAGATATTTTCGGTTTCTAATATTTTCATAAATAGTGTTTTGGATATTTTCGTGAATAGTGTTTAGATATTTTCGTGAATAGTATTTAGATATTTTCGTGAATAGTGTAGATGCACTCTATTATCCAATGGACAATTGGTTTTGTTTGAATGGCCATGATTGACCTAGATTTTCACATGGATCATGAACCAACGGCTAAGATTAATTCCCCCTTATATAAAACCACTTCACTTCTCTCTCTCTCTCTTTTCATCTTCACTCTCTTCATTTTTCTTCCCTTCTCTTCCCTTGGAGCTTGCCAAGAGCTTGGCCTTGAGGCCTAGAGTGTGGTTTCGTGCCCCTCTTGGTGGTGGAGTAGAAGATTAGCTAGCTTGGAGCTTAACCTAGGCAAGTACATCTTGCTAAATTCTTGAACAATAGTAAACTATTATCATTTTGTTTTCCTTGGTATTAAATGCTTAGAATTTTTCCTAAACTCATTTTGTTAAATGTGTTTTCTTGATGATTCTCGTATATGTGCATGTTTTCAAAAATTTAATTAAGCAAGATTTGATTTTCTGTTAAAACCATTAGTGACTTAGTAGAAAACTTGGTATCAAGAGTGATACTAGAGTTATCATCATAGATCTTGGTCACATATACATATATGGGGTCCTCGCCTAGCTAGTATACATGGATTTGAGTTTGGTGGCAATCGGAACTCGTTTCGGTGTTCCGAGAACCTCTGTTTTGGAGTATTTGAGATATTGATCTATCAAATCTTTGAATTGTGAAATCTAATAGTTCCATGTTGTAGGAAATGCAATTCTATGTAATTTTGACTTTTGAAAATCCGAATTTCGATTTAAAACAAAGTTTTTATGGCCGAAACAAGTTTTGAGTTCAAAAGTCAACTTTCTACGACGATTCGGAAAATCCGTCGGAAATCCGCAGAAATCCGTCGGAAAATCCGAACTTGCACCACAAAACTTGCTGTGACACTACGGAAAATCCGTCGGAAATCCGCAGAAATCCGCCGGATATTCCGGTTAGGCTGTTTTTGCCCGTTTCTGCCCGTTTTTGTCCGTTTTGATATTTTCTTTGATTGTATTGAATTCTTAACATGATTAGATGACCTTGTATACTTAGAGAATGAATGTACACCCTATATACACTTGACTCTAGCTTATGTTCATATTCTTTATACTCACTATGTATTGCCATGTCCACCCAGATTTATTGTACCTTGCAGTCTATGCCATATCCAATATTTACTTGATAGTGATCCGTCGTGGTGCACTCTTGAACTTGTCTTTTCCTAGCTTGCTTGATAGTGGCCTGTCGTGGCGCACTCTTGATTCTAGTATATGTCTAGCTCCTTGATAGTGGCTCGTCGTAGCGCACTTGTCTCGATATTGTCATGTCTTGCTGTGGCTTATTGTAGTGCACAATCTTGCTTGTCTTGTCAAGTCTTGCATGTCTCATGTCTAGGATGGATTCTGCGGAATGCCACACCTAGAATCCAACAAGAAAAATGTTAAGGACTAAACACTATGATTATCTAGATCATTGGAGACTTTTCCGATTACCTGTTGCCCTTTTGATCTTGGCCCTATTATTATATATAATATATATATATATATATATATATATATATATATATATATATATATATACTTGGGATTTGGAGCTATCTGTCATGATGAGCACTTCCAGCACGTCGAGTGGGGCACCTCTTTAGGACACATGTATCTTACTGCAGTGTGTCTGCATACTTCTTTTCTTTGCTTGGATCATTCAGGAAGTAGCAGGGGTAACTGGACTTGGATTCTCAAACTTGCATGTGTTAGTAATTAGGATTGTGGCAACCCTAGTTAGCTAAAGTATCAAGCCGTACTCATTGGCCGTGATTGATGGATGGA
>JANAVB010016197.1:28265041-28345528 GCA_029216955.1 Iris pallida | reverse complement strand
GTAACCTCGTACATCCTAAAATTTTAGAAGGCTTACAGTCTACCCACCTTAGAAGTTAGGACATGGTCTTAGGAATAATGAGGTTAGAAAGAGTTCCAAAGTCCGGTTATCGTACCTCGACTCTTGTTATTAAAGAATAAGGCACGGCATAATGGAATATGGTAGCTATAATTCATGTCGAGGACCATTCCGTAATAGATGGAAACGAATGTATACCATGACACGTGGTCGATAAAATAGAATGACCTACTCGTCCACAGTATACCAGAGTTATCGAGGGTAGCCAACTCTAAGACACATCATACGAAAAGATTCCTAACAACTGAGTCGTGAATCCCTATTTATCTCAGCCTGCCAGACTATCATCACAAGAGTTGTAGTGATCGTGTATTGCTGTTGACAACTGGTAGATCATAATATATCAGGGTATTTAAGCTATGGTTGGCTAAGCTAGTGACTGTGAGGTTCCCATACTAGTTAGGTCTTAGTAAAAAATTTATATAACTAGTGTAATATTTGTTGGAAACCCATCTCGTGATGAGTGTCACAGTAAATGATTATCCTATTGTCCACTCATCTCATGTCTAACTGTGGGCTTCGGTCGAGGAAGGGTTGGTTCAAGGCTTAAGGGTTGCTAGTTAAGGCAAGCTTCCAGCAAATAATTAGAGACTCACAACATTTGGTTTCTTGAGAATAGATAGTCTCCTAGGTTAGCGTTCTGACTAAGGGTAAAACCCTAATCATTCTCAAATTCAGATGGCTCGAAAGTCTCAATAGTAGTTTGAGGGTCGATGGGAGAACGAGTAACTCAATCACATGGCTGGCCGATGGTAGCTACACTTGTGCCTACCATTATCATAGCCATGGGAATACTCTGTATCTCTCTACCATCACGAGCTTTCGTCTTTCCAAATCGGTGAAAGACAAAAACAATAAAGAATTTAAGGGAGATGTTACTGAATACAATTTCGTGATTCAAGGGCGAACATATAATTCAAGAGGAATTGTCAATGCAGTCGCGGATGAGATCCTAGAGACATCTACATCTCAATCCACGTAGGTTAATCAGAGGGAGAGAGAACCGGGTGCACTACGGTTGATCAGACCGTAATACATTGATTCTGATTAGACATTATGTTAGTGGGCGTCCCCAATAAACATATGTCTTGAATCAAGCTCGATAAAAGAGTAAGCTTGCAAAACTAGGCTGTGATAGCAACATTGGTCAAAATAGTCAAATTATAATTATACAAGATTTTTGAAAGAAGGCACAAGTAGTTCGAGTTTTGTGAGGATCAAAACCTTACCCGGTGTTCTTGCTTATACAGTCATCCTACTATCTTTTTATCTAAGGCCTTGGTCGACTAATGGGTTATGGACCTCAAAATTTTATATTCTAGGTAAACCTATTAGCGTCAATTAATATCCCCGTCAATAGATCACAAGGACCACGAAATGCTAGATCGGGAGACGTGCTACCCAACTTACAAAACTTCCACTATAATTGGCTTCGGATCTTATGGAACACACAGGGCACTGTCCTATCCTCTATAGTATCTCTAACTTGTAATCACGTCTGAAGTCATTTCATCGAGGACTACGCCTCGTCCATATACTCGGGCGATGGTAAACTCTTGGTTCCGTGATTCCGATGTGATGTGCTATCAGATACTCTACCTTATCTCGACACCCGGGTAACTATGATCAAAGAGGACCACTAGCTATAGTTTTAGGAATATTCTATAACCTATAATTTTCTTAAAAAAATTCAACTCTAGGGTCGTGTCTCGCCAGTGCGTTGCTGGCTGCAGTAAGTCCATAGTCTCCATAATTCAAATAAATGGCGACAGTGCGCTGCTGTCCTGCCATTATGAGTCAACTAATATTCTTTTAACTATATCTGTAAAACTTCATGGGCTTCTATAGATTCAAACAAGTTGACTATGAAATAAAGCGTAAGCATTTGTTCTATCAGTCACAACCCTTAAAATAAAAGATTGAACAGGAAGAAATAACTAAGGACAAAGAAATATAAATATTCTAACTATTCCATGTGTATTCAAGCCTTTGAGAAAAAACTTGAATCGAAACTAACTTGAGGTTCATCTATGGATAACATAAAAATAATAATTCTTACGGCAAAAATAGGAACTAAATAGGCAATTTGACTAAGGTGTGAGGATGATATCTAAAGAGGCAAAGAAAAGGAATTGAACAATTTATCGTGGTTAGATCATTTATTCTATGAAGCCCTGTCTCACCAAGTGAATAATCTATCCACATTGGATCATATCGCCATGTCAAAAGGAATAGTGTACCTATGGGGATCTGACAACTATCAAAATTAATAACTCCTCATCTAAATTGTATGGCCTAGGCTACCCATCGGTAAATTTATATAAGGGACTCCTAGTCCTAGTTATTCTCTTAAATTAAATTAATCCTAATTCGTGAATGAGCATTTTTCTATTCGTAGGCTCGCACTAGTACGATAGATATGGTACTACCACGAGTTCGTACAATTTGCAAAGACTGACCTGCATGGGCCACCACAAAAACTTGTCATGACCCGCACTCGTTTTTTTTAAACGGATACGAGACGTGTCCAAGCCAGCCAACGCCGCAGTATCGACGGTAGAATGCTGTCACGGCCATGAAGATCAAAATCATAAATAATGCTCATTCACATAATTAAATTAACTTACAATGATCATAAGTTTTACATTTGTAGAAAAATATAAACTTGTACAAATAAATGAATGACTACAACTCAACTATCTAGCTAGTCTCTAGGCTTTTATCTGCAAATATTCCCGTCACTCCCCAAGTTAAGTAAATCCACGGCTAACCTGAAAATATTGGTTTCCAGTCAGGAATGGAACGAGCACAATTTACTGAATGCAATTTCAAATAAAGAAAATGACTATAAAATAAAGGTTAGACATCAATCATGAGTTTTAAAAATAAACAGTAAATACGGAAAACCAATAGCAATAAATAGACACAAAATACTTTCTCCAACTGTTAGAAGTACCTTTGATATGTGATCGGTCTCGGGACAATTATGCGACACGGTCTACATGGTCTAAAGTTACACGGTCTACAGTTACACGGTCTACAATTAATATTGCAATAAAGAAACACTGTCTACAAAATAATAATCACAAACTACACAGTTTAAATGCAGTAATAATCACGGTCTACTTTGTCTACTTTGCAATAAATAAATCACTCTCTACACTATCTACAAGAAATAAATACAATAATAAACACGGTCTACACGGTCTAAGGTCAGATCACACATCCTTGGTACTTCTCATTCC
Source organism: Iris pallida (assembly GCA_029216955.1). NCBI lineage: Eukaryota > Viridiplantae > Streptophyta > Magnoliopsida > Asparagales > Iridaceae > Iris > Iris pallida. Next base: position 28,342,205 of record JANAVB010016197.1, on the reverse strand, counting down.
CGACTCAACAATTTATAATAGAAAATAATCACATAACCAATGGTCAATCAATAAAATATAGTAAAAATTAATATCGAAATGCAGACAAGACAATAAACTATACTCGTCTGTGGTCCTGTGCTGGTGAAACTGATAATCCAAACCACTCAGTGTGCCACAAAAGTCAAAACCGGTACAATAGTCCCCGAAAGCTGAAATAAACATTACCAATGTTCTCAAAATAGTCAAAATAGCTAGGATTGCCTATCCTTCAGTCCAATTCTGGACACAGGGGCAAAACAGTAATTTTAGGCCAAAACGGTGTCCGCCGTTGGACCCGCTTTGTACCGAAAAGCGTGTCAGAGTCAATGGTCTCTAAAGTCATCAAACTATATGTTAACAGGTCCAGTTTTCTGATACGAACCCAACCATATGTCTAAAGTTGGATTTCGACGGGCTGTGCACAAAATTGCCCGTTAAGTGGGACCGTGGGGCCCACAAAACGGTAATTTTATCAACTGTCTCAGAATTGGACCAAACTTGGCATACAGGACCAAAAAATGATACGGTCCTGTTGGCGCAAGTTTTGTCTCGATCTGACGAGCGTGTACAAAGTAATTGGAAAATTTGCACAGAGGCCGATACGGTGAATTTCAACGGATACGTATCAAATTCGTCGCGCACACGCGACCAATTTGAATTTCGTCAAAGTCCACACGACCACGAAGCCGTTACGCACCTTTCGATATTTTCGGTTCGCGACCACGTCGCCCGGATTGGCAGGACGCACGTTGTGTGGATGAATTTTATGGTGTTTAAAACAGGTTTTCTCAATATTGGGAAACCAATTTCTCGGCACACAGTAATCAAAATTAATTTCTGTAAAAAGGGTTCTCTAGCCCTATATGTTGGGTTTAACTTCTGTTCAGAAAGTTTCCTAATTCGAAGAATAGATTGGTGTTAAATTCGACGTCAAGTTGGGTGTTTAGACTGTTATCTCGTTCTGTTCGGGACAGCTTTCTAGTCGAATTTGCGTCGATTTTGCGGGCGATCTAGGACGTACTAATTTAAACTAGATCAACAAAATTGTAGGCTTATAGGTTGTGTTTATACCTGCGAAGATGAATCGAATATCGATCAAACACGCGCGGAGAAAAGGATCCGTGAAGTCGCGCGTTCAATGCAACTGTTGCTGTTGTAATTCGCGCCCGTGCTGCTGTCCGCCGTGCCTCCTGCCGGCCGGCACGGCTCTCGGCGGTGCGCATCGTGCGGGGGTGCGCCCAGGGAAGGGGTCGGCGCTGCTAGGGTTTGATGTTCTCGAGTTTCTCTCGATCTCTCTCGCTCGTCTCTCATATATGAATACGTTTGTGTCGAAGCTGAGGGCTCGGGTCCGCTCGGTTCTGCCACAGTTGAGGGGCTGTGGGCCTGGGGGAGCATTGAATATGGGCTCGATTTGGTCTGCTGTGGGGAGCTATGGGCTATTTGCTGAGTTTGCTCAGCTGGCTCATGGGCTCGAGGGGTTGTAGGCTACTGGGTTGGGATTAATCAGTTGTTCCTTTTTATTATACGTATATATATATATATATATATATATATATATATATATATATATATATATAAGAGGACACACAAATCTCAATGTTATATATATATATATATATATATATATATATATATATATATATATATATATAATACATATTTATATATACATATACGTACACACGTATCCATTATATATTTATATACATATTCACATATATAACCTATATACACATATATATTTATTTGACAATAAAATAATATAACTAATAAAATAATAATATTAAATAACAATCCTAATAAAATAATAATAAGAATAATAACAAAATTTAATATGCCAATAATAGGCATATATATTATTTGTACAGTCTTCTAGTAGTCCCAAAACGTACAAGGACCCATTTATATAATTATCATTGAATATCAACTAATAATGGTATTTATAATATTTAATTAGAATACATAGAAAATATTCATTAGATAATTAAAACGGAATTCGACAGCATCATACCAAGATACATCAACACGAATGTCATAGGACGTCCCACATGACTACATGGGTTTGGGCTCAGTTCGGGTCCAGTTTGACTAGTTTGGTACAACCGGGTCTCCTAAACGTCAAATAACAATAATAGTGAATAATTAAACTATTTATAATGGCCATGTCACAACTTGGCCTGGTTTTCTTAGTTAGGACATCACTATAGCTCGGCCTTCCCCTACCATGACTAAACACTAGTCAAAGCACGCCACTGAGCTATCCGTGCCATGATTCCTAGTCCTCTTGTACTCCAAAACTCCACAAAGACTTAAGCCATCCACCGTAATAATTAACTAAATAATTATTTACGAAATCTAAAAATCACCATTTGAATAAAATAAAAAAATAAAAAAAATTTTAAAATTTTCGGGAAGGGGAGCTACACTTGTACATGTTGAGATGAATAAGAGAAAAAGCACAAAACGAATGTGTCGTACATCTGTGCATAAGTCTGAATCTATTTTATCTGATAGAACTGCTAGAGCATGCGTTGGTCTTGGACAACTTGTGCACAAGGTAAAAATGTCTCTCGGGTGGTATCTGGGGGCGCTTAGAAGCACTCGGCCTAGGAGAGGTTAAGAGCACCCTGAGGTAAATGAGACCTCATGTTAAAAGGGTAGCCGATATCTGAGTCCTTAGCGACGAACTAAACCAAAGAGTCACAGCGGCTAATCACGGTAAATGACCCCGTAGACCATCATATAGATATGCCACATGCATGACCCAAATTATGAACTTCAATATCTGCAAGAATGTAACATGTTATTCGTTATGCAAATTATGCTAACATGTCTTGTGTAGGGATGGCTGTCTACGATGGGTAAGATGGTTGTAAAATATTCTACTGTCATGTTTCTTATGAATTGTTAAAAAGAACCTAGACAAGTAGAAAGATCACTAGTAAAATGTTAGCTTCACATGTTGACTTAGTGCAGATATTTGTGAGTTCGGCCAAAAGTCGTTCGCCAGTATATGATGTGTGTTGACCCACGTTGTGGACATCCTTTTAGAAAACAAGGAGATAGAGGTATTTCAAGTGAGGCACTAAAGCTCGTCCAGCCCAGTAGAACTTGTGGATCGCCTCGTAACTATTTTTTATTTTCAGTCAAGTTGTAAGCTTTTTCTTTGAAGGTGTTTTTACATTTTGAGCATGTAATAAAGGGATATGATGTATGAGCATTGTCGCTATTTTGAAAAGAGTTTCAAAGAGAGATATGTAATCATATTATGGCATTTGAGTCGCAAGCTTTGTACTTTGTAATCCTATCAAGTTATGAATAAAAGAAGTTTTTCCTTTTCAAATCTCTGTGTCCAATATTTGGTTTTCTGTAGTTAAATATGCTGCGTGCGTGTGTTTTGCTTTGTCTAGTTGTTTTGTGCAGCTACTGGCCTTGTGCAAGCACAACTTAGGCTTGTACGACATCACGCCTTAGCGAGGACGAACGATCCTGCAGGGATCAAAGCAAGGAAGAACGACCCTAGCGGGATCGGGGCGTGACATATGCAAGTAATCATAATCATGAGCAGGTTTTTCGGTCCATACCTCAATGGATGTTTTACCCTGAATTGCAGCCGAACGTAAACGGTTCACAATATGACAAGCATATGACTGCCTCTGCCCAAAAGCACTTACTCATACCGGATTGTGCCAACATGTATCTTACTTTTTCAAGCAAAGTTCTGTTTAATCTTTCAGCAACTCCGTTTTGCTGTGGTGTACCTGGAATAATAAAATTTCTCACAATACCTTCTTCTTTACAAACTTTCTGAAATGGGTCAGAAGTGTATTCCCTACCATTGTCAGATCTCAAAATTTTAAGTTTTCTACCAGTCTAATTTTCAACCATTTTCTTCCAATTTAAGAAAATGCCTAACACCTCATCTTTGTGCCTCATCATATAAACCCAAGCTCTTCTAAAGTAATCATCAACAAAAGTAACAAAACAATGCTTACCTCCCATTAAAGCTGTCTTCGTAGGTCCCCAGACAACGGAGTGTACATAGTCAAGGATACCGTTAGTCTGATGTATAGTAGTACCGAATTTTACCCTGGTTTGTTTTCCTAAAACACAATGCTCGCAAAAGTCAAGCTTGTAAGTTCTAGCTCCTTTCAACAACCCCTGCTTTGCAAGTCCTTGGAGAACTTTTTCACCAGCATGCCCAAGTCTTATGTGCCATAATCTTGTAATATCAGGATCTATCCTTGCAGAAATGGTAGCTGCTTCACCTACAACTGTTTTGCCCTGTAAAAAATACAAAATTTGTTGCCGAGCTCCCCTCATCAAACCATCGCTCCTTTAGTTACTTTAAGAGCACCGTTAGACATATTAATATTAAAACCATTAGCTTCCAAAGCACCCAAAGAAATTAAATTTGTTTTTAAATCAGGAATATACCACACATTTGTCAGATCTCTAATAACACCATCATGGAGTTTCAACTTAACTGCTCCCACTCCCTTTTTATCACATGCGTAATCATCACCCAACAAAACAGTTCATTTATGTAGGAGCGTAAAAAGTGCTTTATGGACAAAGTCAAAGAAATTGAGGACTCTATGCAAACAACTCTCTATGTGAGCTATTTTACGCCAGAGCTATTTTACGCTAGGGCTATTTGCATTGAACTTTACGCGAGCTACTTTACGCCAAAGCAATTCATTGAATTTTACGCCTGAGGACAGGCTGTCAGACCACATTTAATGCAGAAGATTTGATTTGAGAGAATGATTTTTCTGACAGCAAGCAGCACAGAAGTCGAGACGATCGGATTTTTACCAAAACCCGATGCTCGTCGTATGGTGTGCAAAGAAGGCTATTTTACGCTCAATAAAATTACTTCTTTTTACGCACTATTATTTTTTTTTACGCACTATAGTTATTCGAGCTTTTACGCTCAAAACTATTGTGGGCGTAAAGTCTATTTGGGCTAAGTTTTACGCTCAAGGCTATTTTAGCCACTTTATGCTGGGAAGTTTGTTTTGGGTTGTTTTTACGCCAATTTGCCACTTTACGCCTGAGGCATATTTAAGGTCATTTTTACGCCCGATCATTCCTGACTACTTTAAAACGTGGTATGTCTACGTGGCTATCATGCCATACTTATTGAGAAACGTGTGTACATGCTCCCTATTTTTGTTGAAATAATGGGACACGTGTCAATGTGCGCAGTGGGTGACTTCCATCGTGGGTGACAGTTACCAGCGTATAGACAGGATTTTGTTGCTTTTTTACGCACAAAGGGTAAAGTCTATAAACAGACTTAATTTTTACATAGACAACATCAAGAGATCAACAGAGAGAGATGAGAGAATACATAGAGGTCAGAGCCCAGAGACTTTGATTTTCCAGAGCATTCTTCTTCAACTTTTCTTCCATAACAGAGTGAAGCAAAGCAGGAAAGCATTCGACCTCGCCATCAGTGCCCAAGTGCGTCGATACCTTTCTGGTGACTTAGTTCTTCCGGTTGTTCATCTTCCAGCAGTACTCTTCATTATCATCGTATGGTCCAAAGAACAAAGTGATCGCCTTCAGATCAGACTTCCAAAGCAATACTTCCCAGAAAATTTGTACTTCCTGTAATTTTTTAGTTTTCTATCAAAAGCCAATTTTTAGGCATTTTGTTAAGTGAAACAAAATGGCAGAAGCGTAAAATTGGGATTTCACCAGTCAGCGTAAAGTTCGGGATACGCAACGGTCATATGCGTAAAAATTGGGATATCCAACAATCGGCGTAAAAGTAGGGAATTTGAACCGATTCGAAAATTCTCTATAAATAGGATTTTTCGAAGAGAGATAATTCTTTACTTTGTCTTTCGAAATCTCAATCTCTCTTCATTCTTCCTCTTTCCTTCTACTTTTACTTCAATCCGATGGCCCCCAAGAAGTCTTTCGTTGCTGGCAGCAAGGGCAAGAAGCCCGTCGACGATTCCTCGTCGGTTGACCGCGCGCAAAATCCTATCCGGTCATCAACAGCATCTCAGCAAAGCCACCCCGCCGTGGCTCCGGCAATGAGGGGTAAAACGTTGAACTTCGGTCATAAGTTCGTTAGAGAAGAAGAATTAACGAAAACCGAAAGTCTACGCCCACGTTGTTCATGCTAGCGTAAAAAGACTAAAATACGCCCATGTTTATCATGTCAGCGTAAAACTTGAAATACGCCCACATTTACATGTGTCAGCGTAAAACTTGAAACACGCACACATTTACATGTGTCAACGTAAAACATGAAATACGCACACGTTTGCATGTGTCACCATAAAACTTGAAATACACACACATTTATATGTGTCAGCGTAAAACATGAAATATGCACACGTTTACATGTGTCCGCGTAAAATTCAAAATACGCTCACGTTTAATGTGTGCTGGCGTAAAATACGCTCACTTCTATTTGTACTAGCGTAAAACTTTACTAGTAACGGTCTTTTGCGTAAAAAGAATATTTTTACACTTTTAAAAGTTTTTATCAACTTTAATAAGCGTAAAATTTGTATAATCAGAGTCTTTATGCGTAAAAGTCAAACCAAATCATCTGCGTAAAAAGACTTCAAATTAGATTTTCACTAACTTGATTTTTTTTCGTTTGGCAGTGGACTTGCAAATTCACCCTCTCGCAGAAATATTTGGATCGCCAACTGGTATGGTGGGCTCAAACTACCTGGAAAACTTATCACATATAAAGTTTCCTCAATCCAACCCTGAATACCCTGAAGGGAGAGCTCAACTGATAGCTGCTCAAGGAGACAGGATGCTGCTATCTATGATAAATGGAGAAGTGTTGGTATCACTAGAAGACCAACAATTCTTGAAGCCAGATTTTCTATTCGGGGATGCGATAGACTTCAAATCGCAAACTCACCCTAAGAAAGAGGCCTGGGTGTTTAAATTGGGAGAAAAGGGCGATGTATCGCCCTGACATGGACAGGGATTACCCTCTATCTGCTTTTGTCCATGCTACTCACCCTCGTCAGATGTTATGGAATTTGACTCCCAGTAGCTACCACAGGCCGGGCAAGATTATTTTCAAGAGAGAGAGATCTAGTGACATGGGATACCACATTAGTACTCCCATTGGTGGTGTCATCTCGTTCTCGGGTCTATTGCCCGGGTTCACACCAAGTGAAGACTCATCTCTGATCCAGCCAGTACAGACTCCCATGTTTATCAATAAGTTCATGAAAGTTGCTGTGTTATATCCTCAGACCAACCCTAGGCTGACAGGGTTGCTGACTCCTTATAGTAATAACTGGATTCAAATCAGTGCCTGGATCATGAAGCACTTTAAAACAGACCTAGAAGCTATCGGTCTATATGAAGCAGTAGCCTCTACAAGTTACGGCATACCACCGAACAGTAACTTGTTCTTGGCTTTATTGGAATTGTATATGAGTTCAACAGGAACTTTTGCAACTCCACACGGTGAAATGGGTCTTGCTCTTCATGAGATGCAATTTATATCGAAGCTACAAATGGGCGAAGCCCCTTATGAAGAATATCTTCCCTCCAATCGAAAACTAGAAGAAATAAGAGAGAAGAACACTGAATTGGTGCAGGTCTATAAAGAACTCATGTGCCATTATCTGATTTGTACCAGTTTGTATGAAACTGGGTCACATTTGGCATATGTAACTAAATGGACTACCTATTTATTACCATGAAAATAGGGTATCCAAGACTGAGAAGGGTAGGTTCCGAGAAAACAAGGCTCAAACCATCAACCCTTGCTCTATAATTCTAGCAGATGTAATCTAGGAATTGATGGTCTCACAGAAATCTCGAGAACAATATCTATCCACCAAGACTGGAGATATCCCTGCGGGGACTGAGACTTCAAGCTACCTGAGGCATGGTAGTCAGAAGATGTCAAGAAAAGCCTTGCTGGCAGGCTTCCTATCCCTATGGCTACGAAGATGGGTCGTGCCGGGGATCAGTACCATAGACAGGATCCACCGAAACGTATTGTGGCCAGTAGTACGTTTAGTGTTCAAAAACAGAATCAACCTGCTTTCGGCAATGGTCTGCCGAATAAATATAGGACTACGGACTTTTGGTGAAAAGTTGATTAAAAATGCTCCTCACCGAGACAATTTTCCAAGGGTTGAGCTGCCGTATACCTATCTGATAGGATGGTTATTACACCACAATTGTAATTTGCTGCCACCAGGCCCTGAAGATGAAGCAAATATCTTCCTCCAAAAATTCAGCAAGGCCACATGGACTGCCACGACAGTGGCAGACACCCGAGCAGCGTTAAATTACTCTCATGGCTGGAATTTCTTCTGCATAAGGCCGCCAGTTCCAGCCGACTGACTCGGCGTGCAATTCGAAGACAGAGGAGAGAGGACAACTTTATTGCCAAAATCTGTCTTCCAATGGTTAACGTACATCAGACCCTTCCATCTGATGTACAGAAACGAAGATAAGTGCGCATTTGAGCCTTATCTACCGAGTAGGTTCGCCCGCCAGTTTGGATATGATCAGCTTCACGTTGGCAATCCTTCTACCAGCTTTTATCACTATGGAAAGTTGATTGACGGGGCGAGAGCATGGAGATACTTCAGCACCGCATGTACTGGTGCTAAATTCAAAATATCTACTGCCACCAGTACAACCGAGCTACGTATACTTCACTCGTACGCTCGTTTTTACTCATCTATCCGCTCTTTCGCACATGGTTACAGTATGCAAGGAAGTCTTCGATGGCCCAAGGAGGAGAACATCGAAGAACCAATCAGAATAACTCCTGATATACCCGACAACACTACTGTTACTGATGAATTTCTGAAAGTGATCCCTACAGAAGCTGGAGAGATAGCAGCGGGACCAATAGTTATTGGGAAAACCTAAAACGAAAGCAGAGTACAGCTATAAGTCTTCCAAAGAAGTCACCAGAAAAGAAGAAGAAGGTTATTACTAAAAGACCTTCTAGATCAAGAGCCACTACCCCTGAGATTGACACTCAGGTAGACAAGCCGCAGCATATTGCATCTTCTTCAGTTCATCCTGGAGAAGGATCTTCAACATCTCAACCAGCCACACCGGCAGTAGTCTTATCCCCGGGGCGTCTCAGCTCATTGCTTCATTTAACTTTGCCACAAAAAGCACAAGTTATTGAAGACGTCGCCTCAGTACAAACTGTTGATCCGGTGTTTATTCCATCCGATGAGCCGGCTGTCACTTTTGATGATGAGGATTGGACTGGAGATTATGATGAGTACTTGGCACGTCCTATACATACTCCAGGTAAATATAATTTATACAAAATCCATATAAAATTATGACTTTTGTATATTAACTTATGTTGTTCAATTTTTTTGCAGGTGTCAACATTACTCCAAAGCTTGTGGCTCCTCCTCCTCAAGAAGATATTTATGAAAAAAACGAGAAATCTGAGGAGGAGGCTTCTTCTTCAGAAGAAGAAGATGCTTAAGAAAAAGTGTTACGAGAACTCGAAGAGGGGACTCAAGAACAAGAGCCAGAAGTACAGGCTCGGCCAGAAGATCTTCCTCCTACTGAGGGCAAAGATACAGTAGAAATTACTGTAGAAAATGAAATGGCTGCTGAGAAAGATTTTAATAAACACTCAGTTGTAGAAGAATGTACAACAACTGAGATACTCGAAGAACCTGCAGAGCCAATAGCTGAGGAGGGTGATGAAAGTAGAGTCAAATCATCAACTGAAGCTGGAGAAGGTATAATAGCAGCCTCTGCTATTACTACTGATCTAGTACAGGTTTCTAAAAAGACAAGGCCAGAACCTGATTCAGCTGCCACAAATATCATTTCATCCGCATGATCTATCACCGCCATCGAAACTCTAGTAGTTTCAACTCCAGAGACGGCTGGAGCAACAACTATTGAAGATCAAGTTCCTGAAGCTCCTAGGAACCAGTTAGCTATGGTAGCAGTAACAACAACGGCTTCATCTCCACCTGCTATCAAAGCATTATCATCTGCTCCTAGTCTTCAGAGAAGAGACTTGGTAGATATCGCCGCGACGCCAAGTTCAAGTATAGAAATGAATCTCTTAGTTGAGATTCATACTGAAACCTTTTACAAGACTTTGGCGGCCCTAATTAAAATGGTCCTGAATAAGGGCCTCAATTATGAGAGCTTGAAAGCTGCGATCGCTCTTACCATCAAAAATGTAGCCATGTTTAATGATGCGGTAAGAGCAGCAACATTAGAGAAAATTGTGGAGGGACTTGAACAGCCCATCAGAGAATATCTTAAGCTGTCAAGTGAAACTGTTGAAAATCTCATCCAAGAAGAGTAGGAAGCTTTATCGGTCGACTACCTCGCTCGGGAAACGAGATTCAATGACACCCTCCATAAATATAGCATAAAGGTTGCCAAAGAGAAAGCTTTTTTAGCTGGAATAAAGCCCGAGCTGGATGGCCATAGAGCAGTCTATGATACCTCAAATATGGAGATTCAGCAACAAAATGATAAAATTCAAGAAGTCGAGGCTGAGCTAGCTCGCTTGAAGGCAGAGAGGGAGCAGATGATCTTGGCTCGGGATCAACACCTTACTCAAAGCTCAATTTTGGAAGAACAGGCCTACGGAGCTGAATCTACTATCAGAACCCTTGATGATGCCAAGGATAATCTGATAGTCAACTTCACTGGACTTTCTCATATTTTCACTTCCGAAGCTCGACGTGCTGAAGCTACCAAGAAAGTATTGAGCTCTCGTAACAGGCGCCTGGCAGAGCTACAGAAATTACTTCAAGATATCTCTGCTCCACCTTAGAAAAGAGCTCTTGTAATCTTTTATCTCTGTAATGTTCACAAGAAATGAATAAAATATTTGTTTTGTGATCCTATCATTTATTTTGAATTTAAATAATAGGTATGAGATAGAAAACACTTATCAGAGGTAATATGGACATGCCAAGTCTTCTAAACCCAATAAATTGTATCTATCCAGAGGTAATATGGATATGATAGATAATAAAATCTTATTTTCTGTTTAGAGTATACAATACTATCAGAGGTAATATGGACATGACAGATCGTAACAACTCAAAGAAAAATAGATTAATATTTATTCAGAGGCCAAATGGACATAATAGATAGGAAAAACAAGCAGACTTAATATTTATTCAGAGGTCCTGAGAACATGATAAATAATAGATCCAATTTTTTAATCAACTGGTAAGATAAAAGATTAAAATTTCTCTCCAAGCTTAACCAAACATTGGTAGCCGGAGGATAAGGAAGAAATTCAAACATAATATTTCTTCAAAAATTTGCCATTGATCGGCATCATGAGCAAATCTCCATTAGGTTTAGACAATCTATAAGCACCATTAGAGAATACTGACTCGATGACATAAGGGCCTTCCTATTTTGCTTGGAATTTTCTTTTACTCTTATGAGTCATCACCATCGGTCTTCGAACAGCTAAAACTAGCTTACCGACTTTGAATACCCTCTCTTTAACTTTACGATTGAAAGTTCGAGATATGCGGGCTTGATATAGCTCAATGTGTTGTTGTGCTTGAAGATACTTCTCGTCCAATCCTTCAAGTTCTTGTAGTCGTAAACGATCATTGTTCTCTGTAGTTAGCTCATTAGCAATGGCTATTCGAAGAGACAGAATCTGGATTTCTAGTGGAAGAACCGTCTCACATCCATAAACCAGTAAAAATGGTGTAAAATTAGTAGGAGTTCGGACTGTCGTTCGATAAGTCCATAAACATTCTCCAAGTTTCTCATTCCAATCACGTTTATTAGAAGAGACAAACTTTTGAGAAGTTTGATGATCGTCTTGTTGAAAGCTTCAGCTAAACCATTAGCAGCTGGATTATATGCCGTTGAAGCCAGATTTTGAATCCAATTCTTATCACAGAACCGATAAAATGCCTGACTGGCAAATTGTGGTCCATTGTCATGAATTATCCGTCGGAGAATCCCGAAGCGATAAATGACATGGTATTTGATGAAACTAACCACATTGGATGTCTTTACTTCAACAAGGGGAACTGCTTCTGCCCATTTAGAAAAGTAATCGGTTATAGCCAGTATAAACCGATGTCCCTTGACAGAAGGAGGATTAATCGGACCAATAATATCCATGTCCCAAGCTTCAGAGGGCCAAGAAGCTGCTGTAGGATGTAAGAACTCCAATGGTTGATGAATAAAATTAGCATGAATTTGACATGCTTTACACCTTCTGGCATAATCTACAGCATCTGCTATCATAGATGGCCAATAATACTCCATTCTTCGAATGCGGTCCTGTAATTTTGGACCCGGTTGATGGGCACCACAAACACCATCATGAGCTTCACGAAGCGTTTGTTTAGCTTCATTCTCAGAGAGACAACGCAGCAAAAGTCCATCATATGAACGACGATATAACATATGTAGAGACGAATCATAATAAAATCGAAATGATCGTCTCTTGATTGATGCAGCTTCTTTCGGATCTTCAGGTAAAATCCCATGAACCGCATAATCAATGAATGAACTTCTCCAATCCCTCTGTTGGGAACTTAATTCTGTAATATAACTCTGTTCAATATGCAGATTATTCTTAACACAGAATAAGTCTCGGTCCAACAAAGTAATAGTATTTTGTCTTCGAATTGGAATAGCCAAATCCGCAGCTAAGCTAGCAAGAGCATCAGCTTCCAAATTCTGAGAACGTGGTACAAATTCAATGAAGAATCCTTTAAATGAGAGGACCAATTCGATTACCACTTGATGATAAGGGATAAGGTCAGGATTTCTGACTTCATATGTCCCTCTAACATGTTAACAATTAGTTGAGAATCTCCATAAGCTTCCAGGAACTCGATGTCCAATTATTTTGCTACTTGGAGACCAATGAGCAGAGCATTATATTTGGCCACATTATTGGAGCATGGCTCATTGAGAGAATAAGCACGGTATATAACCATTTTGTCAGGAGAAACTAAAACAATTCCTACCCCAGAGACGATATTGCCTTTAGGTCCAACTCTTGACGCTCCATCAAAGTATAATTGCCAAATGTCATCTTTTAAAGTCATGTTGCAATCCGTAACTTCATCTGGAATGTCCTCATATAGCTTCGACATTTTAGGTATAGGATGAGCTGCTAAGAAATCAGCTAATGCTTGAGCCTTCACTGATTTTTGAGGTACATAGACCATATCATAAGGAGTGAGCAACATCGACCAGGTGGCTAACCTGGAGTTTAAAATGCTTGGTTTTCTCATCAATACCCGAATCGAATTTATTCTGGAAATGACATGAATGGTCTGTCCTCTCACATAATATCGTGTCTTTTGAACAGCAAAAACCAAAGCCAGACATTCTTTTTCTACAGGAGTATACCTGTGTTCAGCTCCGACCATCATTCGGCTAAGATAATAAATTGCTTGTTCATGACCCATATCACTTTTCTGTGCCAAAAGAGCACCAAGTGAATGATCCAAGGCTCAAACATATAGCAAAAATGGTCTTCCTACCACTGGTGGTACCAGAACAGGTAGATTTATAAGGTATTACTTGATATCATTGAAAGCTTTCTGACATGCTTCATCCCAAACAAATGATACACCTTTCTTTAATAGACGGAAGAAAGGTTGACATCTCCCAGAGAGACTGGATATATATCTTCTGATATAAGCGATGCGACCTTGAAAGCCTCGAAGTTCTTTTAGATTGCGTGGAGGACGCATTTCAAGAATTACTTTGATTTTATCAGGATCAACATGGATACCCTGAGAAGTGATAACAAATCCCAAAAACTTGCCACTGGAAACCCCTTAGAAAGACTTAGTAGGGTTCATTTTTAATTGATGCTGACGCATCAATTCAAATACTGTCTTCAAGTCTTTAATGTGATCATCTTTTGATCGACTTTTGACAGCAATATCATCTACATAACATTTAACTGTTTTTCGTAGAAGTTCTTGAAAGATGCTGCTTATGGTCCGTTGATACGTAGCACCGGCATTTTTCAGTCCAAATAGCATAACCGTATAGCAGTAGACTCCAAGAGGTGTACGAAAAGCAGTATGCTTTTCATCTTCTAGATGCATCTTAATCTGATTGTATCCTGAGAACCCGTCCATGAAAGACATGCGTTCAAAACTGCATGTATTATCTATCATGACATCGGTAATTGGAAGTAGAAATTCGTCCTTTGGGCAAGCTGCATTAAGATTTCGAAAATCTATGCAAACTCTGACTTTTCCATTCTTCTTCATAACAGGAACAATATTGGCAACCCAGTCTGGGTGTTGTTCTTCACGAACAAAGCCATATGTAATCAACTTTTTGACTTCTGCTTCGATTGCATCCATCATGTCTGGTCGAAAATGCCGTTGCTGTTGTTTCACAGGTTTGGCATTAGGAAGAATATTGAGTTTATGAGTAGCAACTTTAGGATCTAGACCCAGCATATCCTTATAACTCTATGCAAAAATATCGATATAATCTTTAATCAATTGTATTAACTCTTCCTTTTCATCTTCAAAAAGATTCTTACTGATGAATATTGGCTTGGACGTAGTTCCGTCTCCAACGACAATCTGAACAATCTCATCCTCTGTAGGTAGTTGTCGTTGTTCAAAACGAAGCTCCCACTGAGTGTCCATCTGTTGGGTCCAAGGGTCATTTTCAAATGGCTCAAATTCACCTTCAGTTTGAACCATGTTAACAGAAAATACACACTCAGATTTATCGTAATAGTCTCCTCCATCATATGAGGAGTGGGATGTATCAGATTCGATGAAATGGATTTCTTCTGAATCTGAGGATTGTGAAGAACTAGAAGAGAATTCTTCTTGTATATCGTCATTAAACATGTGGGACGGATCATATTCCAACCCATGACGAGTTTTCTGGTAGAACGGATCACCACATAATGGTAATCGTCTACCTTTGCCTTGATTGAGACCTTGCATAGTCTTCAAATCATATCCTATTTTCTGGATAATCTTGAGAAATTGTTGACTATATTAGTCAATTCGGATTTTTCCTTTATCTTTATCTCTAAGATCATCTGTCTGAACAACAGGGATGTTTTAGCTAGACCAAACACAATTTGGTGCTTGTTTTTCTTATCAGACGGAATCACGAAATAAGATTCTTCGTGATGTCTAAAAGTTACACAAGCTTGTGATGGCGAGATTACAAAAAGAAGATAGGAAGAAGATGTTAGAAACTTTTGAGCATAAGGTCCAACATCGACATGAGGAGAAAAGGATTTTTTCTTATGATCAATGTATAAGGTTTCCTCTGTATTTATATCATCTTGATATTGATGACTTTGATCATCAGAAGATAAAGACATTCTTTCAACAAATTTGACAGCCATATACTCCAAAAGAAAATCTTCATTGATATCAGACACTACAAAAAAAGTGACTTTTGGGGACAACAAAAAACCGTCTTAAAAATTGCAATTACCGTCCCAACAAATATTTGGGATGGCCTTTGGGAGGGGAATGGACGGTCCCATTAGGGTGGCATGGCAAAAACTTTAGGGACGGATATTGCCGTCCTAATTACTGTTAAAGGACGGTTAGGCAAAACGTCTCAAAAGTTTTCAAATTTATGCTTTTGTGTGACGGTTTATTAATTTAACAATTGTTTAAATTATTATGGAATTACTAATTTCCTGTTTATATATAAAATATATAATTGAATTTTATATACAACAAAAATTTATACAGAACTATTTTATTTAATCGAAAATGCATATGGTAGCCGCAACATTAACAAAGCGTAGCCGCAACATTAACAAAACGATTTCTATAAAACATATCTAAAGGTAATATCCCATTGTTCACAAAATGAAATCCAAGTCTTACATCACTTAGAGTGTTCCCATCAAGTTTTACATCAGTAAGCATTCACTTAATTTACAAAATAAAATCTACGACTTTTTACACAACTCCAAAACATATATATTTGATTTTCCACATCCATTGACAAACCGATCCACACATCCATGGCTGCCAGCAGCACTGGCTACCTGGAAACACATGAATAAGCCAGAAATATGGTTAGTTATAAGTAATTGGGACCCTTGGTACATGAATAAGCTAGAAAGTTTTATTCACCAACACCAGCAAATCAAAATTACTATGTCACTTCAAAAAAAAAAAGCTTGTATTATAAAATAAGAAATTTTTGGCTTCTCATATGGCTACACTACAAAAAAAATAATTCCAAGTATTGAACTCTTTCGATTAACTGAACTGGACTAGTATCTCAAAATATCCACAAGTTGTGGCCAAGATCTATCATGTCAATACATCATGTACAAATTATTATTTAGAGTCTAAGAAAAACTAGCCATATACTACAAGTATGTAATTGTATCTCGCAAACAACTCAACACCTTAACTTGATAGAAGTTAACTTATCTGAAAAGCGTATAAAAAGCATACCTATGAGGTTCAAGTGTACTCTCACCAACATAAGCAACATCGGCAAAGTGCATAACAGCATCAAATGCATTCTGTTCAAGTATTTGGTTAACCTAAAATTGTGTAAACGAATAACAACAAAATCCATCTTAAGCAAAAACTTGTTTCTCCATATAATTTCCAAAGTCTACATGACCAGGATACAACTTTTGGGTCTCCTAAACTAGCATAAATGAATTAGAGCCTTCCAGGTTCTAGAAATAGCTCATGGAGAATCTTGTTGGCCCCCATATTTCCCCTAGAAAGATTAACCTGTAATGGTATAGTGGAAAGAATAGTAAACAACACAAAACACACAATGCATGTACTTCTTTTCCCCTGGATATGTATATGTGTGTATCATTAAGGGGTTTGGAGGGGGAAAAGTGAAAAGAGAGGATACCACTATGGTAACTCGGTATGAGTCATTAAGGAGACGAAGAGCAGCTTGTGACCTGATATAGCCAGCACCTCACACTAAGACATGTGTTACCCCTGGTTCATGATGAGAAAATTGGAAGCAGTACATGTTTAAGAAAAAAGTCATTTTTTTTACAAAAACGAGAAGAAAATCTATGACATTAAAAACAAATAGTCACATAAATAGAATTAACCCCATACCATACTTGTTCCACCAAAAACAGGGGATTGCTTCAGAATAATAAACACATGAATAAGCCACTAAAATCGAGATACACTACAAGATGTCTGCAAAATAGCTTACCCAAAGAACTATAACTCCACCAGTAGAATGTCCAAAGAGAAAGCATGGCATACCAGGATTCTCGTACAACACCCTCTCCAAATAAGATTTCTGTAAATACTACAACTAGCCATCATAAAAAATTCATCATTTCAACTATTTTTTATTTGATATAATAATTTAGTCAAGATATGCACCAAGTCGTCAACAACATAATCAAGAGAATGAATATAGCCATATAACATGTCATTTCCACCACGCCCCGAGGATAATGAATATAACCATATAATCTTATGGTCTTATAAATAGCTAAGGGATAATGTTTTAGTACTAATTAATTTAATGGAATATAGAGGAACAAACAAGAAAAATCACAAGCCAATTCGATATTTCACAAAAAGCTTGTATTAATCACATAGCAGTTGAATGATCAAAATAAAAACATAAAGAGTGATCCACCAAAATGTTACCTTAACGAAGCCAAATCCTGTTAAAGGGTTCTAGCACGTCAGAGAGTTTCTCATGGCCCTTTCTGAAACCTCCTGGGAATAAAATATAAAACATGATTGATGATTTTAAAGACAAGAATGACCATCGTACACAAGTTCTCTACTAACCTGAGAACCTTCAAAGAGAATCATAAGCTCATGTTTGCCATCTTCTGTAATAAATTAGCCAATATCCAGTTACTAGGAACACCATCTATGGATATTAATAATTACGTCATAGGTAGCAAGCAATTATTCATAATTAGGATTCACATGGAAATACAGTATTGCATAATTATGATTTATCTGAAGCCAATGATGCCAACCTAAATTTTTTGAGATGAACGATTTGTTTAGTATTTACTACAACATTGATGAATACTCGAACTTGATATTGTGGATTACAGATGATGGGTGAAGATGACAGCCTCAGAAAAGTCTAAAGGAGTTTGTTAATTAAACAATTGTTTATAGAACACTTTTATATAGGTCATGACGAAAAGACTAATATAGGAATCTATACAACAAACTGCATGTCCATATATTGCTTTGCTAAGAGAGGTTGCCAATTCAATTGTTCAACTGACTAATTCTTAAGAACATGGCAAAGATGCAACTTCTCTTCCAAATATATATTATTAAAGTTTGTGGGGGAAAGCAAGTAAGACCAGATCCATCCTTTTTGGTTGTCTTAATATGCCAAAGAGTGAATGGAATTTAATATAGCTAATTTTACTCATCTACATTTTCTTAGTCTAAAAAATTTTGGAGAGTGTTGCTTGGTTGCATGAGCTTACACCATTCCACCAAAAACGTAAGTATATCTACCGCCAACTAGCCTTTTATGATTTATGGCAAGACACTTTCTTGTTTAAGAAAGCATTCGTAGAACAAACAAGTGATTAACATAAATTTGTGTCTATGAGTTAAAAGGTATTAAAGATGTATGTATTCATAACATACTAGATATTAATTAATAAAGATTAAGAAGGCGTTTACCTTCATTTGCATGTCTATTGGTAACATTATAACTACCAATATATCCTGACAAACTCTTAGCCACGCCAAGCTGTGCTGCCAAGCCCAAACCCAAACGGACCAGAGCCCTCGAGATCAGAGGTTGCCGACTGCCAAGTTAATATTTTGAATTTCAACCCTATATATATGAATAATTTCCTTCGTATCAAGGCTATCCATAAGCTCATCATGATTCAAGTGCATGCACATAGTTCCCTAATTTTACATATTAATCCCTATATTACATACTACTTATATCCAACATGTAACTAGGAAATGATGTAATTAAAGTAGATTATGCATAAACCTGAGATTGAATATATGAACTTTTCAAAAGAAAAAAATTCCTGCCAACCCTGTTACTATGAAGTACCCCTGTCCTTATAAATAAATGTTGCTAGGTGTTACAGGTTCAAAATTAGGGGCAATTGAAGACTAAGACCAGAGCTAACTCATTTAATATGAAAGGAAGACTAAGACCAGAGCTTTATAGCAATTGTTAGCCGTTTTCTTTGCTCTGTAGATAATCCATTGACCACCCCGGGTATTCCAACTAAGCTGTCTTTGATTCCATCAAGCTCAATTGTTTCGAGGACTTCATTTATAAATTCCTGAAGAACAAAGTAATCATTATAACAACGAAATAGATGACATAAAACACAATTTGTGTCTTGATTTGAACTATACTCTAATATCCCAGGACATGTTTTTCTTGTGTTCACAGTTTGTAACTGCAACTGGTGATAATAAACAGAGTTAACTCACTGATCGAGTATTTGGATCGATTTGGGAAGGCGGCCTCAGCCAAGCTGAATATACTACTGATTCTTCAACCATAATTTGTGGAGAATGTATGTCGGTCTGCTCACAATAACCAGATATTCTTGTAAAAGTCTCATGTGCCTTGGGATATCCTCCAATTCTTATATCCCATTAAATAACCCCCCCTCCCCCGGTTTTTCTTCCAGCAAGAACATCCAAAAGTGTCGTCTTTCCTGCTCCACTGACACCCATCAATGCCGAAAGAACTCCAGGCCGGAGTGCACAAGTGATGTTGTGGAGCAGTTGTAGTCTTTCTTCTGCATAACCTTGCTCTATCATTTCCTAGGGTGCAGAGGACAACAACGGCTAGTAAATAAATCGGATTTCACAATTTCTGGGTAGCATAGGGGACTCCTATTATACAACTTAGTTACCAGTGGCGTGTCAACGAAGTACTGAACATCTTGAAATGTTAGTGTGAGAGGAACGAAAGGTAATATCGTCTTTCCTGCATCATCATCATTTGTTACCGTTATAGTTGGACTTATTGAATAGTCATCTAGTTTTCTTTTCTCAATGTAATAAAGACCATTGTTAACTTTACCTGTTTTTTCATCCCTTGCAGTATCGTGGGAGATACAGTTGCGTCGCTACTCTTTACCTCCTTTTTATCAACGTGCTCTTTTCCCTGCAACAGCGAAAGCTTTCCACGTGAGATAATGGCACGAGATGCCCCAGGTGCTGAAATTGTAGAACTACCTCAAAAAGTT
Organism: Iris pallida; assembly: GCA_029216955.1. Taxonomy (NCBI): domain Eukaryota; kingdom Viridiplantae; phylum Streptophyta; class Magnoliopsida; order Asparagales; family Iridaceae; genus Iris; species Iris pallida. Next base: position 28,321,990 of record JANAVB010016197.1, on the reverse strand, counting down.
GCACAGAGAGTGATGATCGATGTTTGCACATGAGAATCCAGCTCATAGAGGTAACTTACGTTTTTTGAAAGTTAAAGCTAATGTAAATCCAAGGTTGAACAGCAGAATATAACCAAACAAAGCCGCCAGTGATATCCAGTAGAAGTGGCCATTGAAGTTCAGACCGCGGCTGGTCAAAACTTGTTGCCCTATAGTTGTATTTGCTGAAGAAATGTACAGAAATTCCAAAAAAGAAATAAGAAAAAGGAGATGTAACAAAATTTAGTCAAAATCTGCTATCACAGCAAACCTTTTCCCATCGGGATGCAAGGAACTCATTTAAAGTCAATCATATTTCTGCATATGACACCGGGGAAATCCAAAATCCCCATTTTAACCAGGCGGGTATAGAGGCTGCAGAAGCAACGTACATGTAAACTTAACGTATCAAATTGCATCGATTTTATTAGAATTAAGTCTTAGAAAGTACGAAAGGACTTACGTTTTGGAAGGATAAAGCCACCAAACAATAGGACCGTTAGCAAGGATAAGTTACCACAAACTGCAGAAGCCACCACTGACTGAAAATATGAGGCGATGAGACGAAACAGGGATAGTGACATTTGGTGCAGAACAGAAAGTAGAATGAATTGGCGGAAGAACCTAACATGTCATAGGAAAATGCATAAGAAACTCGAATAACAGTAAGTGCTATGAATTAAGTTTCAGATATACGTACCTTGAAACCTCCGGGCTATACCCAATGACATAATATGTGAGCAATGTCCATACAAAGGACTCTATCAATGAAATGGGGACTTTCAATATGCAAGCTGGAAGTGCATATGCCCATGCAGGATAGAAGTAAGAATCTCGTTGCTTATAGAAAACCGGAAGCCTGGATGCTGTCATAACTAACTCCGGCATCCCATTGACCATACATATGATGAGTGTGTAAAAGAGGGAACCAAGATAGTAATTAGCATGTTGAACGTCAACCCCCATTCGTGTACGTATGAAAACTGTCATTGTGATGATGGAGACGATTACAAGCTGCAGAATAGGGATTTTAACCATTTTAACTGAATTCTTAGTTCAATTCGACTAACAAAATAGGAACTTGTAATATGGATGTGACACATGGATTTCACTAACATTGAAAGTGTATTGATTTTTTTTTCTTTAGCTGGTTGGGAAAAAAAATCAAGGGATCACATGAATGTAATCCAACGACTTTTCATGGTCGATTTTGAAAAATTAGGAATTCACAAGTTACCCTAGGATTTTTTTTGTTCTTCTTAGTTAGGGCATGGAGGATATTTAAATGCTCCTGAGAACTGACAGTCACCTGAGTGGTTTTGAATATGTAAGTAAATGAATTTCTCTTCATGAGTAGTAGTTCCCTTGCCATACAAGCTTTAAACAGTTTCCATTTAGGCAAAGAATAATTGTCAAAGGATAGAGAGTGTTTGTGACATTGGGACTTGTCACTTGGCTTTGATAGTTCCTCCTCAAGGCTCTGCCCAACTTGATATGCTTTGAATTTCTCGGAGAACTGATCCACAGAAATGTATCGATAACTATCATATGGATCTGACCAATACTGTTCTTGATCCTTCCTCGACATAACCTGAATAGAAGTTTACATATAGTAAGACCTTCAGTCCTTCTTACAGAAACTTGTAGGTTGTTAATTAGAACATTACCTCCTGTAGAAACTCAGATGCTCCTTTTCTTTCCGGGCATTTGAATCCACATTCTTCAAAAAAGTTCAAAATACCTTGGCATGGGCCGTGGTATACGATCCTCCCTTCTGCCATTAGAATAACATCATCGAAGAGGTCATAGGTCTCTGGTGCTGGCTGAAGAAGTGAAACAACTATTGTAGCTTCCGTGATGTGTGTTAGTTGTTGGAGACAAGCTACGATTTGGAATGTCGTTGAGCTGTCTAGACCAGTTGATATCTCATCCATAAACAGAGCCTTTGTTGGTCCCACAATCATCTCTCCTGGAATGAGATTGGCAAGGAAGATCATGAACACATGTAAATGTACAAATTTAGCATATTGTAAATGACTCTTACACATAAGCTATAGAGTTAACCTTAAAGTAAATTCATGACTGGCTAACTAATAGGTAACCTTAGCCTTCTCATTTTACCTGTAGTTAACATGTTTTTCTGGCCACCAGATATGCCTCTTCGCATAGCATCCCCTATCATTATGTCTGAACAATTGTCCATTCCTGTTATCTGATAAACCAACATAACTTTAGGAAATTGTCGGAACAAAGCTTAAACAATGTTGTCGACTATTATAGCTCACTAATCGTGAGTTTTAATTTTGTTTCCTTGAAGAGAACTACCTTCAATATATAATCTGTTTGAAGACTTCTCTCTAATCCTTCCACAGAAATTGCCTGAAATAAGAGTGCATATTTTCAGTTAAAACATGATGGAATATATAGGGTATGACTCTGGTCTTAGTCTTCAACTGCCCCTAAAATAAGCAACTTCCAGTTTAAGGACATAAGTAATTTCCTAAAAAAAATAATGTCTTCATTTAATATGAAAGGAAGTAAGAAAGTATCCTTGTAACCAATTCTAGTAGCATTTAAGTCATATGATTGTATCACAAATAAGAATATCTAATTTCTTTTTCTTTCGCGATGTATAATACAGAGTTTAAGGCATGCTCACACTTCCTGTTGTAAAATACATGTTTGCTTAACACTCTGAACCAGGCAATATGAATCTTTAAGGCAAAAAAACACACCTGAACCAGTGAACCACATATACTGCAGGATTAAAATTTGTAAGATCATAAAACATGTTCCCAAAATAAATCAGAATTCATAATATTTGTACTTAATTTGTCGCAAGTAACTCAATCGGAAAATAAGAATACAATTGATATAAAGAAATATATACCCTGGGCTCGGAACCGACTTCTATGTGCTGATGGAACTTGCAGATGATGTTAAGCTAAATGAAGGCAGCTGTCAACTACTTTGACACTATACTCCAAGTACACATGAACATCGCCATGTTGGAACTTTTCCTTAACCCCCAGTTATTTGGCTCTTAATGAAGCCTGAAAGTTAAATCATAAGAAAAACCATTAGCAACTCACTCACACTACAAAAAAAAACCCTCATTTTCGAAGGCCAAACTTTCTCGGAATAGGCCATTTGCCGTCGGGAATAATCTTTTCCGAGGGTATATGGCCGTCGTATGCCCTCGAAAATGCTAGCGTCGGAAAAGGTAGTTTTTCGACCAACCGTCGGGAATGAGAGTATTAGCGATAGAAACTAACCCTTCGTATTTGTTTTCCATTATCGGAAATGAGCTTTATGAATATATGACGGATGGATATTTTCGATAAGTGTACGCCTTCGCAATTAATGAATTGGTAGTCACAAATGTTTACAAACACGACGAACATTTTATTTTCCGACTACGTTTCCGACCATTACTGTTTCTCGAAAATACTATTTGCGATAGAAGAAAAAGAATTTAGTTGCTCGAAAAAATGATTGTAAGGTTATTTCCGACAAAAGGAGATCCTCGAAAATGTATGAGATTATTTTCGATGAAAGAAAATCGTCGAAAATTAAAGTATGTGTAATCAAAATTATTTTTTTGCGATAATTTATCTTGTAAAAATGTTTGTCGGAAATGACGATTAAACATCATTTTCGATGTACAAGGGTTGTCGTAATTTTGTTTTTCCGATAGCAATAGTAATTGGAAATATATATAAAATAACATCGGAATTATGTTTTTACGATGTCTATATATGTTGGTCCAAAATTTCGTCAAAAATGGTACATGTCATGACAATTACTAATTCCGATAGAAATAATTGTCATAAAATAACTAACTTTTCTCATAATTTAAATTAATAGTAAAGCATGAATACATTGACAAATGAAGTAAAAGATAGTCTTCTAATCATTCATTGATATGAAAAAAAGTGTCACAAGGAAAACAACGTATTTTATGTACAATAAACTTGTAATGTCAAATCTAATCTTTCCAAGTCTACGTATAGCAATATCAAAATAATTGTATGAAACTGAAGCTTGCTTGAATTATTCTTCAACGTCATTGCTAAGATTAGCATCCGAACCATTACTTCCAACATTATCCTGTTACAACAAAAAAAAAATCAATAAGAACTCATGTAATTTAAATGAAGTTAAGATTTAAACTCAACTTGCAACTTATAAAATCGTAAAGAAGTGTACATACCGCATATGGTGATTGTCTTGCACTATGATCAGAATTTTGGATATTGTTTAATAACATTTGAACTTGTTCTTGCAGAGTGCTTAATTGACCTTTCACATCTTTCAACTCATCTTTTAATTGCTGGTGATTTTCTTCACGTTCAACACACCTACGCTTGTTGCAACTTTGGCCAGATGAGTATAAATCTTTACCTTTCAAACCACCCTCCAATCCAAGTACGCGACCATGACTAGGTACGATCACCTCTCTATATATGTCCCAGTCATTGACATTAAGATTTTCTTCTATAGCAGTACTTTTTTTGTTTTCCATCGCTTCCTGCACAATAAAAATTACTACAATATTATATAACATCTCGATAGAATATTACAAACACACTAAATTAACAGAATATGGTATGCATTTAAAGAACACAGTGAAAAATGAAAAAGTTGGCTAACATACATAGATTTCTTTTGCCTTCTCACTTCGCCAAATTTCTCCTTCTTCCTCATTTCCCTTGCTTATATGAAACTTCTTGAAACATTCAATTGGACTAGGTTCAATTCCAGTTTGATCAAGCTGTTAAGAGAAAATATTATTATGTTTTTCTTATTATATTAAGCTAATACCTGAAAAATCTTACCTCCCACAAATCGAAGCAACAAAAAATATGCAAAAATATATATACATACATGAAAATATACAATATACAAAAACAATTGGGAGCATTCTACTTTTATACCTCATCTTTTTTGAATTTGGCAAAGGAAACTGAACCAGTGGTGTGCACAATTGTTGATTTTCCCCTGTTTGTTTTGTTTGAATTACTTTGATCCTGCAAAATAAAATAATTCCTCATTTGAATTAATCTACCACTCAATAAATAATTCATAAATATTCACACACAAATACTAGTCTTGCCATGGAAAATTAATCTACCATTCAATATAAGAACTCTACATGTGATATGTCAAAGTCCATGTCATGATATAAGAAATGACTTAAATTGATATGTAAAAGTTCAAGTTCATTTACCTGCCATTGAGGATTTAACCATTCATCAACCATTGCATTCCATACTGCAGGATCAGATACATTTTCTGGACGATTAGCATATCTCTCTCCAGTACTCTTATACTTTTCAAATATTGGTTTTCTCAAATTCCACATCCAGTCAGCATAATTTCTTTTAATATGGTCAGTGAATGCAGCCTTCAATTCTTCATTTGAGCATGTATAAGTATAGCCAGATTCCTTAAACCGATCAAACAACACATCCAATTCCTCCTTTGGATATTTAGAAAAGTATACCCATGGCCCTTTAATCTCTTGCTTGAACAATACACCAATATTCCTTACATAACCTCTTCTATTAAGCCTTGTATGTCATCAATTGGCTCTAGCGTGTCAAACTCATCACTGTCATTATGAGTACTATGAGTTTCATCACTGTCACCACTACTGGAATCCTCACCCTCCCCATGTAAATACCATTCTGTATAAGTAGACTTTATACCATTATAAAGAAGATGTTGGTGCACTTCATTCCGAATTAGTCTATATCTATTGCTACATTTATTGCAAGGACAATAAATTTTTATGTCATCGTACTTCATATGATTATAAGCATAGTCGATAAAAAATGCAACTCCATCAAAATACTTTTGTGTTGACCTCCCTGATTGCATCCAAGATTTATCTACTGGCATATTTCTACAAAGATAAAGGAAAACATAAATGCAAATATAACCCTTGGCATAGCCAGAATTTAGATACAGCAGGATCAAAATAGGCTAGTACATTTTTAATTCAAAAAAATATTTATAAAAATGCAAAGAGAACTAATAGCATAAATCGAAGAGAAATCCTTTTGGGTAGATCATCGATAATTGGTTCTCACCATCTCGTCTTTGGTAACCTCTTGTAATATATTTTTATTACTTTGAGTAGTTGTGGTTCTCTATTGGATTGGACGAATTTTTTTGTATAAGGTGTAATATTCTATTTTTTTAGTAAAAGTTTTTTCAGAATTGGATTTAATTTTTGACTAATATTATAAAGGATTGGATTTTTGAGAAAGTAATATATGATCATAGTATGTCAATCACTAATATTATAAAGGATTTGATTTCACTAGAACAACAATCAGTGATATTACTCGAAAATATTCAAAGTTTTTGACTAATACTATAAGATCTAATTTTTTAGAAAGTAATATGGCAATGACAGTAGTCTTGAGTGATATGTTGTATATGAGCTACTTTCTCTCGTGACCTATATATCATTATAGTGATCAGTTAGACTAGAGAAATATCAGGTGCCACTTGAATGGTCACTTAACACATTTTTTTGTTGTTGTGTTATTGCTACTTGTTTCCTATTGTTGGTGTTGTTGCTGCTCGTTTCCTATTGTTCGGTGTGTGTGTATATATATATATATATATATATATATATATATATATATATATATATATATATATATGAAAGAGATAAAAAAATTGAGTGAGGTCATATGACCCACTCGTCCCTTCTTCCTTCGCCAGTGAATATAACTAACTTTAAAATATTTGAAAGAAGAAACATAAGTTCTGACATGTTGTCGTTCCTAAACCATAAATGTTGACCTAATTTATAATTTGTAATAGATAATTGACCAATAAAAAATTTATAGTTTTTCTGATTTCTGTGAGGATTAATAGGGTACATAAATACCGGTGCAGAGCTTTGAGATATTTTTTCGAACATGTTATGTGCCCCCTTAAAATAAAGTATGAATTGTAGAACTTACACACCATATATACAACTTTAACATCATTGATGTGCCTATAGACACAACTACTAGTTGGCAACCTAAAGTTCACAACAGAAATAGCAATAATTGGCTGAAAATATAAATGATCGGGTGATCAGGTGTCTGGTGCTCTGCTCACTACGGACAAGGTGTCCTGAAAAAAAAAGCAATAATTTTGTTGCATATAGCATTGATCGGATGATTGTGTCTGAAAAAAGCAAAAAATTAAAAAGCAAAATTCGGTTGTCCTCATATAGTATTGATCGGGTGATCAGGTGTCTGAAAAAAAAATCAAAAAGAAAAGCAAAAATAGTTGGGGGTTTGGAAAGAAACTTGGTTTCTGATTGTTAAAAGCTAATTTCATTTGTTTACATCATATAGAAGAAGAAAATGAAATAGCAAGAACAAAAGTAAAAAAATAAAAGGAAGAATACCTAAAATTTTTGTGCTTCTTCCTGTTCACCGTCAGCCAACTTGAGGAGGAGGAAGTAGAGAAGAATACCTAAAAAAAATCTTCTTTTAGTATGTACGGGGTTGTGGGTTTTAATGAGAAGGAGATTACCTAATATGGGAGAGAACAGAAAAATTAGGAGGGGGGGACGGGATTACTCCGAAATAATATGGGGGAGGGCGGGATTTTCCGAAATAATATGGGGTGTGGGGCGGAACCGCGGGATTATTTGGAAAGCTGTCAACAAATATTTTGAAGTTTTATTTGAAAAAAAAGAAGTAATCAAATATTTTGAAATTTTATTGGAAAACAAGAAATTATATTCAACGAAAATTATTCTTCACATATTTTGAATAAAAAAAATTTCAATTGATAATTTGTTAACATAGATTCATTATAAATTATTTGATTATTTGGAGAAGTATTTTTAATTTATTTCTGAATTAATGATTATTTTGAGAAATCTTTTTGATTAATTTTGTATAATATTTGATTTCTTGTAGAATTTTTTTAAAACAGTTTGAAATCATTTTGAAACAATTTAGTCTACCAATCTAAACAAATAATGGGGAGGGAAATTACAGATATTTTTGGCAGATATAACAAAAATAGAGTAAAAGAAGTGAGAGAGGGAGAGAGAATCAGTGAAATGACATGAGAAAATAAATTCTAATAATTTCATGAATGTTGGATTTTAAAACTTTCGAAGAGGACACTAACAGAGATTGACTACTTAGTAGTTCAGCGTGCTTCAACAGTGTCTTTACAAAGTCGAGGAGGGGTGCAGCGCATGCACGGTAGGGGAGTGACCCTTGTTAGCAATTACCCGAATAATACTCGAATTATAGGTAAATTATTTCGTATATTTCAGAAAAATATAATACTTGCGTATTTTTGAAAGATTCGAATCAGTACTTAAATTATAAGCACGCGAACTTTTAAACGTGTTAAGATAAATTATTAAAAAAATTGGCAAAAAAATGTGGTAGGAACATGCGTAATTAGCCAAATTTGACAACATGATCATAAGAACATTAAGTTCCTAATCACAATATTTTCATTTGTCAAATATTTGACCGATTTTTTTAACGTATTTTATTTGCACTGCGCCAATTTATGCTTATACTTTTGTCGTCCCGAATTTTTTTTCCTTGACCGCGAAACTTGTCTTTTGTATGAGTCTATCAAATCTTTTTGGAATCATCTAAAACCAAAAGATATATTATATCTAATTTTTCTCGTAAATGAGACATTATTTATTATCAGCTGTAATTGTCCTCACAATTTTTTTTAAATTTATTTGGTAAATTATTTGATTATTTAGAGAATTTTTTGATTTAATTGTTGAACTATTTGATTATTTGGAAAAAAAATTAATTTAATTGGAAAATATTTTTAATTTATTTGGTGAACAATTTGATTATTTGGATAACTCTTTTGAATTACTTGGAGAAATATTTTAAATTATTAGATTATTTGGAGAAATATTTAATTTATTGGTGAATCATTTGATTAGCCTCAAAAGCTTTAGGATTTATTTGTGAATTATTTGATTATTTGAAAAAAAAAGGATATTAATTTGGAAAAACTTAAAATCTTAAAGATTTATTTGTTAATATTTCAGTCAAATATGCCACATCTCATCATCAACTGAATTAAGTTTGGAGAGTATCAGGAAGCCATGTATCAAAATCTATAAATAGGAGCTTGGAACTTAAGTGAATGTAATCAGATTCAAAAGTGTACCTAGCTTGTATTTTCATTTTCTAGTTTTTCATTTCATGAATCTCTAACCTTCTTCCTATTCTTCATTCAATAAACCCTAATTCATTCTTCCCCAAATTGTGTGAATTTTTATTAAAATGACACTAATTACTGGGTCTCCACAACCCCAAATTCAGTTTGGGACTAGACCTAACATATGTATATCATCAAGCAATTAATTAAAAAACATTAAAGTCTTTTTAAGTTTCGTAAATGTATTTGTTTTCTAAGGTAGTTGAAAAGAAAAATTATAAAACCAAAAATTCTCCTAACTACTTGACATATGTAAATCCTCAAATATTTTACAATTTAAATTATATTTAACTAACTAAATAATATTATCTAACTATCATTTAGAATATGATTACATAAATTATATTTCTATATTTTTATATTTCAATAATACGTGCAACACACGTGCATTTATTAGTTTTTTATAATTTATTTTGTAAATTATTTGATTATTTGGATAATGTTTTTGATTTATTTGGAGAATAATTTGGACTTTTATTTGATTATTATTTCCGACAATATCTTTCAGGTATAGGAAATAGTCAACTACTTCTGATGACAAAAACAATCGTTGAAAAAATGTATACTTTCACCGATGATATTTATGTCCCCTCGTAAATACAAATTTATTTACAACAATATCTAATATTTCTCACAAATAAAGTATTATTTACGACCAATTGTAATTTTCGTTGCAATTAGGCCACTATTTACGACGGGACCTGTTTGTCCTCGAAAATAATGATATTCTTTTTCGAGAAAAAAAAATCTGGTCGGAACTAGTTTTGGCGCCAACAACTCCCTCCAATTATTGAGTAATTCCGAGAGACAAATACATCTTTTTCGAGAGCACATTCTGCGTCGGAAATAATATGGATTTTTATGAGTTACTTCCGACGGGACAAATTTTGTTGTCGCAAATGCTACTTTTTCCGATAACCCTTGTAATTTTTTGTCGTAAATGAGGGTTTTTTTTGTAGTGTCAACATGATGGCACTTCATCTAGTTATGAAAAATATGAGGAATTACTGAAATAATATAAAGTGTAGTAACTTACTAAGAAATAATAAGGGTTAGTTACATTAACTGGGAAAAACATCCTAAACATAGTTCCTAAAAAATGGTCACCGAAAACTACAGTCGATACAAACATGATTTACACAACAAAGCCTTTATCAAAAGTTTTGGGGTAGACTAGTCAAAAACTAAGTACTACCTTCCAAAAAAAGAAAAGTAAACTATGTTATCATGCTCAAGTCATGATATTTTGAGGTTTGTGAGATGAATACTCAAAGATAAATTGATCTCTAAATATTTATTACCTTCACACCCTTCCTAATCCTCAAGTAAAAATGAGAAACCATTGTCAGAACACAAAATCATTATAAATCTGATAGGCATTGAGGAACCAAACACTAATGCACTTCAGTCACCAGGATGTTAAGCAGTTTGACACTTCAAGACCAAAATACAGGTTTGACAGCTCTAGACTTCATATTCTCCACTAGATTTGCATCAAAACATCTGGAGATTAGAGTAAGGATTAACAAAGGGATGCTTCCTAAGTTCCATACAATCAAAACAAAATGTCATACAAAAGCAATGAAAATATTTGTAAGGCAAGATTGGAGTAAATGCCAATAATGTAAAATGACAAGCAAACAATCAAAAAATTGTATGGGTGTCAAATATATAAATACATGGGCAAAGCAATGATAATATTTGCTCGAAAAGACTGGAGTAAGTACAAATAGTATTAAAAACGAATGACAAGAAAACAATCAAAAATTTGTTAGGGTGCCAAATATGTAAAACACATGGATAACTTTCAGTGAATACTCAATTTTCATGTTATCAATATTTAAAGTAATGAAGCAATAAGAAGATGGTCTAACTCTTCAGTCGAGATGACGATAATGAACACATCCTAATAAAAATATTTGCAAGAGAAGACTGGAGCAAATAGAAAGTTCAAAAATTTACAAGTTTTGGTGGTAGATTATACATAGTACATTGCTTGCACCTATCATATTATTTATCTGAAAGGTTGTTGATAAAATTATCAACATAGCTATATTGAACTACATTATCAACATAGCTACAAATACTATATTGGTATATGACGGGTAAATCTGGTCTTTCTACACAAATAGAAAGTTCAAAATTTTGCAAGTTGTACCTGTCAATTGTCATCCTCCTCTCCAACCCCCCAATCTCAAACATAGCTTGTTTAGCTTTTTTTCTTTTCGATGGATCTAGATGTGTGACCCTGAGCTAGTAAATATAGATAAGTAAAAACTACAATTATGGCCATTATCAATATAGCTACAATTATGTGCTTTATACCATTTAGTAATCTGCAGGTAGATGTGAATTAACACAATAACAGTGTCATTCTCTGCTTTAGATGAATGGAAATTCACATAAAGCGAAATAAAATTTAAAAGACATGCACACAATTGCTACCTTAGCCCCAAGGATGATAGCTACCAAGTAATGTAAACCAATATCTTTCAAATCATCAATCAGAAGTAAACATTAAGAGGGAAACAATGATATACCCCTTGGTGAAAATTTCATTCTGCAATAAAAGTTTTTTTTTCCAGAATCCTTTCTGAGAATATCAACAACAACTAGATCAGGCTGGACACCATGCATATCCTTTCTGACAAAAGTTTCTTTTTCAGGCTTCTTTGTAGCCGATAATGGCTTGGTGTCACCATTGGATGTGATACCATCTAGTAAATTTTGAAATAAGCAGTCCAACCCCTATTACAAGGATGGAAGATGTAATCCATTTAGCTTAACATAAAAAATTATGGTAAAGAAAGATTCTAAATACAAAGAAACAAATTCTGCAAGAACTACTAGCCTTTCCAAAATAAAGAAGCTAAGCAATACATACTAAAGAATAAATACATACTAAAGAATATATAAATGTTTAGCAAAGAACCAATCCCATTTTGGTAATCAGAAATGCATCAAGAAACAAATGATGCAAAACCCATTTAATCTGTTTGTAAAAATGACACCACCAATACAAAATAATGAAAGAAAAATAAAGTTCATATCTAAGTACCTAACGGTGGCAACTTCGACATCGATGGGGCCAATGAGTTCAGCTTCCCGGAGGAGTATAGTCAGGGGACTGCAGTCCGCCGATGCCGTCGCCCGGGCTCCTCCTCCTCTCCACCGCCATGGATCCAGGAAAAGACAGAGGAGTCGTCCTTAAGATGAGCAGTTGATATACCTAGAGCGACATCGATGGCGATAGCGACAATACAACTCTCATTGCCAAAGTCAAAACTGACCTTCGACATCTCTCTCCGATTTTCAATCATATATAACAAAAAATTAGGGTTTTAAGTAGAGGAGAGTAGATCCATCGACGGAGGCCGGGCCTGGATCTTCTCTTGTCTTCCGACAGGGTCGAGGGGGTCAATCTTGTTGACGGCGACGGAGGAAAGGAAGGGGGTTTCGTCATAGGTGATGTTGTAGATGTCATGGTTGTCGTGGGCAAGGGTTACGAAGGAGAAGAAGGAGGAAGGGAAGATGTAAAGGCACCGGGAAGAAAGAGGCCTTTTTTTGTGTGAGCACTGGAGAGAGAGAGGGATTCCAAAAATATTACAAGAAAGTGAAATAGTTGGGCGCGGATTTGTCCCGCTAATTTTTTCACAGATGTTAGGACTTGCAATGCAAGCAGTAAAATAATTGTCATTCCCGCTGAGATTATTTGAGACGGTCTCAAAATTTATTTGGAACGAAAAATATTAATAGTCCCAAATAAGAGGTTCATCTTCCAATCTGTCACCAATAAATTTGTTTTTTGTTACAAAAAAATATAGCAGTCCCAAATAATAATTTTTTAGGACGTTTAAAACTAGCATTCCTGAAAGTGTTGTCCCAAAAGCCAACTTTTTTGTAGTGAGAAAGTACAGAATGATCAATATTCACATCATTTACAAGTTGAGTACTACGCTTAGGATTTATCATTAATGGACCGTCATCCGTCTTCTGCGTAGACTTGCCAAGGTTGATGATCAATGGTGGTTCTGAATCATTCGTACGAGAAGTACGTCCCTTGACTTTGATCATAAGAGGTTGAACTTGACTCTTGGCAGGAATATTCACTGATTCCTCAGATGAAGCTCGAGTTCTTCCTTTGACTTTGATCATCAGAGGTTGATCATTGACAGGTTGGGGTTGGATTCGACCTTTGACTTTGATGTTCAAAGGTTGCTCTTCCAGAGGATCTTCATTAATAGACTGATCTTCGACAGATGATTGATCTTCAGCTATATCTGATATCTCCTTCACATGCTCTTGTTTATAGAGCCTTAAGTCAGAGAAATATGCTTCAACACCCTTAAAGGGATTGATATCAGCAAATTCAGTCTTCACAACCCCTTGTGAACCCACGTACTTGAAGCAATGGTGGAGAGTTGAAGGCACAATGTTATTCTCATGTATCCACGGTCTTCCAAAAAGGATGTTGTAGGATACGTCTGAGTTGATAACATAGAAAGTAACCATAGTTCGAAGATCACCAATCTGAATCTTTAAACGAATCTTCCCCAATAGTTTACTCCTGCCAGAGTTGAAACCAACTATCGTAGTACTAGTGTAAATCAAATCACTAGAAGGAATCCTGAAAGGCCTTAGCATACTCTGAAGAATAATGCTAATAGAAGACCCAGGATTAATATAAATCCTGTCAATTTCAGTGGATTCAATATACCCAGTGTAGCACAAAGGTCTGTCATGCTTGTTATGCTTCAACAACATATTTTTGTATGTGAAGGTAATGTTAGGAATTGCCTCCATCACACTATGACATTGTGGACACGACACTGGTATATTATCAGGACTCTTGAGTTAAGCTAAGCATGAGTCTGCTAGTAGCAAAGCTTCACTCAAAGTCTCTCTGCTTTCTTTAGAAAGACGTAGTAGCTCGAATATAGAGAGTCTAGCCGGAGTATTAGCTAACTGGGCTAGACAATCAAATTTGTAGGGCTTCATCACCACCCCTTGATTTGAAGTAGATTTCAAGGGAACGTCAAAGCGTACTGCTTTCTGTTTCCCTTTTTCAACCATCGATGGTTTAGCAGGAACAGAAGATGGTTGAACTGGGATCGTTTCTACAACACCCTCTGCTTTTTTGGAAGATCCCTCGTAATCTTTATGGTATTCTTTCCCAAATCTCGTACTAGCAAAGCTTTCTTCTTCAGAATCATAAGAAGGAAGTATCATATTGCAGGATTTAGTCTTCTTTCCCTTAGCCTTCTTTTTGCGAGGATTTTTAAGAGGAAGCTCAGAACCCAACCCAATAGTGGATTTTTTGACTTTGAATCTGTAAAGGAAGTCGTATTCCTTTATCATAGTTCAAACCCTCTGTCTTTTGAAAGTCATAACCCATCATTTTCATGAGATGGACTGATTGTTGACTATAAAAGTGAATATGTAGCGAATTTTTAATGGGTGGTTGGACAGAGAAAGAGGAAGCAGAGATCTCTGTAACCACAGGAGAAAAAGAAGGCATAGAGACTTCCGAAGAAGGAGGAATAAAAATCTCTGTAGCCATAGAAGAAGGAGGAATACTCGGGATAGAAGGAAAGATCCCTGTAGGAGCTTTCTCATAAGCAGCAAAGACTTGTTGCGCCCTATATAAGGGGATGCTATTCATTGCTAACTATTGCTGATGAGTAAGCTTGAGTTTGGTAGGAGGAGCCAAACTTGGAGGACATATGTTCAAACCTTTCAGCCTATCCTACAAAGGAATGTCATCCCAAAGATGATCCAAATTATCAGGATCTGGAATAACATGAGAAATCATGTTGCATGTTTTAACTTTTCTACCTTTCTTGGATTTTGAAGTTTTACCTTCATCCTCTATTTCAGGTACTAAGTCAGGATGTACCCACATGATTTCACCATTCTTTAATGTGAGAGGCAACAATCCTTCATTTTTCTCCCTGGCAGGCGGGATATTCACAATCTTCATCGTCGCCTTCGGAATTGGGACAATCCTATCTGGGACTTATTGTGGAGGAAAACCTCCAAATTGAAGAGAAACCATATTGGTTGTGACTGTATGCTCATCATTAGTTAAAGCGATGGCATTGGCATTTATCAGCTCCTGAATTTTTTTCTTCAGAATATAACAAGCCTTAGTAGGATGATTGATGTATCTGTGATAGATACAATATTTGGGATTGTCAGTCAGATTCACCCCATTAGGCCTTTTTGGCTCCGGAATCTGGAGTTTGCCACTCTTTACCAGACATTGAAATATCCCAGGGATATCGCTCTCGTCAAAAGAATATTCTTCTTTTGGCTTAGAAGACTCCTGATTATTCGGTGTCATTTTATTTTTGGAAAGATTAACCACAAGGGTATCCTTTTCTTTCCTATTACGATTGCCAGAATTATTACCAGAAGAGCCTTTCTTCCCTTTCTCTTCTGAAGCAAAAATTATCCCGTGTTCCCGAGCCAATCTACAATTAGTCTCGGCTGAAACTGCTGCTATGATAAACGAGGTCCAATCTGTGAATTGGGAACCCATAAAGACAGCAATAGATGGTCGTAGATTCATCTTGCACGTATCAATCAGTGCTGAATCTGGCATGCCTGGAGGCATCTTCAGAGTTGCCTGTCGAAAACGTTCAATGAACGTCCGAGTATCTTCCTTCTTCTTTTGTTTGATTTCTATTAAGGAAGACATGTTCATGTCCATGCCTCTTTCATAGAAGCAGGAGAGAAACATTGCTTTGAATTCGTCAAAAGACGAAATACAATTGTCAGACAGACTGCGATACCAATCGTAGGCTGAACCTGTTAGACATCCGATGAAAACTCGGATAAGAAGATCATCATTCTTCTGCAAATGTACAGTCATAATATCAAAATAATTGATATATTGACTGGGAGATGCCTTTCCATCAAATAATACCATGGATTGTGGTTTGAACTTTGGAGGAAAAGGTACATCATTCCAGTGAGGAGGATAAGGTTACTTAATCCCTAACCTCTGGAGCTGATCCTTGTGCTTCAGAACTTCAAACTGTAATTTTAACTCTTACACTGCTTGAATAGCTTCACTGGTTTGAGGAAGCACATTTGATTGAATTGTTGTCGGATGTACCGTAACCCCCACCGGAGGTGGTACATCTTCTAGAATGATAGGATCTGGAGATACAGAATTTTGATTGGTAGCAGGCTCCTGACTTTGATTATTCAAGGGTATATCAACCCCTTGACTATCTAGAGTTTATGCTGCTACCTGCACCGGAGTTATCACTGCCGGTTGAGCAACTTGCTGAGTCATTATTATTTGATGCATACTTTGCATCATAGTAAGCATATCCTTCAGCGACTGCTCAACTGCAAAGAGACGTTGTTCTGTATTAGCAGATGATGTCTCCGGTTCGTCTTCAATATCATAAGATTCAACCTCCCTTGAAGATATAGAGGGATCGGTGTAGAAGTAAGAATCAATGCTATCGGTTTCGGACTCTAAGGACTGGGTACCCCCAACTTCTGAGTCAGAAGTCTGTAACTGTCTCTGACTTCTCAATCGAGTATTCTGATATACTCCTTCGAAGTTACCAAGAAGTCGATTAAACTGTTATTGACCAGGAGTTTGTGACGGGTTGCGTCTTGGACGTCATCCTCTGTTGGTATAAGATACCATATTAACTGAGGCATATGACAACTCATGTTCTTGATCATCAACTGATTGTTGAACATTGTAGCCTAACCGATCAAAAACTGACCGTTTAGACGTCGAGCAGCAATACTTAATTACAATCTGATGACACTCACAATGGTGATCTTCTTTTGGGAGTATCACAGGAGATTTTCTGTCTTTACGCTTTTGTACAAGCAACTCGCATAAATCAAAGGGAGTAGAGGAAGCAGTCTTCTTTATTATGTTTGGGACAGAAAGTCGTTTAGTCCCTTGTGTATAAAGAAGATTACTTGCTGCATTAGCAGAACCAAACTGTACATTTTTACGCGCTTCGAGTTGTGTGCGTAAATCCTGAGATTTTTTAGCACAAAGAACTCCATCAGCATTACGCGTAATTTATAGGTTTGGTACCTTGCGTAAAGTAGTATAATAAGGCTGTTGGTAAAGAACCAAAGTTTTACCAACAATATTTTTACGCTGGTTGCGTGCAGGTAAATTTACTTTAGATGTAAAGACATCATTGTAAATTTTATCTACACTATCACAGACAGGAGATTAACCTTTACGCGTAGAGCGCAAAACATGAGTATCTGCCACGTCACAGACGAGAGATTTTCCTTTACGTGTGGAGCATAAATTTTGTGTGTCTACCGCGTCACAGACGGGAGATTTATTTTTACGCTCAGAACGTAAAGCATTAGAGTCTACCACGTCACAGACGGGAGACTTGTTCTTATGCACAGAGCGTAAATTTTGGTTTTTACGTGCTGGGCGTAATACCTCATTTTTATGCGCTGGGCATAAAACTTAGAAACCTTCTCCGTCACCGACGGGAGATTGGTTTTTACGCTCATGGCATAATACTGAAGTAAAGACTGCCTCGTTATAAACGGGAGTCTGGTTTTTACGCCCGCGGCACATCAATGAAGTAGAGACTGCCTCATCACCGATGGGAGTCTCCACAACAGGAGTAGGAAGGATGCCTTTGCCTTCAGAGACAACAGGGAGATCCGAGGATGGTTTGGACTTGGGAATCCAAACTTTTTGTGCCTTCCGCAATTTCTGAACATTGGAGCAGTGAGCCCTACCCCCAGTCCTGAGCATTTCTTCGTAGGCAGTCTGGTCGAAGTGCACAACCAGAGTCTTCTTGGTCGATCCGGCCAACGCATCATCATATTGAGCAATTGCCTTCTCGTCAGAGGAGAAGGTCGTCCCTAGCAGAGTCGCCATTTTGTTTCACTTAACAAAATGCCTAAAAATTGGCTTTTGATAGAAAACTAGAAAAGTACAGGAAGTACAAATTTTCTGGAAAGTATTGCTATGGAAGTCTGATCTGAAGGCGATCACTTTGTTCCTTGGACCATACGATGATGATGAAGAGTACTGCTGAAAGATGAACAGCCGGAAGAACTAAGTCACCAAAAAGGTATCGACGCACTTGGACACTGATGGCGAGGTCGAATGCTTTTCTGCTTTGCTTCACTCTGTTCTGGAAGAAAAGTTGAAGAAGAATGCTCTGGAAAATCAAAGTCTCTGGGCTCTGACCTCTATGTATTCTCTCCTATCTCTTTGTTGATCTCTTGATGTTGTCTATGTAAAAAATAAGTCTATTTATAGACTTTACCCTTTGTGCGTAAAAAGCAACAAAATCCTGTCTTTACGCTGGTAACTGTCACCCACGATGGAAGTCACCCTCTGCGCACATTGACACGTGTCCTATTATTTCAACAAAAATAGGGAGCACGTACACACGTTTCTCAATAAGTGTGGCATGATAGCCACGTAGACAAACCACGTTTTAAAGTAGTCAGGAATGATCGGGCGTAAAAATGACATTAAATATGCCTCAGGCGTAAAGTGGCAAATTGGCGTAAAAACAACCCAAAACAAACATCCCGGCGTAAAGTGGCTAAAATAGCCTTGAGCGTAAAACTTAGCCCAAATAGACTTTACGCCCACAATAGTTTTGAGCGTAAAAGCTCGAATAACTATAGTGCGTAAAAAGAAGTAATTTTATTGAGCGTAAAATAGCCTTCTTTGCACACCATACGACGAGCATCGGGTTTTGGTGAAAATTCGATCGTCTCGACTTCTGTGTTGCTTGCTACCAGAAAAATTATTCTGTCAAATCAAATATTCTGCATTAAATGTGGTCTGACAGCCTATCCTCAGGCATAAAATTCAATGAATTGCTTTGGCGTAAAGTATCTCGCGTAAAGTTCAATGCAAATAGCCCTGGCGTAAAATAGCTCACATAGAGAGTTATTTGCATAGAGTCCTCAATTTCTTTGACTTAGTCCATAAAGCACTTTTTACGCTTCTACAATTTATATCATGATTTAAATTAGTAAACCAATCACGATTTGGACACATATGTTGTGAACATCCGGAATCTAAATTCACATATCAAAGTTAGAAGTAAATGCAGCAGCCAAAGCAAAAACGGATTCATCATCACTAGATGCAATATTAGCACTAGTAGAAGATTTATTTTTCTTTTGCAACTTAGGGCAATCCTTTTTTCATTGGCCTTTATTATGACAAAAGGCGCATTCATCTTTTTCTAAATTACTCCTATTTTTAGAGTGTCCTCTTGGACGAGATTAGAACTTATTTCTACCCAAAAAAATACTTTCAACTGATCTACCACTGATAACCAGAGCATCTAAGGTATTTTTTGTTTATCAATATGTCTAACTTCATGATTCATCAGTGCATTTGACACATCTTTAAATTTGATTGTGTCTTTACTATAAATTAATGTAGTGGCCAAGTGATCATATGAGTCGGGCAACGAGTTCAACAATATTAAGGCTTTATCCTCATCTTTAATATCCTCATCCAAATTTAATAGACAGCAATTAACTTGTCAAATGCATCAAGATGTATAATCATTTTCGTACCTTCTTTGTACTGAAATCGGTACAACTGCTTCTTAAAGTATAGACGATTTTCAATGCTTTTTGTCATGTACTTGTCTTCTAATTTTTTCCACAACTCCTTGGACGACGTCTCTCGCATCATAAAGTACTTCTAGGATTTACCGAGGCACAAACGAATCGTCGAGCAAGCCAATCGGTTTATCTTCTGCCAATCTGAATCTGACATAGTTTCTAGTTTATTTTTCAATGCCATGTCCAAATCTTGTTGAGCTAAAACATCTTTAACCTCACACTGCCACATACCAAAGTTGTTAGTTCCATCAAATTTTTCTACCTCAAATTTAGTATTCTGCACCGTCGTCCTTGCAACCCTATGGTTTCCCTCCTGTTCATCAATCATCTTCGTATGTCGGATCTAAAACCTGCTCTGATACCAATTGTTGTGCCTGCGAGCACCAATACGATCCAAGCGAAGAAACCAAACAATAATATGTGTAACAAATAATGCAAGAACAAAGTAAAGAACACACCAATATGGTAACGCAGTTCGGCAAAGCCTACGTCTGCGGAGTAGCAATAACTACTCAAAATTACAGGTACAAGAGAGCTCTCAAACTCTCACAAATGGAAGCTCACAAAATTCTACAAAGCTTCTTACAAATAAACCGTTTCTCTCAACAATGTTACAACTCTCAAACAATTGATATATAAAATCTCATTAGCGTGGCTCTTATATAGCCAAGGACATGGATATCCCAAACCCATGCATTAAACCATCAATTAAGGCAACATATTGCAATAATCTTATTTTAATGCCTTGAAGAAGATAACAACCAAATGCACCAATTAATGGGCACACATTCATCTGGGAGATCAAAACTAAGAGACTTCATTAAAGAAGTTACAAACCGAGCCATTAATTCATCACTTCAAGATGCGAATGAAGTTGCTTTAGATTTTGCCTGTAGACACTAGATAACTGATTTTGCCTAAACTTTCTAAAATTACCAAGCACAATTCTATGTGAAGGCAACGTTTATCATAGCATCCATGTGTTACTTTTCCAGAAATCACATAGTTTACAAATGAAAGAAGAAAGAATGTAAATGATAATTTGTTTGTGAGGATATTTTGTTCAAGTTCATTTTCACAACCAACTTGTTAGGAATTGGCTCAAGTTTATCTAAAAAAATTTATTTATTTAAATCATAAATATATTAAGATTAGTTTTTTGTAGGTTAGGAAATAATTGATTATTAAGATTTGTTTCAGAGTTTGGTTTTAGGCTTAAAAATCTAGGTGTTTCTTTTGAGAAAATAGAGAGAGAGAGATAGAGAGAAAGGTAGTGATGACGTAGGATTTTTGTGTGTTCTGAGTGGTTGGTGAGCATTATGAGTGACTATAGTTCTTACTAATTTATAATTATTGAGTTTGGGGGTGTTAATTATTTTTCTTAATTATTTTGTTACTTTTCTTTCTATTCGCAACTTTTGTCGTAAGAAACTAGCATAAACGAGCGAAGTCCAAGATCCAATGCAGTGATGGAGAAGCGCGTTAATTCTTTCTCAAGTTTGATAATAGCTTTCTAAAAAGAGTGATGTTATATGTACCTCTAAAAACTCCCTTCCTCCATGTCTCTCCGTCACGTGGCACTCCTTTATTGACCCAACCAAATAGGGGAGGAGATTGAAAAAAATATGAGCAAATAGAAGAGGGCCACGTGGCGGAGGGACATGGAGGGATAGAATTTTGGAGGTACATAAAGTATTTTTCTTCTAAAAAATAGAACCAGAGATGTACACAAGCCTTAGTCTGTACACGCAAAATGTACAAGAAGTAACTAATTTAAATCATCTATATAATGGAAACCTAAAAATTAAAACAAAGTAAAGACGATAAATTACCTGACCAACAGAGCGCAGATGCATGCATGATTGGTGTTTAGAATAGCATTAACTGCAGCATGAACGACATAACTGTCAGAGAAGAGAAACGAGAGCCGTTCACTATACTTGCTTATGAACTTTGCTATGTCTACAACCAAATGCCTACAATCCCCTTACAACCATCACGTGTCGGACTTCGATTGGAGGAGGGGGATAAATGGTGGGGTCGGATGGAGCCCATGTACAGGAAGGGAGGGGGGGGGGGGGGGGGGGAGGGGGAGGGGGAGGGTGGGAGGGGAGGTGGGACCCGGTGGGATCCATATGTAAGGGATGAGAGGGGGGAGGTTGTAAGCATGTGGTTGTAGACATAGCATTTTCCACTTGCTTATGAATAGCCAAACATAATTGACTTCACAGTCAAATCTTAGTAAAGAATTCACATCAAAATTTCCTCTAGAATGATATGTGATCATCTGTTTGTACTTTGGTTTGAATTCCAGAACTTAACTTGTAGACTTAGCATTTTCCACTTGCTTATGAATAGCTAAACATAATTGACTTCACTGTCAAATCTTAGTAAAATAATTCACATCAAAATTTCCTCTAGAATGATATGTGATCATCAGTTTGGACTTTGGTTTGAATTCCAGAACTTAACTACTGCTGTTTGTAATTATTTTAAAGCCCATAAGAAAAAAAAAAAATAAAACTTTTCTGTCATTCCATACATACAAAGCATCTAAGGGACATGACTTAAATCATATGATACCTATAGGAAACAAGTGGTGTTTACCATTTTATGGGATGATAAAGTCTTTTTTTTTTTTTTTTCCTTTAAGACTAAACTAGTTATATGCATGCGTCTTAGGAAGAGCAAAAAAAAAAAAAAAACACAGAATTGATCCATGATGAATGATATTGAATTGAGCTCATATGTTTTAAAAAAAATTCTCTTGTAATACCTGAATTAATTTCAATTATCTACACCTCATAATCCCACTCCCTACCCAATGTGGAACTAAATTATCAACACCATTGTCATCCTCATGATCCCACTTCTTATTTAATATGGGACTAAATTACCAACACCATTGCCATATATACAAATCCAAAAATTTACCTAACTATAGTTGAAGGAATTTGCAGGAGTATGCGTCACACACCTAATGTTGTTGTTATAACCTTGCTACATCAAGAAATTTGCCTAAGTAAGGCCTGGTTATTGACATTCTAAAGATTCTTCAAGATATCTCGATCATAACAACTGAAACTTGCCATCTTATCTTCTACTATCAGTTCTGCATGCTTGGCATACGTATCTTGGTCTAAAAGCATCATTAGTAGTTGGGACTCTCCAACGTAATTTGGAGCCCAAAATTTAAAAAAAAAAAAAGGTAAATATAGAATGGGTTGGATTTGTATGAGAATATTAGGAAATGATAAAGTGAGCTCCGGTCCCAACAATTGTGTGGTCAAAAATTAATGTAAGAAAAAAATAACACAAAATCTAGAATTTAAAAAATTTGGCTCAAATTGGAACTTACTATTCTATGAAATGAGTTCCTACAATCTAGAAAGTAGAAATTGGGAGCCTCAACCTATAGCTCCCATGGGTGGGATGGGACCCAAAATCTAAAAATTGAAACTAGAAATAGAACTTACTATTCTATAAAATGAGCTCCTATATTTTGAATCCATAATCTAGAATGTATGATGGACCTTACTAATGATACTCTAAACCCACTTTGCGCATCACAATCCCCGAATATATCCTCATTTTCCACCCTTCCGCAAACAAGGCTCCATCAACATGTTTTTTGTCAATATATCTACAAATCTACATAAATATGCTCAATCTACCAAAAAGGCAGACTTGCAGGTCATATTTGCACAAGCGGTCGTATATAGAACCAATTCAGAGTGAAACTCAAGGAAAACATTATTGAGCAACAATTGACCATATTAAATATAAAAAAAAATTCTATTTTTTCCTTCATAATATTTCTTCAAAGTATTTCTCTTTATGTGACAGCTTACGTATCGTTTAATATAGCAGCTGACATGACAGATGACAAGACAAAATTAAAAATAAAATTTAAATTAATATTAAAATTAACATTAAAAGCTAAAATTATCATTAACATCAACATTAATATTAAAAAGGTAGGTAATTACTTTTTTGGGTTAGAATTCGCCATGCCAGCTGACATGTTGGATGTCATGTTAGCTGCCACGTAAGGAAAGATAGTTTGGAGGAATATTTTGGAGGTACGAATAGCATTATAATACTTTATATACCTCCAAAATTCTATCCCTCCATGTCCCTCCTTCACGTGGTCCTTTTCTTTTCGCTCATGTCTTCCCCCAACCCTCCCCCTGCTTCGATCAATAAGAGTGTGCCATGTAGCGGAATGACTTGGAGGGATAGAATTTTTGGATGTACATATATCATCACTCTTTTATCATATGTTAGCCCTTCAGTTCCGACACTTAATCCTTGAAGTAACAATATATTTTCATCATATTGCAAAAAATCTCTAAATGCTGGCTCGTTGGAGACAAAATACCCGTACGTCTATTTTTAACTGTTTGTTCACAGTTTTCCATGTTCTTTTAGAGTATTGATTTCGTACGTACCTCCAAAATTTTCATATGATAAAAGAGTGATACTATATGTACCTCCAAAAATTCAATCTCTTCATGCCTCTCCGTCACGTGGCACTCTCTTATTAACTGAAGCAAATAGGAAGAAATTTGGAGGAAGACATGAGCGAAAAAGAAAAGACCCACATGACGGAAGGACATGGAGGAATAGAATTTTGGAGGTACATAAAGTATTTTCCATGATAAAAAAAATTCTAGGATGAGAAAACTTTGTGCAAGAAGAATAAGAAATTCATGTATAGTTAAACCCGAATAGCTATCACAACAAGGATCATAAACAATTTGCATATATGAAAATTGAATAGAATTTGTAGACTAATCTATTGTATAGAAACCTTTAACCAAGCCTCTAGGAAATCCGTAGTAGCCAATTCCTGAAGATGTAAACAAGATACTTGAAAAATTCAGGGATTTGATAAGTCCAGTCCAGATTAACATTAATTAATTAATTAAAAATTGGAACACATTTCAAGAAATTACTTCATACTTCACAGCATTTTACGTTTTGCGTAAATAGTTTAGAACAACGGGAACAACACATAACAAGAAGAAGGCCTTTATTCCAAACTTTGGGATCGGCTTAAATAGTTAAAGAACTTGTAACACACGAATGCTTTTGGATAAGACTTATCTGTATGGAGAATTTGTTCAAGGTGGAATTAGAAAACCTTAAAAAATAGGTACAAAACAATTTGATTGTGCCTCTTCTAATTAGCGAAAAGACTTGCATTTCTTAAGACGAAACCAGGATGGAATTGGTGAACAGGAACCACAATAATGCCTTCATCCCTGATCCGAGAGAATATCCGTTTAGGTTTAGGATTATAATTTCTAGTATTTAGGATTGGAATTCCTAATCTTGGGGATTATGATTATTTTTTAGGATTGTTATCTTTGAATGTAAATTAATTAGGATTAATATTCTTTCATACTATCTTGTTTCCTTTTATAAATTTTTTGTGTGAGGAGAAGTTAGGATTTCTAACTTATACCTTATGGGATTAATTGTTCCATCCTAAGAGGTATTCGAAAATATTGGAGGTTGCCTATCTTCTATTATATAAAGAGGCTTGAGCCGTCTAAGACGTAAGAATATCATGGACCATTTCTAACTTATACCTTATGGGATTAATTGTTCCATCCTAAGAGGTATTCGAAAATATTGGAGGTTATCTTCTATTATATAAAGAGGCTTGAGCCGTCTAAGACGTAAGAATATCATGGACCATTTTTTTTAATAAAAATTACGGAAGATAAAAATTAACTTTGTCATCCGCGATTTCATAAAAAGTTACCAATAAAATTAACTCTCTCTCTCTCTCTCTCTCTCTCTCTTTTAGTCCCTACAAATATCTATTTAAAAACTAAATTAAAAACTGTTTAAAAACTAAGTTTAAAAAAATATAAGAAAATATTTAAATTGTTTAACAAATCTTAATTCAAATATATTTAAATATTTGAACTATTTTTCAACAATATCATAAAAATAGTCATCCATAAAAAATTATAACTAAAATTTAACTAAATTTTTACAAATTTTAATTTATATATATTATATATATGTTGGTGCTTTCTTTACATGGAGAGAGCTTGCTCTCAACATGCCTTGTAAATTTTAGTCCAACATCGGAAATGCACCATGAGTTATCTCAACATATATACTTGGGTGTGTTGTTGAGAGATGCACATGGGGTGGTGACCCTAAGGAGGGAACCATGTGGATGATTTTACAAGGAGGTAAGAATAAGGCTCCAAGGATTAAGCATTAATGCTTTTATCATTCTCTTGGATTAATTCCATTTGGAGCTAAGCCCCAAAGGGGCTTAGCGACTCGGACTCGGACTCGGGCTCATGGGCTCATGAGGCGTAATGTGGCGTTTTGTTGGCGCACTTAGCACGTCAGCAGTCATGCGGCTCATATGCGGCCATGCGGTCTTATGCGGCATGCGGCTCATATGCGACCTCATGCGGCACATGCGGCCTCATGCGGGCAGTCATGCGGCTCATATGCGGCCATGCGGTCTTATGCGGCATGCGGCTCATATGCGGCCTCATGCGGCACATGCGGCCTCATGCGGCTCATGCGGCACATGTGGCCTCATGCGGCCTCATGCGGCTCATACGGCACATGCGGTCCATGCGGTTCATGCGGCTCATGCGGTCCATACGGCTCATGCGGTCCATGCGGTCCATGCGGCCATTAGGCTCATGCAGCCAGGCTGCTGCTGCTGCCGCATGGAGGGATCCGCTGACTGTGCAGATTCAAATCAGTTATGGAAAGGCTGAATCAATGCGATTAAATTAGATCCTATCTTTGTGGGATTTGAATTAATTCATATCCTATCTTTGTGGGATTTGAATTAATTTCGTGGGATTTAAATTAAATCTTGTTGCTATCTTTTGGGATTTGATTCAATCTTTCCATAACTGAAGAGGCGGCTAGGGTTTCCACCCTCTCTCTATAAATACTCTCTTCTGGCCTCCTTTGTGACAACTACAAAAATTATAAGTCAGAAAAGGAGAAAGAGAGAGAGAGTTGCTGCCACCATTGCAAGTCCATCCGAGGAGTCAGAACAGAGGTGACTTCGAGCGTTCCACAAGTTCTTCAAACTTGCTGGTTCCTGGAAGCAGATCGTGTGGGGCGAATCTTGCTTTGAGCAATGGTGTTTTGACACCCCAGCATTGTTCTTCTTTTATCTCTCTCTAGTTTTATTGTAACTCGTTCTGTCCCAATTGCAACACGTTTGTGAGGAAGAACGAGAGATCTTCTCTTTTTTCCTCCTTCAGATTGTAATTTGGCTATTTGATTTATTGTACCATCGTAGATCTTGAGTTTGATTACTGCAAAGTTTTGTGTGACATCTCAGATCTCGATTGCATTTGTTTTTCATCTTTGATCAAGCCCCGGGAATAACAATCTCAAAGCAAGATCCGTGTAGATGGAAAACATTAATGCTTCGCTCCTCCAATCGGACTTCTGCAAGTTGGAAAAGTTCGATGGAGAGCACTATCAAGTCTGGAAGAGAAAGGTTTACCTAACTCTCCAACTGAAAGACGTTAATCATGTTCTGTTAGAGGAAGAACCCTCTGTTCCAGATACTGGATCTACTGCCGCAATCAACGCGGCTACCAAACTCCAGGCCAAGTGGAGAAGGAAAAATAGCATCTGCAGGCTTCTCATCCTGAATGCTATGGAGGACTCCCTGGCAGAATCCTACTCTAAGAAGGAACTTGCCAGAGACATATGGGAGTCTGTGGAAAATCTGTATGAAGAAGACAAGAACATGAGCAAAATGTTTGTGGTTGAAAAATATCACAAATTGCTCTCTGAGGACGAAAAGTCCATGCTGCCACAGGTGAAGGAATTTCTGAAGCTGCGTCAGAAACTGGAAGACGAAGAGATGCCCCTTCCCGACAAGTTTGTCGTCGGAGGGATCGTCTCAAAACTTCCTGCTGGATGGAGTACCTTCTATGCAAGGATGCACAGAAAGAAGCTAGATATTAGCTTGGGAGATCTACTTCAAGAGATCCATATTGAGGACGAGATGCGTTCCCAACAGAAGGTGGACACTCTGTCCAAACAGTTGGCTAAAGCCAATCTTGTGCAGACGAGAGATCCCAAGGGGAAGCAGGCGGCTTCTCATCCCAAGAAGAAGGACTTCACTAATCTAAAAGTGAAGGGTCCTTCTTTCAAGCAACAGAAGACTAAGTCCCACGTGACTTGTTACAATTGTGGCAAGAAAGGCCACTACAAGAGTGAATGCAGATCTAAGCCTAAACAATCAGAGAAAGGTGAGCCTAATAAGGTTTCATTGGTTTCTAACATTGTTGCTATGATCGGACAGGTCACAACTGTGGGGGTTGACTCTGACTGGTAGATAGACACTGGAGCGACTTGCCATGTCTGTTCAGGCAAGGAATGGTTCGTCACGTACCAGCCGATATCTGAGAAGGTTGTCATGGCGAACCAGGCCCAAGCTGAAGTTCTGGGGATCGGGACCGTGGAACTGAAACTCACTTCTGGGAACACTCTGACGCTTCAAGGTGTGAAGCATGTTCCGGCGATTGCCAAGAACCTGATCTCTGGGAGCCTGCTCTGCAATACAGGCTTGAGGATGGACATCAATGCTGGTCAGATGGTGATGTCCAAGAAAGGAACATACTTCGGGAAGGCTTATCAAACCGAAGGAATGTTTAAAATTTAGCTTGTTAACCAGTTTGAAGACATTAATGCAGTTGCATTTTCTGATTATTCTCTTGAGTTGTGGCATAATAGACTAGGACATGTTCATTGTAAAAGAATTAACAAAATGTCTAGTCTAGGACTTATCTCCAAATGTGGGGGTAAGGTGGAGAAGTGTGAGGTGTGTGCTCAGACGAAGATCACAATGAAACCCTTTCATCGGGTCAATCGAAGTACAGATCTTCTGGAGTTGGTGCACTCCGATATCTGTGACTTCAAACATTTCTCCACGAAGGCTGGGATGAAGTATTTTATAACCTTCATCGACGACTTCTCAAAATACGCATTCGTCTACTTGCTCAAGTCTAAAGACGAAGCTTTTGAGAAGTTCAGAGAGTTTAGGGCCGAAGCTGAACGGCAGACTGGACAACAACTCAAGAGGTTAAGGAGTGATCGAGGTGGGGAGTACAGGTCTCATGAATTCGCATTGTTCTGCAAAGAATATGGAATTATATGTGAGACTACTGCTCCATACTCTCCTCAATCCAACGGAGTAGCGGAGAGAAAGAACAGAACGTTGACAGAAATGATGAACTCAATGCTGCTAACCGCGGGTCTTCCTAAATGCTACTGGGGAGAAGCTGCATTGACGGCCACTTTTATTCTAAATAGAGTGCCATATGCAACTTCGGACGTAACTCCTCATGAACTCTGGTTCAAAGTCAGACCAAACTTGAATGTCATTCGAGTGTGGGGGTGTCTAGCGTATGTGAAGCTCCCAGATCTGAAGATTCAGAAGCTAGGGACAAGGACTACGAAGGCGATCTTCTTGGGGTATGCCGAGAAGAGTGATGCTCGAAGATTTTTTGATATTGAGTCAAATCATATCATCGAATCTCGCGATGCTGAATACTTTGAAGACAAGTTTGCAAAAGACAAAAACATTGTTCTTTCGGACATTCCGAAAAATGATGTAGGAGCAAATGAGACTGAAATCTCATATGAGCCAGTAGTCCAAGAAGAAGCTGTTGTTGAGGAAACAACTCTTGTACCAGAACTCGCAGAGCCGTCAGCTAAGCGAGCGAGGAGACCGAAAGATTTCGGAGATGACTTTGTCACCTATCATGTGGAAGCAGATCCGCTTACCTATGATGAGGCGATGAAGACCAGAGATGCTATCTTCTGGAAGGAGGCAGTGAATGACGAGTTTGACTCTATCACCTCCAATAACACATGGGTGTTGGTAGATCTACCTGAAGGAGAAAAGCCCATCGGATGTAAATGGATCTTCAAGAAGAAGATGAAGGCAGATGGAACTATTGACAAGTTCAAGGCCAGGCTGGTAGCCAAGGAATTTTCTCAGAAACAGGGGATAGACTACTTTGACACATACGCTCCAGTAGCTCGGATGACCACCATCAGGATGTTAATCGCTCTAGCAGCTATACATAAGTTGGTGATACATCAGATGGATGTAAAGACAGCATTCCTGAATGGGGAGCTGACCGAGGAGATTTATATACAATAGCCAGATGGATTTGTCGTCAAAGGTCTTGAAGACAAAGTCTGCAAGTTGGTGAAATCATTGTATGGTTTGAAGCAAGCTCCCAAGATGTGGCATGAGAAGTTTGACAAAGTTATTCGGTCAAACGGCTACAGAGTCAGCGAGACAGACAAATGTGTTTACACAAAGTTCGCTGATGGAAGAGGAGTCATCGTTTGTCTGTACGTGGACGACATGCTAATCCTAGGTACGGATATAGGCTGTGTCACAGAGACAAAGAAGTTCCTCTCAACCAAGTTCAGTATGAAGGACTTGGGGGATACAGATGTCATCTTGGGCATTAAGATCATCCGGACAGATACTGGAGTAGCGCTGTCACAATCTCACTACATTGAGAAGATGCTCACACGCTATGGGTATAAGGATCTTCCAGGGATCGATACGCCATACAGGTGTGATCAGAAGCTGAAGCCAAATTCAAGGGAAAGCGTCAGGCAGCTGGAGTATTCTAGCGTTATCGGAAGTTTGATGTACGCAACCACTGCCACAAGGCCTGACATAGCTTTCGCTGTGGGAATGCTGAGTCGGTTCACAAGCAACCCAGGGGTTGAGCACTGGAAAGCTGTGAAGCGGATGATGAGATATCTCAAGAAAACTCAGACATATGCACTGCACTACAACGGGTATCCGACAGTAGTGGAAGGCTTCAGTGATGCTAGCTGGTGTTCAGAGGTGGAAAGCGAGAGATCCACAGGTGGATATGTCTTTTCCTTGGGTGGAGCTGCTATATCGTAGAAGTCGAAGAAGCAGACTATACTCTCTCGTTCCTCCATGGAATCTGAATTCTATGCACTTGAAACTGCAGCAGATGAAGCAGAATGGCTTCGGAAGCTCATGTATGATCTTTCAGTGGTTAGGGCTCAGATACCGGCGATATCGATATACTGTGACAACCAGGCGACTGTGGCGGTGGCATCAAATGACCTCTTCAACGAGAAGAAGAGGACTGTGCGGTTGAAGCACAGAGCAGTACACGATCTTATCAAAAGAGGTGTAATTGCAGTGGTTGATGTTCGAAGTCAGGAGAACCTGACAGATCCGTTCATAAAGGGCCTCAAGCGCCAGTTGGTCGATAACACAGCTTGTAAAATAGGCTTGAAGGCATTCTGATAGTGTGTCTTTATAATCCTACCATAAAGTTTTATGCTATTAGTTCAAAGAGAAATCTACTAGGCATCTAACTTTTGGTTCAAAGGAGGATCACTGACTGGGAAACTATCAGGTAACAGTGGGTACTTGTTCTCTGGAACATGGAAGGGATACGAACCCATAACCACTGTTGTCTACTATGTATTTTTCTACGGAAAAAATAGATCCTGTGGAAGGTTGGCTTAAACGCCTTAATGAGTTCTCAGGCAGAGTGAATGCCTGGTGTGCTTTAGAGGAAGCACGGTAGAGCAGCACTACAAGGACTGAAACTCCATGCTACAGTGGGGTGACTCCACCATGAGGTTCCCAGGTAGGGGTAATACCTCGGCTTTGCAAGCCAAGTCACAGCGGCGTAGCACCGCAAATAGGCAGATAGCCTAATGCTGTATGACGTAATTAAAGAGTTGTAGACAGCACTACAAAGGGGAGGATGGCCCCATGTTACAGTGGCACGACACCACGATGAGGTACCCAGGTAGGGGTAAAGCCTCGGCATTGCAAGCCATGTCGTTGCGGCGTAACACCGCAAGGAAGCCTTAGGCTTCATGCTGGGTAGTTTGGCACTACAAAGAGGCTTGTGACCTCATGCTACAGTAGTATGACACTACGATGAGGTTCCCAGGTAGGGGTAATGCCTCGGCTTCAGGCCATGTCATAGCGACATAGCACCGTAAGGAAGCGCAAGGCTTCATGCCATATCTCTTTAATAAAGAACTCACCTATAGTGTATGAAAAGAGATATCAGGCCGTCTCTTGAGGGTAAACTTGTAGACGTCCAAAATTATACACTGAAACCAGGCTAGCACAGGGCCTTTAATGTGCAGCCAGAAGCACACGTAACTACACTTTGTGAGTGGGAAGAATTACAATTGTGGTGCTGAATTCAAGGCGTAGTCTATTCTTGTATCACATTGTTATTTAACCCATGCGGGAAGATTCAAGTCGTCAGCGACATCTATCCTAATGCAAAATAGACAGTTACTGTGGGGAACGCTCAACCCTGGACACATATATATGTTGTGATATGTGGGAGATTGTTGGTGCTTTCTTTACATGGAGAGAGCTTGCTCTCAACATGCCTTATAAATTTTAGTCCCACATCAAAAATGCACCATGAGTTATCTCAATATATATACTTGGGTGTG
Source organism: Iris pallida (assembly GCA_029216955.1). Taxonomy (NCBI): domain Eukaryota; kingdom Viridiplantae; phylum Streptophyta; class Magnoliopsida; order Asparagales; family Iridaceae; genus Iris; species Iris pallida. The sequence goes on along the minus strand of JANAVB010016197.1, from coordinate 28,289,599 downwards.
TTGTTAAGAGATGCACATGGGGTGGTGACCCTAAGGAGGGTACCATGTGGGTGATTTTATAAGGAGGTAAGAATAAGGCTCCAAGGATTAAGCATTAATGCTTTTGTCATTCTCTTAGATTAATTCCATTTGGAGCTAAGCCCCAAAGGGGATTAGCGACTCGGACTCCGACTCGGACTCGGGCTCATGGGCTCATGAGGCATAATATGGCATTTTGTTGGCGTACTTTGCACTTAGCACGTCAGCAGTCATGCGGCTCATATACGGCCATACGGTCTTATGCGACATGCGGCTCATATGCGACCTCATACGGCATATGCGGCCTCATGCGGGCAGTCATACGGCTCATATGCGGCCATGCGGTCTTATACGGCATGCGGCTCATATGCGGCCTCATGCGGCACATGCGGCCTCATGCGGCTCATGCGGCACATGCGGCCTCATGCGTCCTCATGCGGCTCATGCGGCACATGCGGTCCATGCGGCTCATGCGGTCCATGCAGCTCATGCGGTCCATGCGGCCATTAGGCTCATGCGGCCAGGCTGCTGCTGCTGCCGCATGGAGGGATCCGCTTACTGTGCAGATTCAAATCAGTTATGGAAAGGCTGAATCAATGCGATTAAATTAGATCCTATCTTTGTGGGATTTGAATTAATTCAGATCCTATCTTTGTGGGATTTGAATTAATTTCATAGGATTTGAATTAAATCTCGTTGCTATCTTTTGGGATTTGATTCAATCTTTCCATAACTGAAGAGGCGGCTAGGGTTTTCATCCTCTCTCTATAAATACTCTCTTCTGGCCTCCTTTGTGACAACTACGAAAATTACAAGTCAGAAAAGGAGAAAGAGAGAGAGAGTTGCTGCCGCCATTGCAAGTCCATCCGAGGAGTCAGAACAGAGGTGACTTCGAGCGTTCAACAAGTTCTTCAAACTTGCTGGTTCCTGGAAGCAGATCGTGTGGGGCGAATCTTGCTTTGAGCAACGGTATTTTGACACCCCAGCATTGTTCTTCTTTTTATCTCTCTCTAGTTTTATTGTAACTCGTTATGTCCCAATTGCAACACGTTTGCAAGGAAGAACGAGAGATCTTCTCTTTTTCCCTCCTTCAGATTGTAATTTGGCTATTTGATTTATTGTACCATCGTAGATCTTGAGTTTGATCACTGCAAAGTTTTGTGTGACATCTCAGATCTCGATTGCATTTGTTTTTCATCTTTGATCAAACCCCGGGATATATATATAGGAATATCCAGGATAATATTATGCTGGCTCAGGAATTAATCACCTGCATGAAGTTCCCGGTGAGGGGCGGCAACATCGCCGTTAAAATCGACATGGAGAAAGCATATGACAGACTGGATTGGCAATTCATGATCTGGGTCTTCAGAGCGTTCGGATTCTCGGAAACTTGGACCAATATCGTCTGGAGATCCATTAGCAACTCTTGGTTCTCCACGATCATCAACGGCCACGCTGAGGGATTTTTTAAATCCCAACGAGGGGTGAGACAGGGCGACCCCCTATCCTCCACTGTTTTCATCATTGCCGCCGACGCGCTGAGCAGGAACCTTAACAATATGGTCAACACTCCTAACTTCCAGCACTATCATACTGCCAGTGGCTGCCCTATCATCACCCACTTGGCCTTCGCTGACGACTTACTCATCTTCTCTTCCGGGAACGAAGGAGCGGTAGAGGTGATTCACAACACCCTAATGAGGTACTCCAGATGCTCCGGCCAGAAGATCAATCACACCAAGAGCGTCATCTACGCCCACCACAACACCAACAGAGACCACGCCAACAAGCTCTCAACCTTAACCTCCTTTAAGGTTGCCAAGCCCCCGTTCTCCTACCTCGGCTGCCCTTTGGTGTACGGGAGGTACAAAGCCAGCATCTTCGAGGACCTGATCACTAGAATCAGGAAGAAATTGGAAGGGTGGCATAACGCCACCTTATCCCCAGGTGGCAAGATGATCCTCATCAACCACGTTCTTTCCTCCATCCCCATCCACACCCTGGCAGCGTGCTCACCGCCCATCAAGGTTCTCTCCTCGATCGAACAGATCTTTTGTAATTTCTTTTGGGGGCATAGCAATGGCCATGATAAGCACCACTGGGCTAGCTGGGATTCCATGGCACATCCGACAGGCGATGGGGGTCTGGGATTCACCAGACTCAACCACATTGTCAAAGCCTTCTCGATGAAACTTTGGTGGAACCTCCGAACGAGCAATAACTTATGGAGCAGGTTTTTGAAAGCTAGATACTACAAGCACATCCACCCGTCGAGGGCCATCTCCAACTGCAGATCCTCGGCGGCATAGCGTCGTATCCTGGACGGACGTGACCTGGCCGAGCCTGCGATAAGACTTCATCTAGGAGCAGGCAATTCGAACCCATTCCTTGAGCGATGGGCTGGAGACAACTTGATCCTGTGTCCTACTGAGGCCCCGAGAGATTGCAGGATCAGAGACCTATGGAACCCCCCCACCGACGACTGGAACTGGGAGCAGATTCGCGCGTGGACAGTGACGACGCGACGAATAACATCCGAGAGAGAGGGATTCGGATCGACGATGAGACCGACGTGTTAAGATGGTCCCTCGAGGGTTCGGGGGCATTCTCAGTGAGGTCTACGAGAATCGCCATCCTTGGCGCCAGCCAGCCCTACCTCCCTATGGCTTACTTCTGGCACTCCTGCATCCCCAAGAAGTGGTCCTTCCTATTGTGGCGAGTCCTCAGAAGGAAGCTACCCACAGATGACATCCTCAATACCATCGGGTTTAGCTTGGCATCTGCCTGCTCCTGCTGCTCCGACTGCCAGACGGAGTCCATCGATCACATTTTCCGACAGGAGGTGCTGCCGAACAGGATTTGGACCACCCTTCACTAGCTTTTCAACTTGGAGCAGGGCGGCGGTCGCTTCCACGATCTTCTGGCCTCATGGGGTTCCGCTTCCCACGGCCACCAGATCGTCGCAGCGACAGCCACTTGGGTCATCTGGAAGAATCGCAATAAAGTGAGATACGAAGGTAACCCATACTCGATGAACCAACTCTTCCGGGAAATTGCCCGACAATGTCGGAAGCGGAGCGCCCTGTGCTCCCACAGATCTACAGCATTTTGGTCGGTGCTATCCCTTTAGCTCTGGTTTCTTGTTTTGCTTCCTCCATCCTTCCTTTTGTGGTATACTTGTATAGGCTTCGGCATTTTGCGCCTTATATACGGTCTTGTCAGCGGTCGTTACGCCGTCTTTAATAAAAGGAGGGGGTTCGGTAAAATATATATATATATATATATATATATATAATAAATTTTAATTTTAATTTAACTATTTAAATTATTTTTTGATAAGGTTAGAAAGAAGAAATAATGATTTAACGTGCAACGCACGTACATCTTCTAGTTGGTATAAAAGAAGAGCCTAAGAGCATCTCCAACCCTATTGTCTTGTTAAGTATTGTGAGTCTTAGGTGGCTCCTATGTGGCATGAGCCACAAGATAATGTCTTGTTTATGTGGCAAAATTATATCTCAAAAGACAATGAGATAGAAAACTCTCTCCAATGCAAAAGTATTGAGGAGACAATAAAGAAATTTTTTTCCAACTTCCAAGGCAATAAAGAATATTTTTTATTCATAATTGATGACATGGAAGAGAAGACATTGTCAAGCGCATTGTCTAGAACAAGACAATCAACTTCACAATGTCTTCTTTAATTTTTGTCACATAAGCTTCACAATTGACTTGACAATTGCATTGGAGAAGAACTTTTGAATAAAATTTTGTCATTCCTATGTGGCAACAACTTTTTTCCAAAGTCACAATAGGGTTGGAGATGCTCTAAGGCCTCGTTTGGTTCACGGAAAGGAAATGCATTCCTTTGTATTTTCCATGGGAATGGAAAAGTAGGATTCCTGTCACATTTTTCTTTCCCTTGTTTGGTTGGTGTAGGAAACGAAAACAAAAATATAGCAATGTTCCAATAATATCCTTACATTTAAAATAAAAATAACATTATGAAAAATAACATTAATGGTAAAATAAGCAATAACACATGGTTACTTTTGTCATAGCTTTTGTAATAAATATTGGGAAAGGAGGAGGGAAAATCAATCCCATGGGTCATGAGTGGAACCATATTCCCTTCAATTTTTTTCCTTGTGAGTAAATTGATTTTCAAGTTTGTGGTTACCAAACAAAGGAAAGGAACAACTTTCCTTTCCTACTTCCTTGAATCCGTGAACCAAACGAGGAATAAGGGTCTGTTTGGTTCTGCTTTTAAAAGCAGTTTTGGGGATGTTATAGCTACAGTACTCAGGAAAGGGTGTTTGGCTGTAACTTTTCTAAAAAAAATTTCCCAATTTTTTTTGAAAACCCACGTTTAAACACAGTTTTGGGAAAGTAGAAAAACCAGCTTTCTGAAATACATTTCTCTCTCTCTCTCTCTCTCTCTCTCTCTCTTGGCACAGACTCCTAACACCCATCCGTAACTCTCTTCTCCACTCTCCTGTCTCCTCATCCTTTCTAAAAAATTTCCAACAGCTCCTCTCTTCTTCGATAGGGCTCGGAAGCTCCGTTCGTCGGCGAAAGAAGCGGCCGACGAGAAAGGGGGCGGTGGGGATGCCGCGTCTGACCGCGCGGCAGAGGCCGGGGCTGGAGACGACGGAGCCTCGCCCCTCCTCGCCCCGTCCACTCCAGAGCCGGGCCGGAGACTGCAGAGCCTCGCCCCTCTTCGCCCTCGTCCACCTCCAGAGCCTCGCCTCCTCCTCCTCTCGTCGGAGTTCCTCCTCAGGGTGGCGGTGAGCTGTCCCAGGGTGTTCGACACGAATGAGTTGTTGGGAAAGAAGCGCAGAAACCTTTCCCCAAACCGGAGAGTACCTGCGAGAGGACCGAGCAAACAATGCACGAACCCAAAAACAAGTACACAAAAACAACCACGCAGACACAGAGAATTTTTGACGTGGAAACCCTTGCGGGAAAAACCACGGAACGATCGGAGTCCAACCCTGAGAAGCCTCCACTAATGGAATAGAAGAATTACACCCTCTACAAACTCCTCCCGATCCAAATTGGATCCCCACAACACTCAGAGATAAGAACAATGATTACAAGGCTACGAAGAGCGAGAACGACGAGTAGAGATTACCCGAACACGATCTCCTTCGAACAGCGACCTTCAATCCTCCGTCTTCTTCTCCGAAGTTGCAATGGCACTCTTGCCTCCTTCTCTCTCAAACTTGTGTTGTCCAATGCGATTATGCGATCATGAATTAGGGTTGAGAAAACTCAATATACCTCCCTAATCCCGTAACCAACCTGGACCGTTGGATTAGATCCAATGATGAAAACTCATCCTGAAATCCGCTTCAGCCCCCCGACACACAGAGTTCGGCCAGAACTCTGTGTGGGGCAACCAGCACTGGATGGCCAAACCCTGGAACGGCCAGACCGAGTTCGGCCAGAACTCGGCCTGGGACCGAGTTCGGCCCGAACTCGGCAGACTAGGTCCAGAACCCCCTTTGGGGCAGCAGCAGCAGTAACAACTACTCCCGAGCTTCTCCGACATCGGACGGCGCTCGTCGCACTCCGGGATCTTCTCCACATAGGTTGGGAACCCCACCCACTCCAACAAATCTCCCCCTTCGCAACTATGGGGAGGACGTCGTCATCCCGACGATCTGCCTGCAGTACTCAAACTTCTCCCTTGGTAGAATCTTCGTAAACATATCAGCTCTGTTGTCATCTGTATGCACCTTCTCAAGCTCCGCGTCCTTCTTCTCAACCACATCCCGTATCCAATGATACCGAGTCTCGATGTGCTTGGACCGGCTATGAAACGTCTGATTCTTCACAAGATGGATAGCACTCTGACTGTCGCAAAGCAAAGTATACTGCTCTTGCTTCAGTTCTATTTCCTGCAACAGCTTCTTCATCCATAATAGCTCCTTGCAAGCCTCCGTCGCCGCAATGTATTCCGCCTCCGTCGTCGACAAGGCAACACACTTCTGCAACCGCGACTGCCACGACACTGCTCCTCCCGCAAACATCATCATGTAGCCTGAAGTCGATCGCCTCGTGTCTACATCTCCAGCCATATCAGCGTCGGTATACCCAACCAGCTTCGGCTCGTCACCACCAAAGGAAAGTCTCCAACCAGCAGTGCCCTGAAGATATCGTAGAATCCACTTGACCGCACTCCAATGTACCCTTCCAGGATTTGAAAGATACCTGCTAACCGTACCAACTGCATGAGCAATATCTGGCCTCGTACACACCATGGCATACATAAGGCTTCCCACAGCTGAGGCATATGGAACCCGCTCCATATCTTCCTTTTCGTCCTCGGTAGATGGACACTGCTCCTCAGTAAACTTAATGTGAGCCGCGAGGGGGGAACTCACTTTCTTCGACCCGTCCATCCCGAAACGCTGAAGTACCCGGTGAATGTACTTCTTTTGGGACAAGTGTAGCAGCTTGGACTCTCTCTCTCTCGGCTGATCTCCATCCCAAGAATAGTCTTCGCTGCGCCCAAATCCTTCATAGAGAAGGCCACGCCCAGTTGGCGCTTCAACTCCGCTATCCTAGTGGCATTCCGACCCACTAATAGCATATCATCAACATAGAGCAACAAAATGATGAAATCATCATCGGCAAAATACCTCACAAATGCACAATGGTCCGACGTCGTCCGTGCATAACCATGCTCCCCCATAAATGACTCGAACTTTCTGTACCACTGCCTCGGAGCCTGCTTCAGACCATACAAGCTCTTCCTCAACCGGCAGACCAAATGTGACTTGCCCTTCTCACAGAATCCCTCCGGCTGCTCCATGTACAACTCCTCCTCAAGATCACCGTGGAGGAACGCCGTCTTCACGTCCATCTGCTCGACCTCCAAGTTGAAACTGGCTGCTAATGCTAGCACCACCCGAATAGACGAATGCTTGACGACAGGCGAAAAGATCTCATCATAATCCATGCCTTTCTGCTGACCGTAGCCCTTGACTACCAGCCTCGCTTTGTATCGAGGACGAGTAGCATCATCCGTCTGTTTTACTCTGAACACCCATCGATTCTTCAAAGCCTTCTTGTCCTTTGGCAACCGCACCAGATTATAAGTAGAATTGGTGTGCAAGGAACTCATCTCCTCCTGCATAGCCACCATCCACTCCTGCCTGTGTTCGTCTTCCATAGCCTCTGCGAAACTTTCGGGCTCTCCCCCGTCAGTCAGTAGCACATACTCATCCGGCGAGTATCTCGTAGATGGTCGACGATCCCTGTTGCTCCTTCTCAGTGGAGCCACTGGTGCTGGCTGTATACCGACAGCCTCCTCCCCTTCAGGAACTACCTTTCCGGCATGCTCATCCTCCTGAGGGACACCCTGACCACCATCAGCAGGCTGATGATCAAGGTTGGGAGCAACTCCATGTACCGGCTCCCCCATAACTGGATCCTCTGCGATGTCCTCTGGAAACTGCTCGAAGCGAAATGACTCTAACTCAGGCAATTCCTCAGCCTCAGAAGGCGTCTCGGAATCCTGAGTGTTGGTCATGGTCTGATCCTCGACGAACACCACGTCCCTGCTTCTGTAGAGCTTTCCTTCCACTGGGTCGTAGAGTCTATAGCCAAACTCATCCCGACCGTAGCCGACAAAGACGCATCGCCTCGTCTTCGGCTCAAGTTTGGTCCTCTCGTCCTTCGGTACATGCACGAAGGCCTTACAACCAAACGCCCGTAGGTGACTGTATGACGGCTCCTTGTCGTACCATACTTTGTCAGGCACATCACCCTGCAAAGGAGCACTAGGAGACAAATTAATAATATAAGCAGCTGTGAGAAGAGCCTCACCCTAATAACTGCCCGACAAGTTTGCTTCTGACAGCAAACACCGCACCCTCTCCATCAGTGTCCTGTTCATGCGCTCCGTTACACCATTGAGCTGAGGTGTCTTTGGCGGAGTCTTCTGGTGTCGTATCCCTTGCTCTCTGTAATACGCATCGAAGAGACCGATGTATTCGCCGCCATTGTCGGACCGAACACACAACAGCTTCTTGCCCGTCTTCCTTTCAACGGAGGCCTGAAACTCCTTGAAAGTAGGCAGCACCTGATCCTTGGTCTTTAAGGCATAGACCCAAACCTTCCTGGAACAGTCATCAATAAAAGTTACAAAGTAAGAAGCACCACCAAGAGATTTTACCTTCATAGGACCGCAGACATCCGAGTGAATCAACTCGAGCAACGCCGGCTTCCTGGAACTTGGGTGACTCTGGAAAGATACCCTATTTTGCTTCCTAGCCAAACAGTGCGTGCATTTATCCAACTTTGTAGACTTGAGCCCCGGAATCACTTTCCTGTTCACCAAGTAGCTCATCCCCTTCTCGCTGATATGGCCGAGCCGCCTGTGCCACAACTCGGTAGACGAGTCACTGACTGCGTTCACCTCCTGTGCCCCCTCTGCGCTCCCCTCCATATAGTAGAGACCGGACTTCTTGCTTCCTCTGGCAATCACCATCGAACCTCTGGAAAGCGTCCACTGACTATTCCCGAAGAGACTGAAGAATCCCTCGTCATCCAACCTTCCAACCGACACCAGGTTGAAACGGATATCAGGGACATGATGAACATTCTTGAGAACAAGAACCGTACCCGTCTTCGTTCTCAAATGCACATCTCCAACGGCAACCGCCTTCGACACATCTCTATTGCCCATCTTCAACACGTCGCAGTCGCCTGTCGTGTAAGTGGCAAACAGTGCCCTATTGTGAGATACATGTGCTGAAGCCCCTGAGTCCACCAGCCAAGAATTGTCATCGCAGGCGAGGTTAGTAATGACCTCATCACCTACGACGATCACATCGCCTCCATGCGTCGAGGCCACCACTGTAGTGTTCTCTTCTTGCTTCCCCTTGTCGCCCTTCTTCTCCTTCTTCCAAGCGAAACAATTCCGCTTGATATGGCCCTTCTTACCGCAATGGTAACACTCTGAGTCCTTGTAACGACCCTTGGACTTCCCCCTGCTCTTGTCTCTGCCACCACCTGGACCCCTGCTTTTGCCCCTTCTGCGGCTCTCTGAAACAAGTGCCTCTGAGTGGTGGGATGTGGATGAAGTGCCCTGAGAACGTCTCCGCATCTCTTCATTCAACACCCCGCTCTTAGCAAACTCCAGACTGACCACGTCCTCTGGAGCAGAAGCGATCATAGATACTCGTACGGTCTCCCACGAGTCTCGCAATGTACACAGCAGCCACAGTCCCTGAACTTCGTCGTCGAACTTGACTCCCATAGAAGATAGCTGGTCAACCACGCCCTGGAAATCACTCAAGTGATCCGTAATAGAGGCCCCATCCTTGTACCGCAGACCCATCATCGTTCGGATCAGGAACAACTTGTTTACCCCGGTCTTCTTCGCATACAAGGATTCCAGCTTATCCCATAACGTCTTTGCGTGCTCAATATTGGCAACGTGGTTGTACACGTTCTCATCAACAAACTGTCGTATGTACCCACACACCTGTATGTGCTTGAACTTCCAGTCCTCCTCGGATTTATCACTGGGCCTCTCGGTTGCAAACACAGGTAGATGCAGCTTCTTGACAAATAGCAAATCCTTCATCTTGCTCCGCCAATAATGATAGTTTGTGCCATTAAGGTTCACCATGCGCACCGGCTTCGCGTCCATCTCTCCTCTCTGGTTCCTCTGTCAACTCCTGACACCCTTTGAACCTTGCTCTGATACCACTCTGTTGGTATCAGCCAGAACAAAACCTATGCTCTGATACCACTTTGTTGGAAAAGAAGCGCGGAAACCTTTCCCCAAACCGGAGAGTACCTGCGAGAGGATCGAGCAAACAACACACGAACCTAAAAACAAGTACACAAAAACAACCACGCAGACACAGAGAATTTTTGACGTGGAAACCCTTGCGGGAAAAACCATGGGACGATCGGAGTCCAACCCTGAGAAGCCTCCACTAATGGAATAGAAGAATTACACCCTCTACAAACTCCTCCCGATCCAAATCGGATCCCCACAACACTCAGAGATAAGAACAATGATTACAAGGCTACGAAGAGCGAGAACGACGAGTAGAGATTACCCGAACACGATCTCCTTCGAACAGCGACCTTCAATCCTCCGTCTTCTTCTCCGAAGTTGCAATGGCACTCTTGCCTCCTTCTCTCTCAAACTTGTGTTGTCCAATGCGATTATGCGATCATGAATTAGGGTTGAGAAAACTCAATATATCTTCCTAATCCCGCAACCAACCTGGACCGTTGGATTAGATCCAATAATGAAAACTCATCCTGAAATCCGCTTCAGCCCCCCGACACAAAGTTCGGCCAGAACTCTGTATGGGACAACCATCACTGGATGGCCAAACCCTGGAACGGCCGGACCGAGTTCGGCCAGAACTCGGCCTGGGACCGAGTTCGGCCCGAACTCGGCAGACTTGGTCCAGAACCCCCTTTAGGGCAGCAGCAGCAGTAACAACTACTCCCGAGCTTCTCCGACATCGGACGGCACTCGTCGCACTCCGGGATCTTCTCCACATAGGTTGGGAACCCCACCCACTCCAACACGAGTTGACGGTGTCGAGACTGGAGGCGAGGAGGGAGCCGAGGAGGCTGTCGGTGGGGAAGATCGGGATTCTTTGCATGTGTCCTGGTTTTCGAGTGCGACGCTTAGGTAGGTCTTGAGGTCAGAGGTCCGAGTAGAGCTCGTCGGAGGATAGGTCAAGGAGGTCGACGCAGTCGGAGATCGTGGAGGAGAGGCGGAGGTCGTCGCCAAGGAATCCGCTGAAGGACACAGTGGATCCCGGATACAGTGAAGAATATAGACCCGAACACAGTGAAGATGTATCGGACACGGTGTCCTCTATAAAAATTAGAATTTTTAATTATTTTATAAAAAAAAATTCACACAACTAACAATATTTTATTAAAAATATTATTTTCTGAAAATTTTTTACCAAACAAAATTTTTAATATTCTTTTTTGAAAACTGTTTTTCAGAAGAATATAACCAAACGCAAACTCAAAATCTCTATGTTCAGAAAACACTTTTATAACTTACTTTCATAAAATTATTTTCAGAAAACATATCCAAACGTACCCTAACCCTCTATTGTAATTCAATCTTCTATCACAAATAATTTTATGTTCTCCCCTACTCTCTAACTCAAAGCTATGTTTGTGGTGATTTCCATCATCGTTATTATAATTCTTTGTCCTTCCATAATAAAACCTCCACATCCGATTTTGGGTTCATCAAATTAAGGAAAAATTATAAACCCTAAATTTATCAATTGTGATGAAATTGATATCAGAGCACCAACGTATTCACCTATAGGGATTTGGACATTTGTGTATCGTAGGTAGATACATGTCGCATCCACAAAGACAGTGGATTAGTACTCACACAGGAACTTCAGAAGCACTAGAAGGAATCGACAAAAAAGATTACCGATACTAGCAATAGGATGATTTGTGGGTTGAAGGCAGTGTTGTAAGAACCGGACTAGACCGGCGGTTGGACTGGGTCCAATCGGTTTAGGCAAAAAAATTGGTCCGATCTGACTAAAACTTGTTCTTGAACCGTCGACTTTTTTTTTTCGAAATCGAAATTCAACCGGTGAACCGGCCGAACCGGTTCACAGTTCAACTGGTCAATTTTGATATTTCTTTAAAAAAATTCAAAAAAAAATATCATGTAAAATTTGGACCATTTTATTCTTGGTTTGGTTTTGATAGACTTTATAGTTGTAAAAATTAAACCAAGCCAACATACTAAGAACCAAAATCAAGAAATAAATATGGATATCTTATCTATTTGAACCAAACCAAGTCTATCTGAACTCCGGTTGAATCAAGGTTGAACCTTGGTCCGACCTATACAAATTTTTTTTGGTGGGGTCCGATTTGTAAAACATTGGTTGAAGGTATCTCAACTAGAGGAGATAATCACCAACATTGTAGAAAAGATGCAAATTTTAATTCAAGAGATCTCCAATTTGACCTACGAATCCGAATATTCGAAATCCGATAGAGATGACGCTTTATAGATGACACTCATCTCAATATCATTTATAATACTTTTAATGTCAGATCATTAGATGATTATTATTAATTAATTGAATAATTTTACAGGAGGGTAAACTTTAGTGCATTTATAGAAAAGAGGATAACTTTGAAGAAATGACAAACGGAGGGGTGAAATGACATTACTGATGTCGCCATACCAACCACCCTACCTAGGCGACATCAGTGATGGCATGTAACAACCACATTTTTAATTTAGGGGTATTTTAGTCATGATGTATTTATTTAAATTTTCTTATTAATTTATTAATTAATGTGGTGCTTGTAGCTTGATTGGTGTTTTGAGTAGCATCAGGTGGTTTGACCTTAGTCACCTTTCATTAAGAAGCCTAATATGATAATTAGAATTATTTGTTGACCTATAGAATTAATTTTATAATTAATTTTATTTTTGACAATGAATTAATGATTTAAAGTCATTTTTACATAGGCCTTTTTAACCCTTTTTGACATGGCCCTTTTAGCAACTCATAGAGTGCTTGGCCCATGTGCAAACCCTAACCCTAACAGCCCCTATCATGGCCGGCCACAAGCAGCCCCCCTCTCTCATTTGTAAAACATTAGCCTCCATAAAGCAAACCCTAATTTTCTTTCCACCAAAAACCCTAGATTTCTCATCCGGAGTCCGTTTCACCTCAAACGAATTCCGTTGCGCTCGTTGGGAAGAGAAGGACTTGTTGGAGTACTGCTAGCAAGGAGGTGGAGGCATTTTCTCGGGAGAAATCGGCCGACAAAGCGCTCGGGGAATTCCTTTTATTGAGATTCTGACGCTCAATAGGTAAATCTCGATCTACCTTTGTTTATCCTAAATTTTATTCATTATTGCATCCATATAGGCACCCTTGATCTATGTATGACGTTTGGTAGAATTTTGGTTTCGTTTGATAGCGGTATCGGACACGTATCGGTCTCATGTTGCACGTGTTCGAAAAAATGCCACATAGAACAGAAAAGTATTAATTTTTAATTCTGTTTTCACAAAATCCTTACTTATATAATTTGTAACAACTATCGTAAAGACGGATCGGAAACTGACACGATTTCGGCATCCGAACGGACACGGACACGCGTGCACGAGATCCCGTGCATGCCCTGTTGTCTGTGCTTCATAACTCGACGCACAGAGCTCCGTCTCACGTGAAATTTTATGAACACATGGGGACAACCTCTGCTCACACGCCTGTAAAATTTCATGACGTTTTGTCGAGCGAGCGCGGAGAAATCTCGCGTGCACTGGTCGGCTGAACTGTGCATTCAGGCTAAAATTTGCCGCTGATACAGCCTTCGTACGCGGACATGACACGTCGAGGACCCGTTCCAGGAGCACGAGCACGTAGCCTTATACCTAGACTACCCAGGGACCCGATCCCGAGTCGCGGCGTGGCTCGGATCGTGAGCCACGAGGCTCGACACGCGCCCACGGGCACACACGCACGCGCACACGCGCAGGCCGCACGGCTGTTCGAGGGTCGCTGCATCGTGTAGGCATGACATGGTGTCGTGTTACCATTCCTAGCCCTACCCCGGTACCCTACCTAGCTGTGTTCACGAGCATGAGGCTTCTCGTTGCGTGTGCAGCGCTCAATCGAGCGATATACGCGCTATTGACACGCGAAATTGGTTTTCCCGATACGCATTCTCTGGACATGACACGGACACGGTTTTGACTCCATGAGTGCCCGAGCACGTCACATATGTCGAGACTAACATGCTTGCCGAGTTTCGTGATTTATTGTGGAGTATTTTGTGATTTGGGTCATTTTGTCGAAATTGGGTTTTTCGGGTTCTATATTTTGAATAGAAATGTGATATTTTGATTCTTCGACTTTTAATCGATATTTTCTGACTTGATAACTTCTATATGATATTTTGGACTTCCAGGAAATGATCCGCGGGATTATTACTTATTTGTTTACCTTTTTCAAGTATATTTGAGTTTTTCCTATATGTATACATATATATGCATAAGTAGTATATATGTATTTCAATGTATATAGTTTATATATATATGTAATGTGCTGGTTTGAGAGTGAGTTCTGATTTTTTTTTCCAGGTTTAAGTCTTTCTCGGATTTGTGTAATCCATTCATATATATATTTTATATATATATATATATATATATATATATATATATATATATATATATATATATATATATATATATATATAGTTTGAAGAACCCCCTCATTTTATTAATCAAGGCTCAAAATACCGAAGCCTGACCACGTACACAAGGCACAAAAAGACAAAGCCTATACAAGTATACCACCAAAAGGAACTAAGAGGGGGAGAGACAACTCGACCACCAAGAGCTAGGGGTGGATCGAGGACCAGAATGCTCTCGGACTGTGGGAGCATAGGGTGTTCCATTTACGGCATTGGCGGAAGACTTCCCGGATGAGCTGGTCGGCTGAGTATTGGGGCCCTTCGTATCTCGCCTTATTCCGGTTCTTCTAAATCGCCCACGTGGCGGCCGTTGCGACGATCTGGTAGCCGTGGGAGGCAGAACCCCAGGAGGCCACCAGATCGTGAAAGCGTCCACCACCCGAAACAATCTTGTAGAGCTGGTTAAGGGTCCTTCAGATACTGCCTGAAAGGCTCCCCTGACAGAAGATGTGGTCAATGGTCTCCATCTAACGGTTGGAGCAGCAAGTACAGGCTGATGCTAAGCTAATCCCAATGGTGTTGAGGATCTTGTCAGTTGGCAGTTTCTTTTTAATGACTCTCCACATGAGGAAAGACCACTTCCTAGGGATGCAGGTGTGCCAAAAGCGCTCTAAGGTAAGATACGGCTGCCCGATCCCTCGGACATCAATTCTCGTCGACCTCATCGAGAATGCTCCGGAGGCCTCAAGCGTCCATTTCAGCGCGTCGACATCATGACCGATTCTCAAACCGTGCAGGTGGATGCTGTCTATCGTTTTGTTACTGACCATTCACGAATCTTGTCCCAGTTCCAGTCGTTACTACTGGAGCTCCACAAGTCTCTGATCCTGCTGTCTCTAGGAGTCACCGTGAGGCACGAGATCAAGCTGTCCCCGATCCATCTCTCTAGTAAAGGATTAGAATCGTCGACCCCCAGGTGGAGTTTCATCGCAGGCTCGGCAAAGTCGCGTCCGATAATGATACGACGCCAAGCCGCTGAGGATCTACTGTTGGCTATGGCCGCTGAGGGGTGGATGTGCTTGAAGTACCTGGTCGTCATAAACCTGGTCCGTAAGTTCTCGCTCGTACGGAGCTTCCACCACAATTTTATTGAGAAAGCTTTAACGATGTGAGTTTAGTAAATCCCAGACCCCCTTCCTTGGTAGGATGAGCCATAGAGTCCCAACTGGCCCAGTGGTGCTTGTCTTGGCCATTTTTGTGCCCCAAAAAAAAATTACAAAAGATTTGTTCGATCAAGGAAAGAACCTTCTTGGGCGGTGAGCACGCTGCCAGAATATGGATGGGGATGGAAGTGAGCACGTGATTGATGAGGATCATCTTGCCGCCTGGGGATAAGGTGGCATTATGCTACCCTTCAAGTTTGTTCCTAATTCTTGTGATTAAGTTCTCAAAGATGCCAACGTTGGATCTCCCTTACACAAGGGGGCAGCCGAGATAGTTGAACGGAGGATGAGCAACAGAGAAGTATGTTAAGTTGGAGAGACTGAGTGCGTGCTCTCCTTTGATGTTGTGGTGGACATAGATAACACTCTTGGAAGGATTGATCTTCTGGCCGAAATATCTAGAGTACCTCTGCAGGGTGTCGTGGACCACATCCATCGCTCTAACGTCCCCGGACTAGAAGATGAGTAAATCGTCGACGAAAGCCAGGTGGGTGATGATGGGACATCCACTGGATGTGTAATAGTTCTGCAAGTTCGGAGTGTTGACCATGTTGTTAAGGTTCCTATTCAGAGCATATACAACTATAATGAAGACAGTGGAGGATAGAGGGTCTTCCTGTCTAACTCCACGATTGGATTTGAAAAACCCTTCGGTGTGGCCGTTGATAACTGTGGAGAACCACGAGTTGCTGATGGATCTCTACATGGTGTTGGTCCAAGTTTTCGAGAATCTGAATGTCCTGAAGACCTAGATCATAAATTGCCAATCCAGTCTGTCATAAGCTTTCTCCATGTCGATTTTGACGGCGATATTGCCCTCTCTTGCTAGAAACTTCATGCAGGTGATTAACTCTTGGGCCAGCATAATCTTGTCATGGATGTTCCTCCAAGAACAAAGCCGCTTTGCTCATCGAAAATGATTTTAGGGAGAATTTCTGCCATTCTGGTAGCGATGATCTTGGAGATGATCTTATTGGTGAAAGTGCAGAGACTGATGGGTCGAAAGTCACGAAAGGACTCCGAATTTTTTTTTTTCGGGATAATGATCAGCTTGGCACTAGAGATGGCTGTGGGGTAAGTGGCTCCTTCGAAGAATGCAATAGCCGCTTCGGTAATGTCCTGCTTGATAATATCCCAACAGGTACGAAAGAAGACCCCCAAAAAGCCATCCGGGTCGGGAGCACTGTGCTCGTTCAGAGCCCACACTGCTTCTTTCACTTCCGGTTTAGTCGGTGGACGTTCCAAGTAGACGTTGTCGGTGTCGTTAATGAGTAGGAGAATTTGGTCCAGGAATGATTTATCTTTGTAAACCGTCTCTTTGGAGAATAATTTGGAGTAGAAGTCCGTAGCGGCCGCTTGGATGCTGTTTGCCATTGATTATAAAAAAACAGAACAATTATATGGGAGGACTGGACTTTTACTTCACAATACAAACTCGCTCGTACAAAGAAAGCCTAGGGACGAAAACCTAGGTACATCAATCTAAGCACGATTGTTTAGTTTTGATTCTGGGGGGTGACGGTAGAGGCTCGGGAAAGCGACGACCGCTCTGCCTTACTCCTTGAACGATCAGACGTGGCCTTGGCTCCGGTGAAAAACTGCTCTCAAGATGGAAAGACTCTTCTATGCGTGCCTTTGTCTCTCTGTGTGTCCAGCCGGGTGGATAGGATCTCTTTTGCAAGGGAATGGCACCTTGCTATATTTTTTTATTTCTCTAGATCCGATTCTTTTTTTACAAGGGAATGGCACCTTGCTATTTATAGGAGTGGGGTGTCATTATTAGGGTTTGCAATGATCACCCTAAAAAAAGTTGGCGGCTTGGGGACTTAATTGCCATTTTCCTTGATCCTATTTTGTGGGCAATTAATCTGGACCACTAATCTTGATTGCAACAAATCTGGACAATTAATGCTGATTGTGTAAAATTTGTATGGGCAATCAATGTTGACTTTCATGAATCTTGGGAAGCTCGGATCTCTTGCCACGTGTTTAATCCATGTGATTGTCATAAATCTGTTTTGATTCGGGTAATTATGATGATTGCACTAAATCTGGTTGTTGGGATTTGATAACTCTTGATTGATTTAGTGCCACGTGGGAAACAGATCTTCTGCCACATGTCATAACCGTGAGCCACAGCCGCATGAGGGTAGCTTCTTAGGTTTTAAATCGCATGAAGGTGGCAGCCGTATAGGTGTAGTCTCCGAAATCTGAGCCGCATGGGGGTAGTTTCCAATTGAGCCGCATGGAGATGATCCACATGATCCGAGCCGCATAAGAACATTGGCCGCATAGGGTGACTGTTCATAATTTTAGCCGCATGACGAGGGTCTTCACGCTCCGAGCCGCATACGAGCATCAGCCGCATGGGATGGTGGCAGCCGCATAGGGAGCTTTGTAGTTGGTGGATCGTGCCAGCTGCAGAGGAGATTTTTTCGTTTCCCGAGGAACACGCCGTCATGTCGAAGTTCATCATTTCGGCTTTAATGTCAGAGTTATCACTTTATGTCAGAGCATTTAATGGGAGCAGTCACTTTATGGCCAGCTGTAAAGGCAAGCTGCATAGGGTCACGTGATTTTTGCCTGAGCCGCATGAGGCTATTAAAGAGTTTCTGAGCCGCATGAGGCTCTGATAGATTCCTGAGCCGCATGAGGCTCCTTCTGTTTTGAGCCGCATGGGCTTCTTATGTTTTGAGCCGCATGGGCTTCTTCTGTTTTGAGCCGCATGGGCTTCTTCTGTTCTTTTCCATGCTTCTCCAGATGCCCTTATGGTCTGTTATGATGTTCCCATTATCGTGAGCAGTACGGTGAACCGATAGCTTCTGTCTGCGACCTTTGATGCAAGCATGAAAGTATTTTGAGTTTTTATCCCCCTCGTAGTACCATTTCAACCTAGCTTTCTGCTTCCAGAAATCTGTCTCCACTTTGAGCCTGAAATTTAGCATAGCCTTGGCGAGGTTCAGGGTTTCCTGGCCGCCGGAGATCGGTCCGAAGCGAATATGGTTTTGGTACGGGTGACATCGTCCTCAGCAACTCGAACGGCTTGGAAAATGTCCCTGTAGGCAAGTTTGCTCCAATTAGACAGGGCTTTCCTCGTTTCTTTGAGCTTGTTGCTCATTCGGATGAGTGGATTGGGACATTCCGCTCGATTCCAAGCTTCTGCTACGATGCCCAAAAATTGGGGGTGTTCAGTCCAGAAGTCGAAGAATTGGAAATTCTTTTTGAATGGATTAGTATTGTTTTTAATTTTAATCAGCAGCGGGACGTGGTCTGATTCAGAGGAGTTGAGATGGGATAGGTGGGTATTGATCCCCATTCCGTGCCATTGAGCGTTCGTGAGGGCCCTGTCCAGGAGGGAGTATTGACGATGGTCACCTTCCTGCATGTTGCACCAGGTGAAAGCGTTGCCGGTAAACTGGAGAGAGGCGAGATGAGCATTGAAGATGAAGTTGTTGAAGTCTTCCATGGATGATATGGGAGGGGGCCGGCCTCCGATTTTCTCTTCTCTGCAGGTGATCGCATTGAAGTCCCTAAAGCAAAGCCAAAGAGAGTAGATGTGGTGGAGATGGATGTCAAGAAGTTCGTTCCAGAGGTGTTTTCGCTCAGCAATATCATAGCTGCCGTGGACCGCTGAGAGGTTAGCGCGCTCTGGGAGCATGGGGTGTTCCAACCAGCAGGAGAGGGCCTGCCAGGAGTCCCGGATGACCCCGATGTTGACGTCCTTCGTACTGAGGATCCAAATATCGTTTTCTGCCTGCTATGTCCGTAGAGAGGCCCAGCTGCAGCTGGATTGATTTTAACCTTTTGGGGGGGATTTTGGGTTCAAAAATAATGAGGATATCGATCTTGTGGATTTTTCGAAGACTGGAAATTCTTCTCAATGTAGGTTTGTTCGCCAGACTGCGAACATTCCATGATAGGATGTTAAGCATTAATGAAGTTGTGGGAGGGTTTTTTGTTTCACTTGGCGACGGATCTGGTTTGGATGGTTGTGGTTTCGACGGTTCCTTTCTTGGCATTGTCCCCATATAAGGTTGACGCTACTATCTTAGTCAGGGTGGGAGGGTCACGATTGGATTGCTCATGTGGGTCCGTAGGGAGGTCAACCAATTCCCCAGCGGAGTCCAGGATGGGATCCTCATAGGGGATTACTAGGGAATCATTGGCGCTCCCAATATGAAGAATAGCTTGCTGGAGGGGGTAACCTGCGGCTTGAACCTGAAGTCCTCTCCAAGCTTGGTCAGACCCGAGGATAGCAAGGGCTTCTTCAACTGGGTCATGGTTGGAGTGTTGTAGATCAGCATCGCTGGTGTCAGTGATCGCCTCTACCACCTCCAAGTTAGGGGGTTGGGCGCATTCTCGGTAAGGGCGAGATCGGATTGGGGGCTAGCAGTCTTCGATTGGACTTCCGCGTCTCTCGAATCTAGAACGTCGAATTGGCTGGAGAGAGTGAGGGGTTGGGTGTTGAAGAGGATCAGGGCTTTACTGGGGGCTCGCTCTTGTCTGACTTGCCGTTATTGGAGCTGAATCGAGTGTACGAGTTCGGAAGAGATAGGAGGGGTGGCAAGGGTGTCCTCCCCTCAGCTTGCACGTTGTCTTTCGGGGCTGATTTCTTCTTGAGTTCTGGGTGAAGGCGGTAGTAGTGCTTTGTGATGTGCCCTCTTAAATGGCAGTTGTTACAGAACATGATGTGGTTATCATAGAGGATTTGTTGGATGTGGGTCTGGTTGCCCAGATCTATCATAATAAAGTTGGGTGGTTCGAAATTGAGGTCGAGTTCTACGTAGATTTTGGCATAGTGAGCCTTGGTGAGGTTTCTAGTCTTTGGAGCCGTAGCCACATACGTACCGAACGAATTGGCGATACGCCTAAGTACCGTTGGGACAAAGCATATGAGGGGTAAATTAGGCAGGATTACCCAGGCAGTGACCAGTGCTGAGTTCTTCTTTGGTGCTAAAGGCTGGTGACCACTTGATGATCTTCATCTGGTGGGAGTCGATCCTGCAAGTGCCTTTGGACCAGACAGTCCTGTGGTCGAGGTCGAAGGAGGGTTAGAGGAGAATATGTCTGGGATCGAGGGGAGCCACTCGGTAATCCGCCATGAGTCTCCAACTGGCTATCGCCTCCTGTACCCTGGAGAGTTTGGGACAGCCAGTAGAAAATTTTAGGATAAATGTGTGGGGGAAGGATGATGACAGAGAAGTCAATTCCGAGTCGGAGAAGGAGACCAGAGGCACTGGGGAGTCCTGAGAGTACTCAATGTCCGGGAGGATGACGTCAGAGAATATGAGGCCCTTCGAGGTTGATAAGTCCGGGCGTAGCTTGGCGGCATAGGATCGCTTGGCCGCACCGGGCGATGAAGGATCCTGTGTCACTCCGTCAGACGGCAGGGTCGCTACCAAGGAGGGAGCATAAACGAGACGGGGGATTAAAGTTACGGGGGCGGCCGGGGATAACCTGCCTAGAGGGAGGGGGGAGGAAGGGTCTGCCGAAGAGACGGTGGGGGGCGGGGCGTGGTTCACACCGCTCTCAGGGGGAGGCACCTCCTGCGAGGCAACCACAGCCAGAAAGGGGGGAGGGGTGGCGCACTGGACCGCCACGGAAGAGTCCCCGAGCCCGACGGCGCTCGAGGCGAGCCCTACCGCCGCCGGCACTGGAATGGGGGCCACGGGAGCTAAAAAAACAGGGGGCGCCTGCCCCGATGGCACAGGAACCGCGCCGAGATGCGGGGGGCACAGGGTCGAGGCGCTGAATCAATGGAGGGGGTGGGGGACTACAACAAAAAATCATTTTTACAATATTTCATTTACAACATTTTTTAACAATATTGTAAAAAGTTAGATCTTTTACAACTTTTCTAATGAGAACATTGTAAAATGTTGGTGATGACAACATTTTATATTAAATGTTGTGAAGCTCTTTATTTTTTACAACGATTCACCATAAACGTTGCAAATTTGATATTTATAATATTTTTGTTTATAGATTAGTGAAATAATTATAGGAGTCAGATGATAAATTTTTTTATAGAAGTTAGACGTGTGCTTAATTTCATCCTAATTTTTTTGTTCCGACTTTGTTCAAAATTAATAAATCAAATCAATGAAAAGATTAGTGCCATAAAATCCCGTCAGTTTCTAAACTATTCCTAATGTCTTGCCATTGCCTTCAATAAACAGAATAAAACTATTCTTTTGACCCCCATATTCCCAAACCCAAAACCGAAAAAACCCTAGCAAAGGACGAAAGAAGAAGAAGGAAGAAGAAGAAAAAGGAAGCAGAAACTCTACCTTCCAAACAATATCAAGAAGGTAAGAATTTTTGAAGCTATCGTTGCTCTCTCTGTGCATCAAATCGAGCATTCAATATTGTGAGATCTGATTCATATTACCCCTCCCAAATTGTGCATCAAGAGAGAGAAATTTTTAATGAATCAGATCTTGCCTTCTTCATCTCTCTCTTGCTCTCTCTTATTCTCAAATCTGCATACGATATGGGAGTGGACTTGTTCTCTCTTATTCGAAAATCTGCACACTATGATTTATTTTTTCTCTGGTGACCGCCATTGGGGAAGAAAATTATGGCTAGGGTTTCTTCGTTTTGTTTTGTGTAGATGAATCTAAGAGAAAGAATGGGTAGCATGCGAAACTGAAGGGACGGTTTCAAATAGGGCAAAGTTTAGCAAAGTACTAAATATTTTTTTCTTTATTCTTCCTTGGTCAGATCTGATTTGGTCCTACAGAAGAATTAGAGAGAATTAGAGGGCAAAGTGTTTTGTGCGCATAGCATCTCTGTGAGGTTGTGTTGTTGTTGTTGTTATTTGTATCTTATTTCTAGAGTTTGATGCTTATATATTATTTTTACACCATTGGCACATCTTATGTCATAGCTATTTTCTTTGTTTTATTTTGGTTTGGAATTCCTTGTTGACATTTTATCATGATTCTAGCTTTAATTTCGCACATTAGTCTGCAAAACTTGCATACTTTAAATACAAAATTAAAAAAAACTAATTATTAAAGTTTTAAATTTTGATATGCTCCTTATTTTTTAATTTATTTTTTTGTAATGGTTGATAATCCTAGGAAGTAATGCAACAAAAAGTTGTTATTCCATCTCCAATGTCTAAACTGGAAGTAGGGAGCCATTTGAAGCTACATTGCTATAAGATCAAATCAAATTTATCACACCTATGTGCAATGCTATTGAAGCTACTTTGCTATAAGTCTCGACGGATAAAGGATACATGCATCTTGCATGCTGATGGACTCATAATAAAGTTTCTATACAATGTTAAAAAAAATTCTATCCTTTTCTGGGAAGTGTGAGATCAGTTTGGATGAGAGCCTTTTTTCGTCCTCAGGGACTTGTTATGAAAATTTCGAGTCGAATACACGAATTTGTTGAATCCTTCTCTCCACAGATATAATGTCTATCTAATTTTCTTGAAATTGTTCAGAGTTTGAGGTGTTGCCATGACCATGATTAGAAAGGTACTCTGCTGAGATGTTGCAATGAAACTATTGCAGGTTGTTGTTGATCGAGGGTATTTAGTCCTGCACACACCATAGGCAATAGTAATGGCTTACATGGGTCTATATGGTGGCGTCACTGATTCACGACCATTGTCGGCTGAGAGAGATTTCAGGAAATAGTGTAATAGTCTAGAACTTAAACAATCGACAATAACAACAAATCTTTAATTATCCATAACGGTCTTATAGCCTTGAATCAATTTGTGTATACACTATACAGTATAGCCTTGAAACCATTGCCGGCTAGAGCAGGCTTGCTACAACTGTAATTTTACTCACGATACATGCAAATACTAGTTCAAGCACATCACTGGGTTCTTGTCAACATACAAGCAAGCTTGAGACACCACATAACCTCAAACGAGAACCTGAATAGAGTGATTCTCCACATTTTGGAACCTCTACAGTCTTTAGCCTGGAATTGTTCATAAATGATAACTATTTCACTTTGCTTAGGAATATTATACACAACCTATTGTAGAGCTCTCTGGTAAACCATTCTCCACAAGAACAGAAAAGAGAGGTACTATTCAAATGAGACAACATTGTAAGAGGAATCCTCTGCTTCATCGAATAAAAAACCATATATATATATATATATATATATATATATATATATAAAAATATATATATATATATATATATATATATATATATATATATATATATATATATATATATATATATGCTTCATCGAATAAAAAAACCATATATATATATATATATATATATATATATATATATATATATATATATATATATATATATATATAAAGATGAAATTATATTTGTAAGTATGACATGATACAACATTTATGAATAGTTTTCATTATTACATGAGGATAGAGTCCTTACCAATTGCTAAGGTGTGTATTATACATATTCTTCTTATGTAATGTCTTGCAGTTGCACAGTAACCATGCTTTGAAAAGTTTGAACTGATTACTAAGGTATCGATTGTAAATACTATTTTTCTGTATCAATCTTTCTCTTGCACATGGAAACATAACTGAATAGATAAAGTATCAAATCAAATAATCATGGACATGGCAATGATTATTTTTGCCTGATTATTTAGATTTTAAGTATGTGATTATTTATTTTTTTTCCCGTGTCAATCTTTCTGCAGGTGGTTGTTCCTTTTTGGCAGTTTAGATGTAAATTCAACTCCTCACAACTTTCTGAGTGATTAATTTTCATAAAGCACAAGGTCGAATATGAAATGAGTTATTAAGCAGCAAACATTTATTTCCTTCTCAGCTTTTTATTTTGACACCACAACACATTCTTTGATTCTAGACTTTCTATTTGTAGTTCACAAGGAAAAAATTGCAAACTATGCATATACTATGGTTTAGTAAAGGTTACAACTGGAATGAAAGCTCGGCTTTGGAAGTTTTGTAACACTAGAAACCATGTGAAGATGTTTTGGCTTGCTAATCATTACAAAATATATGATCTCAGTAATTCGTAATTATTCAAACTTTAATGGAAGAATGTGGTTTCTGAGCAAGTAAAATAAACGTGAAAATTTTAAAGAGGAGCCTGTAGTGCATTAATTAATGATAATCAACATAAGTCCTATC